>JACEFZ010020215.1:310000-558036 GCA_014155875.1 Cepaea nemoralis
AGGCATGATTGTCTCCTGACAAGGGTATTTGTGGCGCTGGAGGAACCATCTCCGCGATGAAGGATTGACTAAATGACATGAAACAAGCATCTCACAGTTGTCAAATGAATGAATTCAGGAAACAGTCCTGATTTAGCAACACTTCTCGCAGCTGTTTTCAGGTGGCTAGATAATTGTGCGTTGTTCATGTTCACTTGCTCCTTCATTTAGGTGCTTTCGTTATTTGGAGGCCGTGGGTTCGAATCCGCGTGTGCTTGTAGTTTTGAGTTTATCTGTAGTTTAGCGTGAGGGGGATGAGTTGTCTCGAGATATGGTGTACGCCTCGAGTGCTGGAGATCTCGGGTTCAAGCTCCGGCGAGGGCCAGGATTTTTTCACGTGGACTTCTCATCATCATCAAGTGCCCTGCCAGATGGCGTAGGTGTTCATGACTCTCCACAGATCTCTTTGGCTTTCTGGATCAACTCTGCTGATGATATTCCTCCATGCCACCGTCTCAATCCATCCAGCATCATTTCTCTTGGTCTGCCTCCGCCTCTCTTCCCTTCGATCTTTCCAGTTGTCACGATGTTCTACAATGCCTTTCTTCTCATCACATGACCAAAGAAAGCTGTTTGTCTCTTTCTTATTGTTGTATATAATGTTCTAGTTCAATAGCCTCTTTGAGACAATCTTTGTTAGTTACTCTGTCAGTGTAAGGAATTCGCAACATTCGTCTCAAAAACCACATCTCTGTTGCTTCTAAGTTCTTCAAAATTTCCCCTGGTCTCTGGGTATTGCGATCGGACGCCCGTGTGTATTTTTGCGCACGTTAAAAGAAAATCTCTTGGCAGTTGGAAATCAAAAAAGAGTAACCTAACGGCGCTGCCCGGGAAAATTTCGAGTTAAAAATCTACCCAAAGTATTTCAGGATCCTCGCCGGTGCTACGGAGTTCGTGCACTGAGATGAGATTTTCCGGACTCAGGCTTGATTTAGGAGTAGAACGGAGACTTAGGAGTTACACCCGTGTGCCGTGATGATACGTCGACTAAACTTAACTGTAGTGTAACGTGTCTTCAATTGGACCAGTAGCAATTTCGACCCGTTAATCAACATCACATGTGTTTAACTCTTACGTAGGCCACACCCGTGCTACTGTTACTACAATATGATACTAATAGTAAGTGTACTGGATTGATTTTGAGTACTATGCAGGAAGCCAAAGAAGTTTAATAAACCAATACAGAATCGTGAGCCGCTACACGCTGCGGGATTTACTGAGGAGGGGATCCTTGCACTTGTGGACTGAATGGTTCGATGTGCAATGAGGTTGATCTGTCGACTAACTAACTAACTAACTAACTAACTAACTAACTAACTAACTAACTAACTAACTTATATCAGCCCTGTCCATTATTTTTTCCCATGTGTATTGGTGTATTGTTGTTTGTCCATCAAGAATGATGATGACCATTCATTTCATCCAGTGGGGTTAAAGGTATGGAGCCCTGGGTTCTAAGATGGCTGATAAGGCCTATTTTGGCTCGAAATGTTCTTTGACAATGTGGGCAAAGAATGCTTGACGTCTCTGGAGGAGGGTTTCCTGTAGTGGTTTTTCTGTCCTGCCTTTTCTTCACAGCTCTTGCAGTCCTGGTTGCCTCACACATGACTGCACCCTTGTGTAATGATGCACGCCACGAATTTCGGTCTCTGGCTGCAGCCTCCCAGGTGTCATGATGAATTCCAAAAGCATTCAGTGAGATTTTCAGAGTGTCTTTAAAGCGTTTCCTCTGGCCACCTTGGGAGCGTTTACGATATATGACGTTGGATGAAGAATAACTTGCGCGATGACTTGGATTAAAGTGAGGAAGAGTTGCTCAATTCGTCGACCTCACTCTCTCGCATGAGTCCATCTGAGTCCAGTGGCAAGACAAGTCGAGACGACTGGAGACGAATACAGGTGCAGTGGATGACCAGGGCGCTCTACGTGCCTTGCCGTGCTCATTACGTTCCACAACGCTTTGCAGGTAAACGCCGTCTAGCCCGTTGAATCAGGAATGATTTCTTCCGCGCAGTCTGCCGAATCCTGTCTTCACATGCTGGGTAGACATACCCTAGTTTAAATATTGAGCACAACCCACTACTGGCAACGCCGATCGCATTCTGGTATGAAGCTAAGGCCTATCCACGTCAATATGGAAGCACTATACTCGAGTTTCGCCCTCATTTGAGCTCGTCAGTAGTGCATATCCCTGACCGGATCCGGAAACAGTCCCGGATCACGCGTGTGAAGCGGGTGTGTAACCACGCGGCACACACTGGACACACCAAATTATCACAACAGAACATCACAACGCTACCCATCGTAGGCTATGCTCAAGATTGCCCAATCGCCGCGACCGACGTCCGTCAATCGATGGGACCCGAACGATCAGGACTTCTCACTGGCAAGGAACACCAGGCCTCCTAAATCCAGTGAGCAATAATCAATTGATTATGTGGTTGCTTCGGGATTTGAAATTTAAATATTGAGCACAACCCACTACTGGCAACGCCGATCGCATTCTGGTATGAACCTAAGGCCTATCCACGTCAATATGGAAGCACTATACTCGAGTTTCGCCCTCATTTGAGCTCGTCAGTAGTGCATATCCCTGACCGGATCCGGAAACAGTCCCAGATCACGCGTGTGAAGCGGGTGTGTAACCACGCGGCACACACTGGACACACCAAATTATCACAACAGAACATCACAACGCTACCCATCGTAGGCTATGCTCAAGATTGCCCAATCGTGGTTACACACCCGCTTCACACGCGTGATCCGGGACTGTTTCCGGATCCGGTCAGGGATAAGCACTACTGACGAGCTCAAATGAGGGCGAAACTCGAGTGTAGTGCTTCCATATTGACGTGGATAGGCCTTAGGTTCATACCAGAATGCGATCGGCGTTGCCAGTAGTGGGTTGTGCTCAATATTTAAATTTCAAATCCCGAAGCAACCACATACCCTAGTTTACCGCTTGGTTTGACACCAAATCGGTTACCCATGCCTGGTTTAGCCAGCCTCTCACAGCTGTTGCCCCGGGGGGTGACCGCTGTCTCATGCTGACAGCTACTAGGAGCCACAGGCACGAGCTGAGTGTCAGGCTTGGACCAGTGGGGGATGGGTCCTGAAAAGGACATGAGAGTCATCCTTACCAAAGGTGCTACCAATGCCTTGACACCCCGTTACCCCCCCCCCCCCCCCCTTAAACTGATTGCCTGCCAAACAAAAAAGTGGTCATACCCAAACAGAGATTCAAGGCAGAAAATTTGAACTAGGGGTATGCCACAATTTTGCTTTTAAAATGGTTAAAATTGTAGCAGATCTATTGTATTACATATCAAATTAAAGAGGATTGCACAAGGAACATGACAGTGTTAATAATAAATTGATAGGTTACAAATATTAGGACAATAATGACAGGTTTAATAATAACAACTGAAATTAAAGAGGTAAAAATTATTTTAAAAATTGCACTTATAAGGTCTTTTCTACACTCCTATACTGGTAATCATGTTTAATTTACTGAATAATCAAACAAACACCACTTGTCTTCAAGAATATAAACAGTATTGCTCATTAAAATCCACCAAAAGTAAGTATTGGTGCATATTCTGAACCATGTCTTTTTCACAAAAAATGACAACAAATAATGGCCGAAACCTTCAAGTTGGGGTCTGTCACAATAATCTTATGAAAATGGTTAAAATTGTAGCAGAAATGTTGTATTATATATCAAAATAAAGGGGATTGCACAAGGAATGTGATGGTAATGGATCTATTGCTGTAGTTTAGAAATATGATAAAATAATAAAACAATTTGTCAAATAATTTGACAAAAAGAGGTAAAAATAATGTAAACATTGCAATTATAATCTGTTTTCTAGACTGCTCTACTGCTAATCATGTTTAATTTACTGAATAATCAAACAAACACCACTTGTATCCAAGAATATAAACAGTATTGCTCATTAAAATCTACCAAAAGGAAGTTTTGGTGCATATTCTGAACCATGTCTTTTTCACAGAAAATGACAACAAATAATGGCCGACACCTTCAAGTTGGGGTCT
Organism: Cepaea nemoralis; assembly: GCA_014155875.1. Classification (NCBI taxonomy): domain Eukaryota; kingdom Metazoa; phylum Mollusca; class Gastropoda; order Stylommatophora; family Helicidae; genus Cepaea; species Cepaea nemoralis. Next base: position 314,096 of record JACEFZ010020215.1, read on the forward strand.
GTCACAATAATGTTATGAAAATGGTTAAAATTGTAGCAGAAATGTTGTATTATATATGAAAGTAAAGGGGATTGCATAAGGAACATGTTAGTAATGTGTCTATTGCTGTAGTTTAGAAATATAATAAAAATATATAAAAATAATATTTTTGTAACAACATTTGAAATTAAATAGATAAGAATTAATAAAAAAATTGCACTCACCAAGGGGTTTAGTGTACTCCTCTGCAGCTAATCCTGTTTAATTTACTGAATTATTACACAAACACCACTTGTCCAACGTTAGGAACAGAATTATTCCTAACAAATATCCAAAAATAAGTTTTGTTGCAGATTCTGAAGCATGTCTTTTTAACACAAGATTTAGGAAATCAGGAAATCACGCCGCAGATTTTTTTGTACATAGATAAATAATAAATATTTACACATGTCAGTTTATTGTTATTTACAATATGTGACAGTCTATTTGTGATAGGCTGCGAAGCAAACTTTGGGGCACAAGTGTGGTCTATTAGTGCAGCCGGAGCAAACATACGATGATCTGCGTCGTTTAGCTGGAATGCTGCACAAAACACAGATTCTCTGAACACCAACAAATTCTATCAAATGCTTGGCTCCTGTAAGTCTGTCAACAAAATTTCCTGCTGTAGACTTTTTGTGATTCTTGGGCATGCAGAGTGTGGCATTTTCAGGAATACTCTTCGCTGCTTCGCGGTGTGCACTTTCCAGTAAACTTTGCTTGAAATCCTTCAATGACAGTTTGTTGTCTCCATTCTCTGTTTGGCAGATGGAAGTGGAGGATGTGTGCATTTATCTGTGCAATTTCAAAGATCCAGTAGTAGATCTTCTTCCACCACTTAATAGTTTTCCTATCATGCATATTATAATAGCCGACCATTTGGTCCATTCTGTCGCAGCCATTCATCGCCATGTTATATTCATGGATCATCTTCGGCTTATTGACCAGTTTCCTCATTCCCGTCGAAACAGTTCCAACTTCAGACTTGGTAGAAACAACAATGCATGTTTTTTTTTACCTTTTTTTATCTCTCCATGCCACACACAATATTTTGTCTCCTTCAAGAAACCATTTCATCTCTTGATGCTGAAGTCGCAAACACTTCAACTCTGGAGGAAAGCCTACTCTGTTGACATTCAGTGTGCCTGTATAATTGAAATTGTTGGAATGCAGATAGTCAATCAGAGCTTTCGAAGTGTAGAATCTGTCAGCAAAGATGTGATGACCAGGTCCGAGAACATTCAGTAGTGTGGCAAACACTTTCACTGCATGAGCAGATGTGGGATCTAACTCCGGATTGTACGCGGTGTTTCTTCCATAGTATATTTTTAAATTCATCACATAGCCAGTCGCAGAATCACAAAGGCCAAATGTTTTGATGTGGTACTTGTGCGGCTTTGTTGCATTGTATTGTTTGTGCTGAAATCTGCCCTGCCACCCAATAACCATTTCATCAATGGACACATTTTCAAATGGGTAATATGCTGCCTGGAATTTCTTGAGAATCATGTCAACAAGAGGTTCAATTTTAGTTGCACCTGCTGCGTCTGGTTCACATACGTGAAACATGGTGTGATAAATAGATTCAAATCTATTTCTGGAAAACATTGTGGCATACCAAGGAGTATAGAAATGTGAAGCAGTACTCCAGTAGTCCTTGATCCATGGTCTTCGATCAAGTCCCATAGAAATAATGACAGACGTAAACTTCAACCATTCGTGCTTCGTGAGTGGGGTCCAGGATTGCAGACGAGAATGTTTTCTTTTAGGAGTGTTCTGCATCAGCATCTTTTCTGCATATTCATTTACATTTGTAATTATACAGTCTACTATGTGATCGTCAAAAAACACATTGAGAAAATCCATTGGTGTTTGAAGTTTATAAAGTTCAGGATTGACGTGAATCCTCCGAGGACGAATCTCAAACTTAGGTTTTGTTTTCCCTTCTGACACATCATGCCATGTCGATGCTGTTGAAGAAGATGGTAGAGTTGCTTCAATCTCTAAAGTGTCTGGTCCAGATTTGTTCTTTTTTTTGAAATGTTTGCATTTGTTTACGCTTAGTAGTAATTCTGACTTGCTGATATTCATTGTCAGACCCATCAGCTGATGACAAACTTCCACTGTCGTAAGTTTCCCTATCACCACGTGCTAAATCTTTACGTACAGATTCACTATAAGAACTACAACTATCAGAATCTTCATTCAAATCGGAATCACTATCGTCTAAAACCCTTTCAAATAACAATCTTGCTTGGTCTGATGTGAGTCTACGAGGCCGCAAACTAGAAGGAGGCGTTGCCATTTGTAAGAAAATTCAAAACAAAACTGAAAAAGTCCTTTCTAACAGTCTAACACAGAAAATGGATCCCAGTATCACAATGCCGGAAGCGAAATCTTTCGCTGTGGAGATTAATTTAATGGGACACTAAAAATAGTGGATTGGAATGGAGAAATGGTTCAGTTTAAACCACGATAATAACAAATCTTTAAAGTGGATCGCGGGTGTCAGGTTTGGGTTACGGGGTCTATCAGACGGTCTCCGGCAGGCAATCAGATATTGGTGTATTATTTGTCAGCTGGTCTACATTTCCGGGTGCGTACATCAGGGTGAGAGATGTGAGGCGCGACCTCCGATTGCTGTTTCTCCATTCGGAGTGAGGATTGCCAGTTACGATTTCCTGAAACATTTTCGTGGAATCTGCTGCGATGACGCTGTTTGTGGCTGCTCGTTCTTTCCGGTGATAGTGATGCGGGCGACACCCATTACACGATGATGATGTGGGTGTTCACTGATTCCCCATTTCTTTCCCGTTCTTCTATGAGTGAAGATCAAAACCCAGGAACACAAACCTATTTCTCACGATGCCGCAATGGTCTTACGATTGATATTCATTGTGGTACGGGGAGGACTGAAAGCATGACCAAACCACCAGCGAGGGTCTCAAACTGCGAGCCCTGAGACAGATGTAGAGAAGTGGTTCTCAACCTTTTTTTTTGGCCCCATTTAACAATATTTTCAGAACGTCACCCCCCCCCCCCCCCTTTTCGTATTTCCTCCCTAAAAATCCCCCCTACACATTATACTTAATAAATAATGGAAGCTAAATTTAATAGCACATACTAAAACAAGTCTAGACGTCTACATAAAACGTGATTTGCGGGTCTACTTGCGTTATAAAATGAATTTCAGAAGGATGAGACGTACAGAACCGTAAAGGTTGAAGGGAAAAACAATATCAAGTAATCAGTTCTTATATTAACATGATCTTGAAATAATCTTAATCTCTCTCCCCCCCCCCCCCCCCCCCCCCCCCCCGGAAACCCTAAAATTCTCCCGGGGGGGGGGGGAATTCCCCACAGGTTGAGAACCACTGATGAATAGAATGTGACGCCGAGTAGAGGCAACGAGGAGGATGAGTGGTGGTGAAAAAAAGAGAAAAGCGGAAAGAGAAGGGGAAAAGGAAGTCAAAGAGGAGATGGGAAATTGAGGGACAATGAGAAGAACGGGGAATTGGAGGCAAAGAGCAGGGAAGAAGGGGTATAGGAGGGCAAGGAGGACAATGAGGAGAAAAGAAATAGGAGGACAATGAGGAGGAGGGGAATAGGAGGACAATGAGGAGGAGGGGAATAGGAGGACAATGAGGAGGAGGGGAATAGGAGGACAATGAGGAGGAAAGGAATTGGAGGACAATGAGGAGGAGGGGAATAGGAGGACAATGAGGAGGAGGGGAATAGGAGGACAATGAGGAGGAAAGGAATAGGAGGACAATGAGGAGGAGGGGAATAGGAGGACAAGGAGAGGGGGAATATGATAACAAGGAGAAGTGGTATAGGAAGACAAAGGGGAAGAGGAGAACAATGAGGAGAAGTGGTATTTGAGGAGGGGGGAGGAGGACAACGAGGAGAAGCGGAATAGGACAACGATGAGAAATGATATAGGAGGTGAGAAGGAGGACAATTAGGAGAAACGCAACACCTAAACGCAACTGAACAAATAGTATAGTCAGAACCAATTAGCTTAACACGGAGTAAACCAGCAAGTACAGGAGTGTTTTATTCTCTTAAACTAGCCAGTTTAATTTTTTGCATATCCTTTACAGGACATCGCTGTCAATATCAGCATCTTTCAACTGATTGTTGATTTCTTGGCAAGATTACGCAAAGTAGTTTGCCATTGCTTTCTGAGCGACCGGCTCACATACCCCGTAAGTTATCGACACGGAGAGAACGCATACCGATTCTCACCGTCATCACGTTACTCATAAACCCTTGGCCAAGGAGACGGCAAACTAACCTGTACTGACCCACAGTTTTTACAACAATGTATGCTCCATGGGGGATGTGGTCAGTATCTGAGGTGTGTAGGTTCTGATCTACTACCCCAGGACACAGGGTGATGAAGTGGGTATGTTGCCTGTCTCGCGCTCCAACAGTTGTGGGTTTTATTCTACACTACGCCATTCAGTTCATGAGTGCAATTTTCCCGGACTCTTGGGGGACGTCGCTAGAGTTACAGAGTTCATGCTTTGTGTAACGCTTTCGACAGGCCGCCCTGCGGATAGAGACTCGGTACAATGAAGGTGATCCTTTTTAAACCCCAGAATAAAGCTGGGGTGGCACTGGATGAATGAATGAGTAAGCATTGAGTAACAAAACCCGCATTGTGATGTACTTTATGCTTTATAGGTTACACAAACATACACATAAATATATATTAGAGACTAACATTTATATATAATTATCATAAAATAATACATACATCAATATAGCAACAATATATCTACACACAATACAGAGAGGTATCATTGAAGGTGGTAAGTGTACATAAACATTACTGAGGGTTTGTGCAAACTTTGTTTACAGCAAGCGTCTGTTTAGTCGTCTGATTAATGGACTTGTTTCTTACAATGAACAGGCTACACAAAAAGTAACATGGTTTTGTGACAAGAGAAATTAAAATAATTTATTCCCATTGTGAATTTAAATACAGAACTTATGAACAATATATTTCACAATTTTGGCATATTTTGCTGCATCTCGTTCAAACAATACCTGAGATGTGTTTTAATTGTTTTAGTGTGTATTATTCATTTATTACTTCATAGAATATATAACTATGCAGTGTGCACCTGGAGAGATGCAGCAAAAAATACCAAGCAATAAATCATGAAACACATTCGTGGCTTTCGTGCTAAATGAGAAATTTAAATAGTTTGCAGAAGTGACAAAGTCTGTCAACTGTCATTTACTGCCAGTATAGTACCTTGCGGTGTATGACGGGGGTGGGGTCTTGAGCCTGAGGAATTAAGGCCGCCTGGCTAGGTGCAGTCGCCACGAACTGTGCAGGTTATGGTTTTCTTTTTTACCCCGACAGAAAAACATTTCACACCTTACTGAGGATTTGAACCCGGGTCTCCTGAAGGAGAATCTGGCATTCTAGCCACTTGGCGAGCCTCTCCTCTGTTGACGGAGTATCCAACAAAAGGAATACGATTTCTGTCACAGATAATCCAGCGAATGTTTGAGTGTGCATTCAACACCAGTGGGTCTCAGATTGTGGAGTTCTGGACAATGCACTACAATGATATGTAAAGTCCAATATGTGTAGAAGATGTATGATATGTAACTTCAGGCAGGTGTATGTAAGTGTGACAAGTTTGGTACAAGTGCTGTGATGTGTAATTTCAGACAGGTGTGGTAGATATGTGTTAGACAGGTGTGATAGATGTGATGTGTAATGTGTACAATCTGACAGGTGTGGTAGATGTGTAAGTGTTGCAGGTGTGGTAGGCATGGTGGATGTTGAATACATGATAGCTGTAGTATGACAGATGTACATGATGTCATCTCACAGTTTGTGTACAGTGACATATCACCTGTACACTGAAAATCTGGAAGTCTTTGTGGCGAAGTGGTCAAGCCGTTTGACTCGGGCTCCGAAGGTTGTGGGTTCAATTCCGGGCCGCGTCCTTCGGTTCACGAGTTAAATTTTTCAAATACTCCTGTGGGTCATCGCTAAAACTACGGAGTTTGTGCTTTGAGTGACGCTTTCCGTGCTGCGGAAAGAGACCGAGCCATATGGGATAAAATCCAGGTGCAATGAAGTCGACCCTGTCGACTTTTTTCTGTACACTGACAATGTCCTCTGATATGTTGTATACAGAAAAATGTCAACATGTTTACACACAAACTGATAGTGAGGCCAGAGCAGCTCATTTATCCTGCAGTCCACAGAACATGCATAGGAGTAAACATCACACACACACACCCATACAATGTGAGTTCAGGTGTGATACCTTTCTACCCCAGGTAACAACTGTGACTGTAAACTAACTGATGCACTGTTAAGACTGATTGACATAATTAACTGTCGAATAATGGGTCACAGTAAATGGGGCATAAGGATGTTGAAGTGGTAATTACTGGGTCAGTTACTGTAGCAATATGTTGGGACAAGCAGTTATTTCAAAGAAAATAAACAACGCCAAAATGTGATATAACAATTGAAGGGAAAATGTTTAACAAAGTTAATGAATTCCAACACCTAGGGGCAATCATAACATCAGATGAACGTGAATAAGAGAAAAACTGGTTAAAGCTGCATTTCAAAACATGAAAATTATTGTATGCAAAAAGTTACTTTCATAGAATGTTAGAATGAGACAATTGAAATGTTATATAGAACATGTTAGTGTTTGGCAGTGAATCATCAAACGTGAATGAACAAATTAGGAAAAGCTTGGAGACAACAGAGATGTGGTTGCTGAAACGAATGTAAATTCCTTGGACTGCCAGAGTAACTAACAACGATTGCCTGAAAGAGGCTAATGATAATAGAACATATACAACAATAAGAATAAGATAAACATCTTGTTTTGGTCATGTAATGAAAAGAGAGAATGAGACAAGCAACATTGTGTGGTCATGTAATGAGAAAAGGAGGACTGGAAAACATCATAACTACCAGAGACATCAGTTGTAAAAGAAGAGTAGCATTGGAAAACATCATATTTACCAGAGACATCAATTATAGAAGAAGAGGAACAACCCTGCAGAGTGGATCCAAGACACCACACCAAGATGTGTGGAGATGCAGGAATGCCTGCACCAGAGCCATGATGATGATGATTAAACCAAGTAAATAAAATAACATTCAACGTTGATACAAGCTGGCCTTGGTCTGGTATGATTAGAGGTGTACAGTGATTTGATGCAGACAAAAACTAATAATTTGAACGGCAGGTGAAAAAACAAAATCAAAAATAGAAATGAATGAGCAAAGTCTCAAACATGCAAACAAATTCTTCAGAATTGGCCATATAACAACAAACAATGGCAGCTGTAAAATATAAGTTGAGAAAATCATTGGAATGGTCAGAGTTGTATTCTGCAAGTTGGTCTTTCAACCATTCTCATTGCATATGGAACAAGTCCATAGATGCTCAGATCTCATCTTCAGTATCTCCATCAATTCTAGTCCTGTGTTGGCTAATTTGACATCTCCTGCTCCCCAATTGGTGTTTTTTTCCCCCAATTAGTGTTTTTCCCCCCAAGTATTAACCTATTTCCCTCTCAGTTCTAGTAGTCCACAACTCACGGGACAAGAAAGTAGAATCCAGATCGCCTCCTGAATCTTTGGTCAGTATCCTTGACTGCATTAAGGCTATCAGCCAGAATAACCGCTCTACCATCTGCCACGGTAGCTGTCCTTGCCAAGCTGTCTGCTCTGTACCTGGCCTTGACCTTTCATGGCCAGATGTGAATATCAATGTGACTTACTGAATCCTTGACCTTAATACAGACACTGTCCACAGCCTCCACACACCACCCGTATGGACAGTCTTGAACATACTCATTGCATTCCACAAGATGTGAAATATTCTACTAAACAATATAAAACATTCTACTAAATAATGTGAAATATTCTACAAAACATTGTGAAATATTCTACTAAACACTGCAATATTCTAATAAACTGAAATATTCTACAAAAATATCTATTAGTTAAATTGGAAGTCTCATAAAATATTGTGAACAATGCCTGCTTAGAAATAAACTTTAAAAACAAAGACACAAGTAAAAGTGTGTCAAGGAGCTATCTTCTACACATAGTGTACCAGCGACAATTACCTCTAGTCTAATAATAGCAGAGTCTGACCTGATATTTTGTCATTGTACCACAGGTGAGGGAGGGAACATCTAGATTGCACCTCTATAAATTAGGACACTAGTCCTAAAACAGAACCTGCTTTATGTCTGTGCTCTGTAATAACCGTCACATATTTATGTCTGTGTTTTGCTAGAACTGTCACATATTTATGTCTGTGCTCTGTTAGAACCGTCACATATTTATGTCTGTGTCCTGCTAGAACCGTCACATATTGTAGGCCTGAATGTACAGAGGTTTAGATGGCCAGTCTTTTCATCACTTAGCAGGTGATGAGCCCAACCATGTTCATGATATTAACCTCCTATGATTACATTAATGCGCACGCTGTAGTGCACCATGTGAATGTTATAAGTGCTAAGCAGTGAAAAATAACCCACAAACATTTATTAATTGGTGCCTGCATAAAACAAAAGGAATAAAATCACCAGATGGACAGAACTAGACAAATACCAGTGAACCAATGTGGAGCTGATGGAGAGAACTAGACAAATACCAGTGAACCAATTTGGAGCTCATGGAGAGAACTAGACAAATACCAGTGAACCAATGTGGAGCTCATGGAGAGAACTAGACAAATACCAGTGAACCAATGTGGAGCTCATGGAGAGAACTAGACAAATACCAGTGAACCAATGTGGAGCTCATGGAGAGAACTAGACAAATACCAGTGAACCAATGTGGAGCTCATGGAGAGAACTAGACAAATACCAGTGAACCAATGTGGAGCTCATGGAGAGAACTAGACAAATACCAGTGAACCAATGTGGAGCTCATGGAGAGAACTAGACAAATACCAGTGAACCAATGTGGAGCTCATGGAGAGAACTAGACAAATACCAGTGAACCAATGTGGAGCTCATGGAGAGAACTAGACAAATACCAGTGAACCAATGTGGAGCTGATGGAGAGAACTAGACAAATACCAGTGAACCAATGTGGAGCTGATGGAGAGAACTAGACAAATACCAGTGAACCAATGTGGAGCTTCATGGAGAGAACTAGACAAATACCAGTGAACCAATGTGGAGCTCATGGAGAGAACTAGACAAATACCAGTGAACCAATGTGGAGCTTCATGGAGAGAACTAGACAAATACCAGTGAACCAATGTGGAGCTCATGGATGAGAACTAGACAAATACCAGTGAACCAATGTGGAGCTCATGGAGAGAACTAGACAAATACCAGTGAACCAATGTGGAGCTCATGGAGAGAACTAGACAAATACCAGTGAACCAATGTGGAGCTTCATGGAGAGAACTAGACAATACAGTGAACCAATGTGGAGCTCATGGAGAGAACTAGACAAATACCAGTGAACCAATGTGGAGCTCATGGAGAGAACTAGACAAATACCAGTGAACCAATGTGGAGCTCATGGAGAGAACTAGACAAATACCAGTGAACCAATGTGGAGCTCATGGAGAGAACTAGACAAATACCAGTGAACCAATGTGGAGCTCATGGAGAGAACTAGACAAATACCAGTGAACCAATGTGGAGCTCATGGAGAGAACTAGACAAATACCAGTGAACCAATGTGGAGCTCATGGAGAGAACTAGACAAATACCAGTGAACCAATGTGGAGCTCATGGAGAGAACTAGACAAATACCAGTGAACCAATGTGGAGCTCATGGAGAGAACTAGACAAATACCAGTGAACCAATGTGGAGCTCATGGAGAGAACTAGACAAATACCAGTGAACCAATGTGGAGCTCATGGAGAGAACTAGACAAATACCAGTGAACCAATGTGGAGCTCATGGAGAGAACTAGACAAATACCAGTGAACCAATGTGGAGCTCATGGAGAGAACTAGACAAATACCAGTGAACCAATGTGGAGCTCATGGAGAGAACTAGACAAATACCAGTGAACCAATGTGGAGCTCATGGAGAGAACTAGACAAATACCAGTGAACCAATGTGGAGCTCATGGAGAGAACTAGACAAATACCAGTGAACCAATGTGGAGCTCATGGAGAGAACTAGACAAATACCAGTGAACCAATGTGGAGCTCATGGAGAGAACTAGACAAATACCAGTGAACCAATGTGGAGCTCATGGAGAGAACTAGACAAATACCAGTGAACCAATGTGGAGCTCATGGAGAGAACTAGACAAATACCAGTGAACCAATGTGGAGCTCATGGAGAGAACTAGACAAATACCAGTGAACCAATGTGGAGCTCATGGAGAGAACTAGACAAATACCAGTGAACCAATGTGGAGCTCATGGAGAGAACTAGACAAATACCAGTGAACCAATGTGGAGCTCATGGAGAGAACTAGACAAATACCAGTGAACCAATGTGGAGCTCATGGAGAGAACTAGACAAATACCAGTGAACCAATGTGGAGCTCATGGAGAGAACTAGACAAATACCAGTGAACCAATGTGGAGCTCATGGAGAGAACTAGACAAATACCAGTGAACCAATGTGGAGCTCATGGAGAGAACTAGACAAATACCAGTGAACCAATGTGGAGCTCATGGAGAGAACTAGACAAATACCAGTGAACCAATGTGGAGCTCATGGAGAGAACTAGACAAATACCAGTGAACCAATGTGGAGCTCATGGAGAGAACTAGACAAATACCAGTGAACCAATGTGGAGCTCATGGAGAGAACTAGACAAATACCAGTGAACCAATGTGGAGCTCATGGAGAGAACTAGACAAATACCAGTGAACCAATGTGGAGCTCATGGAGAGAACTAGACAAATACCAGTGAACCAATGTGGAGCTCATGGAGAGAACTAGACAAATACCAGTGAACCAATGTGGAGCTCATGGAGAGAACTAGACAAATACCAGTGAACCAATGTGGAGCTCATGGAGAGAACTAGACAAATACCAGTGAACCAATGTGGAGCTCATGGAGAGAACTAGACAAATACCAGTGAACCAATGTGGAGCTCATGGAGAGAACTAGACAAATACCAGTGAACCAATGTGGAGCTCATGGAGAGAACTAGACAAATACCAGTGAACCAATGTGGAGCTCATGGAGAGAACTAGACAAATACCAGTGAACCAATGTGGAGCTCATGGTGAGAACTAGACAAATACCAGTGAACCAATGTGGAGCTCATGGAGAGAACTAGACAAATACCAGTGAACCAATGTGGAGCTCATGGAGAGAACTAGACAAATACCAGTGAACCAATGTGGAGCTCATGGTGAGAACTAGACAAATACCAGTGAACCAATGTGGAGCTGATGGAGAGAACTAGACAAATACCAGTGAACCAATGTGGAGCTCATGGAGAGAACTAGACAGTTATCAGTTATCAGTTGGGGCATCTTCATTGCACTCCGGTCTGGTCCATAGGTGCTCAGATCCTCCCTCCAGCATATGCATCAACGTTCAGTGGCTAATAGTGCCAATCCTGTGTTGGTTAACGAGGCACCTCGTTTTCCCGATGTACCTCTCGTGTCTGGCTGTGCCAATTCTTACTCCCAAGTCTTTCATCCTTGACAGCGATGCGGATTCACTGACGTCAAAGTCTTCTGTTCTCGACATGTCTTTAAGAACTTTAATAACATCGGCACGTTCCATGGGTTGGCCATCTACAGGGGATGCAGAGCCAGCCAGTTTATCAGCTCGTTCATTTCCCTCGACTCCCGCATGTCCCGGGACGAAGATGAAGGTGAACCAATGTGGAGCTCATGGAGAGAACTAGACAAATACCAGTGAACCAATGTGAAGATCATGGAGAGAACTGGACAAATACCAGTGAACCAAGAGGTGAGGGAAAGATGCTGACGCTGGATAGGACAAACATTGAGAAATCCTGAAAGTAGTATAACTGGATAGGACCTTTCCTGGAATCCATAAGACAAAAGAAACAGAGGAAGACCTCAAACAACAGAAAAGAATAACATGGGAAGGATGTGGATGGAGCTGCGTGGGACAGATAATGATAACAGGGCTCGGAGTGAGTGGGTTGAGGGTCGATGTCCCAATAAGTGACAAAAGAAGAAGAACGGATAATGATGTAGCTAGTTCAGCGACCCACTTACTTGTCGTGCTATTTTGAGGGGGGCTTCATGTGAAAACCTTAAAAGTGATATAAATTACAGTAACCATGCCATTGTCTTGTAACCTATCAGTATTGTTATTACATATGTCAAGAGTGTTTAGGACATGACATCACAGTGCAGATGAACATGCTGATGTCATAAGGACAGTTTAAAGATGGCTGCCCCACTTCTGACATGCACCAAAGAAGAGCAGCATTCTGTTATTCGTGTTTTGATCAGCAATGGGGTGATGTCTATAGAAATTCATCAGTGAATGTAGGTCCAGTATGGTGATGCATGCCTGTCAGTCCAGCAAGTGAATGAGTGGAGTGGGAAGTTTTAAAACTGTTCAGTCCGATAAAGAGGTATAGTAGGTGGTGCATGAGTGGTTACACATACGACCAAGACAATGTTTATTTTTTCTTTCATGAATCCAAGCTCTTTATCAGTGCTGGAGGACTTGCATTTAATGCAGTGATGACTATATCGAAAAAATGATACATTTGTTCTTTATTGTTTCATATTTATTCACACAAAACAAAAAAAACAAAACATGTAAGGTTTTAATCTGAAGCCCCCTGGTATAACTGGATTCTTTTTGGAATGTGCTTCTATAGTACAGCTGGGATAAAACTAGACCCAAGTGTAACAACATTGCAGGCCTTGTGCTCTGGAGGCAGCGAACAGGTTTCACAATTCCCTACCAGACCGAGTCAAGGATTTGAAATTGGCTGCAAATGATTTGGAAGCAGACCGTGTTGCGTTGATTTTAATGGTAAGAGTGTCGGTCGTTCAGAAAGCAGTAGCAAACTACTGAAGGTAAAAATTGGCTAGTAAATCATCATCATCATTTGCCATGCCGATAAGCGTGGGCGGTCATGTTTCACCATTTCACTCGATCACCAGAGTCGTGGATCAGCTCTGTGTTCCTGTCTTGACCATACCTTATGGCCAAGTCATCCAGGTATTTACTTCTCTGTCTTCCCCTTGTTCTCTTCTCCTCAATCTTGCCAGTTGTCGCCAAGTTCTCCAATTTATTTCTTCTCATAATGTGACGAAAAAAATTATGACTGTCTAATTTCTCTTAATAGTTTACGGTTTTTATTTGTTTCTTGTAGGGCTTGGTCATTGGATTTTATGTCTGTCCATGGTATTCTTTGCATTTTCCTCAGAAACAACAAACAACCATCAGATGTTTTCTCAGCTTTTCTGCTCATTGTCCACACTTCACATCCATACAAAAGCAAAGATTTTATGTAGCACCTCAACTCTTTTTCTCGTTGCAAATTATATCTTTTTTATTGGTCAATATGTTTTCCATATTGCAAAAGGCTACCTTCGCCATGGTGATTCTTGTTCTAATCTCTTCAAGGCATCTCCCATCAGATGTTATGACTGTTCCGAGATAATTGTACCGATTCACTTGTTTAAGAATATTCCCATTTACTTGTATATTTCCTTCTTCCTAGTGACAACCATAATCTGTGTCTTCTTACAATTTAATTCTAACCCTAGTTGTTCACTGTGTACAACAACCACTTCTTCTAAATGTTGCAGATCCTGCTTATCATCTTCAATCAATACTGTATCATCTGCTATATCTAATGTTGTTGATGTTTCATCCTTAATGATGATTCCTGGCATATCTCCTAGTAAATGTTGTAAATCACAAACAGCAAACAATGCTGCAGTTGATTGCAACATCCTGTAAAGGATATGCAACTAACTTTCATAGCAACATGCTCCCAGACAGGAGACAGGGATCAGTTATTGAGTACAATATGTGATGTGTTTGTACAAAACCTCTAGAGATCTGACAAATGTCAGAGAAATATCTACAAATAAATGGAGATCAATGATTCACAAAATAAACAACAGCAATATAATACTGCATGGATATTTGAAGCTGTACATAAAACCCTGAAGAAATAAAAAACAGCACAAATATAATTTTAGATTCATAAACATGATACCATTTATGACAGGAAGAAATCAGCACCTGCATCTCAACAAGACAGCTGCTTTAAAATAAATTTTGTTAACAAAAACAGTCAAAACATCATTATATGATGTACGAAGGGGCTTCAAATGAAAATCTTAAAAGTGTGATAGAGATTACAATACCCATGCCATTGTCTTGTAACTTGTCAATGTTGTTGTTAAGGATGCCAAGAGTGTTAAGCATGTTACATCATGGTGCAGATGAACACGGTGATATCATAAGGTCAGTTTGAAGATGGCCGCCCCCACTTTTGACATGCAGCAAAGTGGAGCATCGTACTGTTATCCATTTTTTTTATCATGAAGGGGTGAAACCTAAAGAAATTCATCGGCGAATGAAGGTCCAATATGGTGATGCATGCCTGCCAGTTTAGCAAATGTATGAGTGGAGTAGGAAGTTTCAAAACTTTTCGGTCTGATGAAGAGCTACATCAGGTGGTACACACCAATTGAGATAATTTCTTTCTACTGGAATCCAAGCACTTTAACGCTGCTGGAGGACTTGCATTGAATGCAGTGGTCACTACATCGAAAAATGATACATGCGTTCTTGACTTTTTCAAAATATATTCACCAAACAAAATAAAACATTGAAGGTTTTCATTTGAGGCCCTCTCACAGATAAACATAAATTTTGAACAAGCAGGAAAAATACATAAAATGGTAAAAGGTAAATGCACGATAATTACTATGCAGACATTAGCAAAAGCACTGACAAAAGTAGAATTGTGTTAGAGAATACAGCAAATATTGGTGGCACCGGTGTGAAATGTGAACAAAATATACAATTGTAAACCTGAATTTTTTTATTTTTTTTTTTTGGGGGGGGGGGGGGGGGGGGACTCTTGCTCACTTTGAACTCAAGCGTAGTCCATACACACTACTTTCAGTAGTGCTGGACTGAATTTTGCTTGTGGATAAGTTTTCCCTATTAACAGCGTCCCCCGTTGTAAGGTGAATCCACTCCTAACTTCAGAGGTACTTGTAATTTACGTCTCCAAGTCAAGGACGTGAACTCCTTACCTCGGCATCAGCACACTGGATGTTTAAGAACATACATTCTTATCCATTCGGCCATGCTGACATCCACATCAGAAATAATATCATCAACAGAAAATAAAACAGAACAATATAGGTTTATAAAGGACTGTTTGATTGGTTCATTGATTTGAGGACTAATTAACAATTAACAGGAATCACTGAGCACCTTCACTGCAGGTGAAATTATACGCTAGTACTCCAATGTCTACCTGTCTCCCTGGCCTAGAGGTTAAATGACTTTCTGCGTAATCCTGTTTATGCACGTAGGGTAACGCAGTGCATGAGAATTGGTAGCGGTTCTCGCCGCAGGTAACTTACGGGATAAGTGAGCCGGCCACTCAGAAAGCAATGGCAAACTACTGACTTGCCAAGAAATCAACGACAGTGGTAAAATGCTGGTGTTGACAGCGATGTCCTGTAAAGGATATACGAAAAAAAACAAACCAAAACAACTCCAATGTTCAGGAGTCGAGGTAGAGCAGTGGTCAGTCTGCTGACCAGTGGTTCTGTTTGAATCCCCATCACATTTGATCTAAACAATTGATCTAAACAATTGATCTAAACATTTGATCTAAACAATTAACCTAAACAATTGATCTAAACAATTGCCATTTATCCCTCACTGGGATATAGACCCTGAACTAACCCATGCCAAGACGTCCTGTCGCTTGTTATCTACTTCAGCTCCCTGCATGTCCTCATTCCATGTCCTCCCTGCATGTCCTCTTTCCATGTCCTGCCTCCATGTCCTCCCTGCATGTCCTCACTCCATGTCCTCCCTCCACGTCCTCCCTGTTTTATTCTTATGAGTCTTTAATTGTTTGCTCTGTGTATTTTTGAGTCTCCCACTATTTTATCCACCCTGTAGGTTCCAAACAAGAGAGTGTCTAGTTAAACTATCCCCAGGTTTTTTCAGTGTGCCACCTATCCAGCACCAAAATCTTTTCCGAAAATCCTGGTTCACTGGAATTTTCATAGTCCTGGTGATTTTGTCATATCATTTTAGTCCTCTCCATGAACTCTATAATGGTGATTCTGTCATACCATTTTAGTTCCAATAATCTGCTCAGACATAAATTAATAAATGTTGTTTATTTAAAATTCTTTTAGTTATTCTCCATGTTCTAACCCATACAGTTGTTGCATATCCTTTACAGGATGAAGCAGTCAACCCCAGCATTTTTTGGCTGTTCATGATTCCTGGGCAAGTTTATGTTCAGTAGTTTGCCATTGCTTATGGTCATCATCATTCTTGATGGACAAACAACAGAATGCGGGATTATAAACTTTGTCCATAACTCCTTTGCCACGGACCCATACAGTAGAACCGATTTAACATTGGACTTAAATATTCTAAGTTTAGAGCTAAGTTTAACTTCCTTCGACTCCCACAGGTTTACTAGTGTTATAAAAGCTGCTCTTCTTATTTAGATATCTCCATCTATTTCCACACATTGATCTACATTGCTACCTAAACAGGTGAATGATTCCGTACTGTGAAGTGAAGTTTCACAATAAAAAAAACCTACCCACAAAACAATAATGACAGTATGTGTAATACTGGTACACATACATTTGAATATTGCTGGTGTTTGTGCACTGTACCGAGATTCTCTTGTGTGATTTATGAGTGGAGATTGTAGCAGTTGTGGAGCTTTCTGTGGGCAATAAAAGTGACCCTTCACAAGACAAAAGAAATAAAACTAACAAATATTGCCACTGCAGTGTCTATAAAGCTAAAATTATGACTTATGACAGGCAAGAGATTTGTAGAGGAGAAAGTGCAAATATAGAACAAAGGGAAATCATGCGAGTTTTTAACAAGATCAAGGGAGAACACTGACTGAAAAAGAACTGCAGAAGTGGAGACACTAAACTGTACCAGGTTATGGCTCTTAAATTAAAGGGAATACATGCATTCAGCATGAGACACACACAATGTCAAACTTGAATATATTCATAAACATCATCATCATCAAGCATTTCAGTCCTTGGGTTGGTTGGCGACCTTCCTAATCATTCTCAGATCTTGTGCCGCTGTCGTTAATTCATTGTATGTTTGCACTGACAGATCTGCAGCCTGCTTTATAAGTTGTCCTTGACTTACCCTGTTCTCCTTCCTCAAATATTCAGTCCTATAAACCCAGTACATATTATGCCATATTAATTGAACAAAAGATGATTATATTTTCCACTGATGCTGTAAAATTAAAAAAAAGACCATGAAAGATCCAGGCTTTTGAGAAAATACCACAGAAGGATTCTGATCATGTTATAAAGAGCACAAAGGTTAACAGCGCTCACTCTGAACTGATTCAGTGCCACCCCCAGGCCTAGATGACATACACAGCGATGCATCAAATTTAAGAGTTGACACTAGCAGTCTTTTAGAAGATTCACAAACAACCAAAGACAAAATCAGCCAAACAAACAAACCACCAGCCAAACAAACATAAAACCAACCAACCAACCATACAAACATAAAATCAAGCAATCAACCAAAAACATAGAAGTTCAATCAACCAATCATCTACTTTATCATTTTCCTGTGCACCACACCGGAAAAGTACCTAATAAAGTATCTTCTTCTTCGGCGTTCATCCGGAGTGCTGTTTTTTTCGGACGTGATTGTGTTGTGCCTGTTTACAGCACAGCTGCATTCTTGCGCCGTTAGGCCGACACATCTGACTTCTGCGGGCATTTGTTGACCGGGTTAACCTTCCCTGGTCTAATAAAGTATGATTGTTTTTTTCTGGCAGTTTTGCCAAGTCCATTTCTCAGATAAATTTTAAAAAATGAAAAAAGTAAAGGACCCTGGTTACACAACTTGAAGCCTACTTATCACAAACAAAGAGGAAGACTTCATTTTTTGGTCATACAAGAAGATCAAAACACATCGTTAAAACTGGTAAGATTTGTGAAAAGAGAGACAGAGAAAGACAAATAATAGTTCACCTAGAAGAAGTATGACAATGCACAGAAAGCTGTAATGAGTGTGGATTGCCAAATTCTAGTCTTGTATTATGACACAGAAGGGAGCCAACACATAATTGATGCATGCCGTTGGAGATCGCAAGATGTGGAGAAACATGATCGCCTATGCCAGATGGCAAGACGATGATGATGAGGCTGGACATATGGTGCTGACCCATATATTTATAAACCAATCGGCACTCAGGAAGTTTTGTGGACAATATGTCGGCCGTTGACTTCCTGTTGCCTATTTTATGTTGGGTCAACATCGGAGCCCAGGTCAATCTGAACATCCACTTCGATGCAAATTTGAACCCATGAACTCTTAGGCCAGATGCTAGTCACTACATTGCCATGGCTCTATTTCTGAAATGTGGAGTTCATTTTAATTTTTACATCTACACAAATGAGATCATCATCATCCTGTGTCTGGCCACATGGCGTAGGCTTTCATGTCTCTCTAGATCTCTGGTCCCTGATGTTCTGGATCAACTCTGCTGCTGATATTCCCCCATGCCACTGTCTCAGTACATCCAGCACCATTTCTCTTGGTCTGCCGCTGACTCTCTTCCCACTTATCTTTCCAGTTATCATGATATTAATCAATTCTTCTTCTTTTTGTTCATTATATGTCTATAACTGCAATGTTGTCTCTTGTATAAATCTAACAGTCTTTTTTTAGTTCACTCAGTGGTCCATAGAGTTTATCTTCCACTGTCTCTCTAGGCCAGCAGGTTTGCCTAGATATGTTGTATTTTGAGCAGTCTTGGAGTATGTGCTCTGCTGTCTGCGACGCCAATCCACATGTGCACACATCTGATTCACCAATCAATGCCTCTCTTATCTTCACTTGAACCAAAGAATACGTTTGCCTCATTCCTATAGCTGTGTATAATGTTCTTGTTTCATTCGCCTCTACCAGGCAATCATTGTTAGTTACTCCGGCAGCCCAAGGTTTTCGCTACATTCATCTCAGGAACTACAACTTCACTGCCTTTAAGTTCAAATTAGATGAAACAATTTTTTGAAACATTACTACATTATTCTGGTTAAATTCTAAATGTGCTAAACACAAAGAGAAATGTTGTCTAACTAGGCACATATATTCTGTGTCTTATCACGAAACAAAATTCTGAAAAACATTAGGAAACCATTTATCTTATGACGGCCAAAAAAATATCACTGGTAAATAGAATTATGGCTGCTATTGTTGAAGTACTCCTGCACAACTCTTGCAGCCACATTCAGACATGAGTGTTTCCACATTGCTGTCACTGATGACCACAAACCGTCGCTGTGATTCACTGAATAAATACACGTTGCCTGTGTAGACATCATACCACATACAATGAATTTGGAGCTCTCCAGTTTTGAGAAATGGCAGAAGGAATGGATATGTGCTCACATGACTTGCTTGTTCCAGGCAGTTAATCTGAGGACACACAGAAATATCAACAGAGGAACACCTGAGGCCACTAATACAGCACATAAACAAATCACAATGATTGGTTCATACTTACAGAAGTACAAGGGAGCTTCAAATGAAAACCTTAAATGTCTTTTTGGGTGATTATATTCTAAAAAAAGGTAAAGAACAAATGTATCATTGGATACTGCATCCAATGCAAGTCCTCCAGCGCCGATAACATGCATGCATTCCTGTTAATACAAATTCTCTTGCTCCCGTGTGTAGCCACTCATGCACCACCTGCTGTACCTCTTCAACGGACTAAAAACGTCTTTCCTCCCAATGATTCTTTGAGTTGTCCAAACAGATGGAAATCAACGGCTAGGTCTGGTGACTTCGAGGGTGCTGTACATACTGAAAGTGGAGGTCACTGATTAAGAAATGGATAACAGAGCACTGCTCCTCTTTGGTGCATGTCTAAAGTGGGGCGGCCATCTTTAAACTGTCCTTATGACATCACCATGTTCATCTATGCCATATGTCACATGCTTAACACTCTTGTCATCATTAACAACATTATTGACAGGCTAAAAGACAATGGCATGGTTATTGTAATTTCTATCACACTTTTCAGGTTTTCATTTGAAGCCCTCTCCTAGAAGAAAGAAGTGGAGATTAGAGGCCATTTGGGGTCCACAAGTTTGAATCCCAGTATGGCAACTACAACTTTACTTCTTTATGTTGTCTAGTGTGTCCTCTAAGTGGGGTCCACAAGTTTGAATCCCAGTATGGCAACTACAACTTTACTTCTTTATGTTGTCTAGTGTGTCCTCTAAGTGGGGTCCACAAGTTTGAATCCCAGTATGGCAACTACAACTTTACTTCTTTATGTTGTCTAGTGTGTCCTCTAAGTGGGGTCCACAAGTTTGAATCCCAGTATGGCAACTACAACTTTACTTCTTTATGTTGTCTAGTGTGTCCTCTAAGTGGGGTCCACAAGTTTGAATCCCAGTATGGCAACTACAACTTTACTTCTTTATGTTGTCTAGTGTGTCCTCTAAGTGGGGTCCACAAGTTTGAATCCCAGTATGGCAACTACAACTTTACTTCTTTATGTTGTCTAGTGTGTCCTCTAAGTGGGGTCCACAAGTTTGAATCCCAGTATGGCAACTACAACTTTACTTCTTTATGTTGTCTAGTGTGTCCTCTAAGTGGGGTCCACAAGTTTGAATCCCAGTATGGCAACTACAACTTTACTTCTTTATGTTGTCTAGTGTGTCCTCTAAGTGGGGTCCACAAGTTTGAATCCCAGTATGGCAACTACAACTTTACTTCTTTATGTTGTCTAGTGTGTCCTCTAAGTGGGGTCCACAAGTTTGAATCCCAGTATGGCAACTACAACTTTACTTCTTTATGTTGTCTAGTGTGTCCTCTAAGAATGTCTTCTGCTTCTATGAATGCCATTTAATACTTGTGATTTGTTAATGTGTAATCTGATGAAAGTGAATATGAATATGAAAATGTGAATTGTAAATCACGTACTAACACTTACAGCCAATAGTTTGTTATATGTGCACTGATTTTCTGTGGCTGGTTGAGTGGTTGGTTGGCTGGTTGGTTGGCTGGTTGAGTGGTTGGTTGAGTGGTTGGATGTTTGGACTACAACCATGGGGTAGCCTGGAGTGCATGCAGAAATAGATGGCCAGTCTGTCCCTCATGTAGCAGGTGATGAGAGCTGACACAGAACCCTTGTCTGACAGCTCATGCCCTTGTCAGCATAATGTCACAACCATTACACCAACACACCCACTTGAATTGGACCAACCATGGAAGAATATCATCAGCAGAATTGATCCAGAACATCCGGGGCTGAGTTTTGTGGGGACAAAACATGAAACACCTACACCATTTACCAAGGCACACGATGATGATGAGGGTCTCTGAAGTTACAAGCCCAGGAAATGGTTTGACAGGTCCAGACCCCTAGGGATCTCTTGGTGGTGGGGTCTATCCACAGACCGGGCCAATATTCCATGGAATTCCATGCTTCTCCAAAGATGGGGAGTTCCAGCAGCAGTTAGCACACCCCGCTAGCTTCTCAGCTTGGAGAGGGGGATGAGAACTCTGCAACAGCTTCCATGGAGATGGTATTCTGCTACTGGGCCAGTTAGAAAGCTCTACTCCACCAGATGCAAGCCATGTTTAGGGCTCAGATGACCTTCACATTAGTATATTGGACTTCCAAGGGATTTTCAACAGGGAGTCTCCGTGGCAAAGTGGTTAAGCTGCCTGCCCCAAGATCTGAAGGTTGTGGGTTAAATTCCGGACCACTCATTCAGATTCAGGAGAGAAATTTTCTCGGAGACTCCTGGGAGTCATTACTGAAGCTACAGAGTTTGTGCTTTGTTCGGCGCTTTCGGCAGGCCGCCCTGCAGAAAGAGACTGGACCTTATGGGAAAAACCTGATGCAATAAAGTCAGTCCATTGGCCTTTTAAAGCCTTTACAGAATTTTGAACAAACCAAATAACCAACCAAGCATGTGTTCCCAGGTCCCCATGGAGGAGCACAGAATAGCAATACTGGAAGTCTCCGAGGCAGATCGTACAAGACAAATAAATAGGGTGGTCTAGAACTGGCTAGATGACATTGTTGAGACATGCAACCAACATGTCAGTAATTACAACTGGCTTATAAAGGGCTTCGCATGCACTATTAAAGGTATAAGAAGTTGATGAAGATGAAGAAAAGGAGGAGAAGAAGAAGGAGGAGGAGGAGGTGGAGAAAAGAAGAAGAAAGAAGTGAAGAAAAGGAGGAGGCAAAGAAAAGGAGGTGGAGAAATAGAAGAAAAGGAGGAGGATGTGGAATAGTAGAGGAAGAAGAAAAAGAGGAGGAGGAGCAGCTCAGAAAAGGAGGAGAAGGAGGTGGAGAAATAGAAAAAGAGGAGGTGGAGAAATAGAAGAATATGAAAAGGAGGAGGTAAGAAAAGAAGGAGGAGGAGGGGGAGGGGAAGGAGGAGGAGAAATAGAAGAAAAGGAGGAGATGAAGAAGTAGAGAAAGAAGAAAAAGAGGAGGAGAAATAGAAGAAGAAGAAAAAGAGGAGGTGAAGAAAAGGAGAAAAAGAAGAAGAAACGACCAACTAACCAACCATCAGAGAGCCATCTAAGAACAATTAAGTTTGGAGGCAAAGACACTAGCGACTTACATCGCCACTGATGACATGAAAGTACACTGTAATCATGAAAACACATTTACTGGTCCCCCACAAAAAAGGACAACCTGACATGTCATGCCTCGTATCTTTTGCAAAGTTGCAGACGGCTTCACATGCAGTCAAGCATGACCTTTGTGTTTGTAAGTGGTTGTAAGTGCGGAAAGATATATATAATATGTAAATAACATTTTCTGCTTCTCGCATTTGTAAAGAAGTTTTCTTAAGTTAACTTTTAATACGGTACCCAATATAGAAAGTATTATGTGTGTCTGGCTAAGGAACATTGAATATCTGAAATAACGTAACGTTGAAAACTGTTAGGAGACATCATCATATGTCATGTCTGGTTATTCAATCAATCAATCAATCAATCAGGTGCCATCTCCACAATGAAGGTTGGCTGCAATGGATCTCCAACTCTGACTGCGATTGATACAAGACTTTTCCTGGGCTACAGTGAGCTGACTGCCAATTCATCAGACTTCAAAGTTGTCAAGGTCTCCAAAGGACATGACGTAGAGGACAGAGGACAGCCATAGGACAGGGGAATAGTGCGGGTATAGTAGACAGGTCCCTACACCCATGACAGGGGGTTACAGACGGGACTGTGCCCTTGAATGACAGGACAGGTTCACCTTAGACGGTATGACGCAGTACGCCTGCATTAGCAGACGAGTGAAGGACAGGGCGACACTAGCATGACCTCCACGGACCCCACGAGGGTCAAGAACCTTGTGACCACCTAAATGAGTAGAAAGCCTCAGACGGGACTCAGACTGTGAATGAGAGAGGATGCTTGACTGTTTTGAGAGGGATAATAGACCATTTTCGTAGACATCAATTTTGCTAATGAGAGAGAATGTGGCGCTGTGAGCCGTGTGTTAGTGTGGGTGCTGAAGTACGATTACGTTATTCTATGTGAACGAGTGCAAGTATTGCGAGAGCTGTGCGAGTTTATGAATTGAATTGTACAATTATTGTCGTAATGATGTATTGATATTAAAGTCTTTCACGATGTACTCATGTTTTCATGCCTCATCTGTACTCGCATCATCTGCCTGTCTGAACCCATTACCTAAACCCCTAGAGACGTTGACAAGAGTTAAAGGTCAGACTTCAGAGTTAAAGGTCAGTCTTCCGGACTGATTCTCAACCAACCAGTGGCCAGATTTTGATAATTTTAGGATTTCTTTTTCGTCATTCACTTTCAGTTTCAATATGTTTACATCCAAAGAAAGCAGCAGTCAACTTGACTTTGTTGATATCTCCATAGAGTTTGTCCTCAACTGGAACGGGGGTAGGCAAAAATGGAACGGGGGTAGGCCAAAATACCTTTCTCTTATCTGCATACTGGACACTCCTGCAACAAATGTTTAGCTGTCATATATATATAGGATGAAATCAATCAATCAATCAGTCAGGTGCCGTCTCCGCAATGAAGATTGGCTGCAATGGATCTCCAACATTGTCTGTCTCTCGCCTTGACTGTACATTCTGTCAGACTGATGTTCATCCATCTATTTATGCTTTCTTCCCACTTGTATCGTTGTCTCCCTCTTGCCCTCAACCTTTCCCTCCAGTATGGTTTTTATAAGAGTAGCATGTCTTTTACCGTGGCCGAAATATTTCACTTGCCTCCTCTTTATTTCTTTCATCAATCTCTTCATTCCCAGTTTTACTAGAACCTCTGCATTTGATTGTTTTTTGTTTCCATGAAATACGACATATTCGTCTGTATATCCACATCTCAAGGGCCTCTATTCAACTTTAAGCGCTCACGTTGCAGATCTCAGTTTTCAGCGTTTCGGATCATTCTTACTGCTGACACTAAAGCATGAAAGTAATGTAAAACAGAATTGGTGGAAACTGGATCTCAGGGCTCAAATATGCAGATGATACGTTCTCCTCTCTAACAGTTCTATGGGATTAGGACAGGTAAAGCTGTCTGTTTAAGGACACATCAAAGATCAAAACCTTTTTATTGAATATAAAAATATGTCCGCGTGGCCGAATGGATAAGAACGCGTCTTTTTAAACATCCGATGCGCTGATGCCGAGGTAAGCGGTTCAACCCCTACACCGGACAGCTGCAGTAAAATGTTGACCTGTCGTCCTAAACTTGGGGATGTAAATCACAAATACATCTGAAGTCGAGTGGGTTCTCCTGATGGCGAGGGACAATGTTATTAGGAAATTCTATTATAATCCACACGCAAAATTCAGTCCATCTCTACAATAAATAGTGTATATGGACTACGCTTGAGTTCAAAGCGATTATTTTGGGTGTGCAGATGATGCTGCAGTTACCACCCACTCTGAGGAAGAATTGCAATGTCTACTATCTGCATTCTCCAATGCTTGTTCTGAATTTGGTTTAAAGTGATGGTAACCCTAAAAACTTAAATTCTATAATGCTTAATTTCTATGTTCTTTTATGGTATAGGGTGTGATACTGAAGACAGCTGATCGATAAAATATTGTCAAATTGACTGTGCACTTAATGGTTGCTATGGAAACCAAGATAAACAGCGGCCATATTGAATTTCTTAACGCACCTCTAAAACAGTTAGTTTGTAATGAACAGGCTAACTTCTATGTTTTATGTGTACATGAATAGTTTACAAGTTTAGTAGAAAACTTTAATATCTCTTCGCATTTTTCCTTCTTCATAATTTTAAAATTTTAACGACAGTTTTCATGACTTTGTTTTTGTTTTTTTTACTGCTACACAAACACTATAACTTAATATTAAAGATTGTTCTACTCATAATGTAAGTAATACAATGAAGAATATCTGTGCACAGTGTCATTACAATCTAACTAATAGTTTTAAAATCAATTGTACCTAAGTATAAGAAACTGGCGAAATGAGAAAACGGGGAAAAACTATTAATTTTTAGTTTTTTAATACTATTACAGTTATTTTAATGTTTTAATGACTTTTTTTTTTAATACACAAAAACAGTTTACAACTGTGACATTTAGAATAGTCCTGCTGAATATGCAGGACCTCCCTCCAAGGCATGCAACTCACCTTGTCTCTTCAGTTTGGCCGCTCGTACAGTGTCGCGTCTTTTAGTTTGTTTGTCCTTCTTGTACTTCAGACTATTTCTTACTTGCTTCTGCATCCTAAATGTTCCTAGTCTCTGCATATGCAGGCCTGAAGAATGTCCATAAAACTGGGCAGTGTCTTGGGCAGCAGCAGCTCCAAAGTTGAACTCTCTTGCTGCAGTTACAACTGCAAACTGAACGCGCTTGCAAGAGGCAAAGTTGTCTTTAGTGCATCGAGTCCATATCAAGCTGTGTAAACACTAATTTGAATTCTTAGTTTGTCCTGA
Source organism: Cepaea nemoralis (assembly GCA_014155875.1). Taxonomy (NCBI): domain Eukaryota; kingdom Metazoa; phylum Mollusca; class Gastropoda; order Stylommatophora; family Helicidae; genus Cepaea; species Cepaea nemoralis. The sequence goes on from JACEFZ010020215.1 coordinate 340,289, forward strand.
CGCACAAATACTAAGTACTTTAGTGTCAGACAGCCTTTCATAAATTAGCAAAAAGAAGACACAGATTATGTCACAAGGTGCACACGGGGTACCATCAATATTTATTAACGACGCCGAACTAGAGATGGTAGACATTTTACATATCCAGGATCAGTGGTAAATAGCAAATTATCCCTAGATCAGGAAATCAACATCAGGATTGGTAAGGTAGCAATGAACAGGTTAAGAAAAAGAGTCTGGGAGAACAGGAAACTTACTGCCAAAACAAAAGTCCTTGTCTATCAAGCCTGTGTCCTTAGTACTCTTCTTTATGGCAGTTAAGCCTGGACAACTTACTCACACCAAGAGAAACAGTTTAAACAGCTTTCATATGCGGTGTCTGCGAAGAATTCTTGGTATTAAGTGGCAAGACAAAATCACAAATACTGAAGTATTGGAAAGATCAGGTTGTGTGACGGTTTATTCCATGCTCAGTCTTCGTAGACTTAGATGGATAGGACATCTTAGGAGGATGGATGATGGTAGAATACCAAAGGACATCTTTTTTGGTGAATTACAGATGGGTAAGAGATCTCAGTGGTCGGCCTCTACTACGATACAAAGATGTGTGTAAGCGGGACATGATTGATACAGGCATTGATAATGCACATTGGGAGCAAGTCGCCGCTGAACGTGTTGCATGGAGGGACAAATATCAGAAATGGAAATAAAGTACAAAGGAGAAAATTATTGCAGAATAAGTCACACACCAGCGTTTGAGACGTAAGATGGTGCATGATGGTGGAAATGACCACGTGTTCACATGCACCCACTGTGAACGACATTTACAGCGCAAATTGGGCCTTATCAGTCACACTCGCTACCGCCATAGGGTAAAAGTTATTATGCCTTTTGAAAGCACAAACTATCGTCTGTCAGCCGGCAAAGTGCCATTGAAAATGAATATATATATATAAAGGTAAAATAGTGTCCACAAAGAAATAAAATATAAAATTAAGTGCCTTTCTATACGCCTGGAAGAGTATTGGACATATGGTGCCATAGCCATATTTGTATAGACTAATCGGCGCTGGCCGGGTGGTTTGCTCAATATCACACCTCCGCATTTATTTCCCAAGACGTTTTATAGTACCCATTTAGGCTTGGTTGGCAAGGACACACGGGTCAACCTGAACAAGTCGCCTGGATGCAGATTCCAACCCGTGAATACCGGGGCAGAAGACGAGTGTATAACTAATACGGTACTGTGGGTCCCGTCCACAGACAATATCAACCAACAATTACAAGCAAAACTGACGAAGTTGAAAATGTTACAAGGTTGGAATATGTTTGCTCCAAATATAGCAACAACGGAATTTGAGATGTCAATAGAAGACAGGCATAACAATGTGCAGAAGTTAAACAGCATGACGAACCTGTACCACAACACCAACAAACAACATGGAAGTAAACATTTGAGAACGTACATCTTTCCTCTGGCAACATGCGTCTTTCCTCTGGCAAAATTATCATTCCTCTGGCAAAATGATCTTTCCTCTGGCAACATAATATTTCTTCTAGTAACATAATATTTCCTCTGGTACCATACATCTTTTCTCTGGCAAAATGATCTTTCCTCTGGCAACACAATCTTTCCTCTTGCAGCATAATCTTTCCTTTGGCAACATAATCTTTCCTCTGGCAACATAATCTTTCCTTTGGCAACATAATCTTTCCTCTGGCAACATACGTCCTTCCTCTGGCAAGGTACGTCTTTCCTCTGGCAACATACCGATGTGGATAGGGAATCATTTCACAAATAGTCACTTTTGTGCTGGGTCTCGCGGGTGTAAGAGGAAAGAACCAGATGACAGGCTTGCGGGTAGTGTCGGCAGCGGACTTGCAATGGACCAGGCTGATCAAGTGGATGCGCTCAGAAAGGTAGGGTGGTTAAGGGAATCAAGCGATGACTGTGAATCGACGACTTTGATAAGACTGCAAGAATATGAAACCAACAGGGATGAAACCAGACCATGTGGCTATATGAGTCAGAGAAGTGTATTAAAGCAACACAGAACTATCGTCAGCCGCCGTACGCTGAGGGAGATGCTGGGGAGGAGGTCCTAGCATCTATGTTGTTGGTTGTGCAGTGGGGATAATCTGTAGGCTAACTAATAATAACCTCAGATCATCATGTGCCATGCCGGTAAGCGAGGTGGTCATGTTTCGCCATCTTACATGATCATGAGAGTTGTGGATCAGCGCTGTGTTCTTGTCCTGACCATGCCATGTTGTCAAGCCATCCAGGCATTTACTTCTCTGCCTTGCCCTTGTTGTCATCCCCCTCAATCTTGCCATTTGTCACCAAGTTCTCTAGTTTATTTCTTTTCACAACGTGTCCAAAAATGCGACTGTGTACGTTTAATTTCTCTAATCAGTTTGCGGTTTTCATAGGCCTCTTGTAGAACTTGCTCATTGTTTTTCTCTCTGTCCATAGTATTCAAACCCTACAGAAGAAAACCCCGGCTTGTGAACTGAAAAGTTACCGGGAAATTCCTATAATACCGTGGATCAGGAATAAAATCACGGCTGTTGAACTGACATTAACGGGAAATTATCACAATTCCGTGGATCAGGAAGACAAGAAATACATACATTCTACAAGATCTGGACGTGGATGAAAACTGGATCATAAACAAAGTCATGTCCCGGAAACTGACATAGTCTGGCCTTATCAAACGTCACCGTAGCTGGGATAGAACTGTGAATGGAAGGTCTGGTGTGTCTGAAGAAAAATGTTTAGATATCCAAGACAGAATCCTGAAAAGTCCAAGTAAGTCCTTAAGGAAAAAGTCGCAACACGTGAGCGTATCAGTGAGCCACACGGCATGGACTATAAGAAGATTGGCAGTACATGAGATAGAAGGTTGTGAACAGACATGATCACCAACGCCACACGGCATGGACTATAAGAAGATTGGCAGTACATGAGATAGAAGGTTGTGAACAGACATGATCACCAACGCCACACGGCATGGACTATAAGAAGATTGGCAGTACACGAGACAGAAGGTTGTGGACAGACATGATCATCAACGCCACACGGCAGGGACTATATGAAGGATTGATAGTACAAGAGACTGGAGCTGTGAACAGACATGATCACCAACACCAAACCGCATGCACTATAGGAAAAAGAAGATAAAAATGATGATGATGATGATGATGATGATGATGATGATGATGATGATGATGATGATGATGATGATAAGGGTGCTATGAATGCCTACCTGTTAATTACTGTAAACCAACACACCTGGGTAGCGTCTTAATTCGACGTTGATGAAGTTGCGACAGAGTCCACACACTCACCGAATCACTTGTATGTACAAGTCCTAAGTCTGACGTCTTCGTCCAGAATCTCCCGCCAGCTGCACGGATTTGATGGAAACTGTCAGCGACCTCACAACAACTAACCGCATGCAGAATCCAAGACGCGGATTGTCAGCTGGGCAAATCTGGAGACCAGGGACGGCACTTGGACATACCAGGCTCCGCGTGTCACGTGCTGTCAGACGATGCAGCTCCCCCACGTGATGTGGCTTGGAACTGATGTCATGACACTACCAGGCCAGAATACGCGCTGTTACCACTGCTATAGATGAGAGTTAGGGTGAGCGTTATCATAATCGGTAAAAAACAACTGACATAGAATGTTTGTTTTTGCGGTCGCTCGCTTTGAACTCAAGCGTAGTCCATAAACATGCTGTTACTTCTATGCGCTGGGGGTTGATTTTTTTTTAATGCGTGTGAATTAGCTTTGCCTACTACCAGTGTCCCTCGCCATCAGGCGAACCCAGACTAATTTCTGAGGTACTTGTAATTTAGTCTCCAAGTCAAGGACGAGAAGTCAACACTTTAGTCGACCTGACCGGTGTAGGGTTAAACCCGCTGTCTCGGCATAAGCAATCCGTAAGTTTAAGAGCAAGGTCCTTATCCATTCCTCCACGCTGACCTCCACATGGTAGAGTGAGTTATGTTGCACAGTTTCGTCACGTCTGTGTCTCAATACATCCTCGTACTTCAACACCCACCCCCAACCCCCAGGTTTGCTTTCCCTAGCCTTAGATTGTCCCCAGTCTACGTACAAGGACTTTGACTGTCCCCAGTCTACCTACAAGGACTTTAAATGTTCCCAGTCTATCTACAAGGACTTTTACTGTCCCCCGTCTACCTAAAGGACTTTGATTGTTCCCAGTCTACGCACAATGACTTTGACTGTCCCCAGTCTATCTACAAGGACTTTGACTGTCCCCAGTCTATCTACAATGACTTTGACTGTCCCAGTCTACCTACAAGGACTTTGACTGTCCCAGTCTATCTACAAGGACTTGACTGTCCTAAGTCTACCTACAAGGACTTTGACTGTCCCCAGTCTACCTACAAGGACTTTGACTGTCCCCAGTCTACCTACAAGGACTTTGACTGTCCCCAGTCTACCTACAAGGACTTTGACTGTCCCCAGTCTACCTACAAGGACTTTGACTGTCCCCAATCTACCTACAAGGACTTTGACTGTCCCCAGTCTACCTACAAGGACTTTGACTATCCCCAGTCTATCTACAATGAGACTGTCCCCAGTCAACCTACAAGGACTTTGACTGTCCCCAGTCTATCTACAAGGACTTTGACAGTCCCCAGTCTATCTACAAGGATTTTGACTGTCCCCAGTCTATCTACAAGGACTTTGACTGTCCCCAGTCTATCTACTATGACTTTCACTGTCCCCAGTCTACCTGCAAGGACTTTGACTGTCCCCAGTCTATCTACAATGACTTTGACTGTCCCCAGTCTACCTACAAGGACTTTGACTGTCCCCAGTCTATCTACAAGACTTTGACTGTCCCCAGCTACTACAAGGATTTGACTGTCCCCAGTCTATCTACAAGGACTTTGACTGTCCCCAGTCTATCTACAATGACTTTGACTGTCCCCAGTCTATCTACAAGACTTTGACTGTCCCCAGTCTACTACAAGGACTTTGACTGTCCCCAGTCTATCTACAAGGACTTTGACTGTCCCCAGTCTATCTACAATGACTTTGACTGTCCCCAGTCTATCTACAAGGACTTTGACTGTCCCCAGTCTATCTACAAGGATTTTGACTGTCCCCAGTCTATCTACAAGGACTGTTGACTGTCCCAGTCTATCTACTATGACTTTGACTGTCCCCAGTCTACCTGCAAGGATTTTGACTGTCCCCAGTCTATCTACAATGACTTTGACTGTCCCCAGTCTACCTACAAGGACTTTGACTGTCCCCAGTCTATCTACAAGGACTTTGACTGTCCCAGTTTATACAAGGATTTTGACTGTCCCCAGTCTATCTACAAGGACTTTGACTGTCCCAGTCCATCTACAATGACTTTGACTGTCCCGAGTCTACCTACAAGGACTTTGACTGTCCCCAGTCTATCTACAATGACTTTGACTGTCCCCAGTCTACCTACAAGGACTTTGACTGTCCCCAGTCTATCTACAAGGACTTTGACTGTCCCCAGTCTATCTACAACGATTTTGACTGTCCCCAGTCTATCTACAAGGACTTTGACTGTCCCCAGTCTATCTACAAGACTTTGACTGTCCCCAGTCTATCTACAAGGACTTTGACTGTCCCCAGTCTATCTACAATGACTTTGACTGTCCCCAGTCTATCTACAAGGACTTTGACTGTCCCCAGTCTATCTACAAGGATTTTGACTGTCCCCAGTCTATCTACAATGACTTTGACTGTCCCCAGTCTACCTACAAGGACTTTGACTGTCCCCAGTCTATCTACAAGGATTTTGACTGTCCCAGTCTATCTACAATGACTTTGACTGTCCCCAGTCTATCTACAAGACTTTGACTGTCCCCAGTCTATCTACAATGACTTTGACTGTCCCCAGTCTACCTACAAGGACTTTGACTGTCCCCAGTCTATCTACAAGGACTTTGACTGTCCCCAGTCTATCTACAATGACTTTGCTGTCCCCAGTCTACCTACAAGGACTTTGACTGTCCCAGTCTATCTACAAGGACTTTGACTGTCCTCAGTCTACCTACAAGGACTTTGACTGTCCCCAGTCTACCTACAAGGACTTTGACTGTCCCCAGTCTACCTACAAGGACTTTGACTGTCCCCAGTCTACCTACAAGGACTTTGACTGTCCCCAGTCTACCTACAAGGACTTTGACTGTCCCCAGTCTACCTACAAGGACTTTGACTGTCCCCAGTCTACCTACAAGGACTTTGACTGTCCCCAGTCTATCTACAATGACTTTGACTGTCCCCAGTCTATCTACAAGGACTTTGACTGTCCCCAGTCTACCTACAAGGACTTTGACTGTCCCCAGTCTATCTACAATAACTTTGACTGTCCCCAGTCTATCTACAATGACTTTGACTGTCCCCAGTCTACATACAAGGACTTTGACTGTCCCCAGTCTATCTACAAGGATTTTGACTGTCCCCAGTCTATCTACAAGGACTTTGACTGTCCCCAGTCTATCTACAATGACTTTGACTGTCCCCAGTCTACCTGCAAGGATTTTGACTGTCCCCAGTCTATCTACAATGACTTTGACTGTCCCCAGTCTACCTACAAGGACTTTGACTGTCCCCAGTCTATCTACAAGAACTTTGACTGTCCCCAGTCTATCTACAAGGAGTTTGACTGTCCCCAGTCTATCTACAAGGACTTTGACTGTCCCCAGTCCTATCTACAATGACTTTGACTGTCCCCAGTCTACCTACAAGGACTTTGACTGTCCCCAGTCTATCTACAATGACTTTGACTGTCCTCAGTCTACCTACAAGGACTTTGACTGTCCCCAGTCTATCTACAAGGACTTTGACTGTCCCCAGTCTATCTACAACGATTTTGACTGTCCCCAGTCTAGCTACAAGGACTTTGACTGTCCCCAGTCTATCTACAATGACTTTGACTGTCCCCAGTCTATCTACAAGGACTTTGACTGTCCCCAGTCTATCTACAATGACTTTGACTGTCCCCAGTCTACCTACAAGGACTTTGACTGTCCCCAGTCTATCTACAAGGATTTTGACTGTCCCCAGTCTATCTACAATGACTTTGACTGTCCCCAGTCTACCTACAAGGACTTTGACTGTCCCCAGTCTATCTACAAGAATTTTGACTGTCCCCAGTCTACTACAAGGACTTTGACTGTCCCCAGTCTATCTACAAGGACTTTGACTGTCCCCAGTCTATCTACAATGACTTTGACTGTCCCCAGTCTATCTACAAGGACTTTGACTGTCCCCAGTCTATCTACAATGACTTTGACTGTCCCCAGTCTATCTACAAGGATTTTGACTGTCCCCAGTCTACCTACAAGGACTTTGACTGTCCCCAGTCTACCTACAAGGACTTTGACTGTCCCCAGTCTATCTACAAGGACTTTGACTGTCCCCAGTCTACCTACAAGGACTTTGACTGTCCCCAGTCTACTACAAGGACTTTGACTGTCCCCAGTCTACCTACAAGGACTTTGACTGCCCCAGTCTACCTACAAGGACTTTGACTGTCCCCAGTCTACCTACAAGGACTTTGACTGTCCCCAGTCTACCTACAAGGACTTTGACTGTCCCCAGTCTACCTACAAGGACTTTGACTGTCCCCAGTCTACCTACAAGGACTTTGACTGTCCCCAGTCTACCTACAAGGACTTTGACTGTCCCAGTCTACCTACAAGCACTTTGACTGTCCCCAGTCTACTACAAGGACTGTGTCTGTCCCCAGTCTACCTACAAGGACTTTGACTGTCCCCAGTCTACCTACAAGGACTTTGACTGTCCCCAGTCTATCTACAATGACTTTGACTGTCCCCAGTCTACCTACAAGGACTTTGACTGTCCCCAGTCTATCTACAAGGACTTTGACTGTCCCCAGTCTATCTACAAGGATTTTGACTGTCCCCAGTCTATCTACAAGGACTTTGACTGTCCCCAGTCTATCTACAATGACTTTGACTGTCCCCAGTCTACCTACAAGGACTTTGACTGTCCCCAGTCTATCTACAATGACTTTGACTGTCCCCAGTCTACCTACAAGGACTTTGACTGTCCCCAGTCTATCTACAAGGACTTTGACTGTCCCCAGTTTATCTACAAGGATTTTGACTGTCCCCAGTCTATCTACAAGGACTTTGACTGTCCCCAGTCTATCTACAATGACTTTGACTGTCCCCAGTCTACCTACAAGGACTTTGACTGTCCCCAGTCTATCTACAATGACTTTGACTGTCCCCAGTCTACCTACAAGGACTTTGACTGTCCCCAGTCTATCTACAAGGACTTTGACTGTCCCCAGTCTATCTACAAGGACTTTGACTGTCCCCAGTCTATCTACAAGGACTTTGACTGTCCCCAGTCTATCTACAAGGACTTTGACTGTCCCCAGTCTATCTACAAGGACTTTGACTGTCCCCAGTCTACCTACAAGGACTTTGACTGTCCCCAGTCTATCTACAATGACTTTGACTGTCCCCAGTCTACCTACAAGGACTTTGACTGTCCCCAGTCTATCTACAAAGATTTTGACTGTCCCCAGTCTACCTACAAGGACTTTGACTGTCCCCAGTCTACCTACAAGGACTTTGACTGTCCCCAGTCTATCTACAAGGACTTTGACTGTCCCCAGTCTATCTACAATGACTTTGACTGTCCCCAGTCTACCTACAAGGACTTTGACTGTCCCCAGTCTATCTACAAGGACTTTGACTGTCCCCAGTCTACCTACAAGGACTTTGACTGTCCCCAGTCTATCTACAAGGACTTTGACTGTCCCCAGTCTATCTACAAGGACTTTGACTGTCCCCAGTCTACCTACAAGGACTTTGACTGTCCCCAGTCTATCTACAAGGACTTTGACTGTCCCCAGTCTACCTACAAGGACTTTGACTGTCCCCAGTCTACCTACAAGGACTTTGACTGTCCCCAGTCTATCTACAAGGACTTTGACTGTCCCCAGTCTACCTACAAGGACTTTGACTGTCCCCAGTCTATCTACAAGGACTTTTACTGTCCCCAGTCTACCTACAAGGACTTTGACTGTCCCCAGTCTATCTACAATGACTTTGACTGTCCCCAGTCTATCTACAAGGACTTTGACTGTCCCCAGTCTATCTACAATGACTTTGACTGTCCCCAGTCTATCTACAAGGTTTTTGACTGTCCCCAGTCTATCTACAAGGACTTTGACTGTCCCCAGTCTACCTACAAGGACTTTGACTCCCAGTCTATCTACAAGGACTTTGACTGTCCCCAGTCTATCTACAATGACTTTGACTGTCCCCAGTCTACCTACAAGGACTTTGACTGTCCCCAGTCTATCTACAAGGACTTTGACTGTCCCCAGTCTACTACAAGGACTTTGACTGTCCCCAGTCTACCTACAAGGACTTTGACTGTCCCCAGTCTACCTACAAGGACTTTGACTGTCCCCAGTCTACCTACAAGGACTTTGACTGTCCCCAGTCTATCTACAAGACTTTGACTGTCCCCAGTCTACTACAAGGACTTTGACTGTCCCCAGTCTACCTACAAGGACTTTGACTGTCCCCAGTCTATCTACAATGACTTTGACTGTCCCCAGTCTATCTACAAGGAATTTGACTGTCCCCAGTCTATCTACAAGGATTTTGACTGTCCCCAGTCTACCTACAAGGACTTTGACTGTCCCAGTCTATCTACATGACTTTGACTGTCCCCAGTCTACCTACAAGGACTTTGACTGTCCCCAGTCTATCTACAAGAACTTTGACTGTCCCCAGTCTATCTACAAGGATTTTGACTGTCCCCAGTCTATCTACAATGACTTTGACTGTCCCAGTCTACCTACAAGGACTTTGACTGTCCCCAGTCTATCTACAAGGACTTTGACTGTCCCCAGTCTATCTACACGGATTTTGACTGTCCCCAGTCTATCTACAAGGACTTTGACTGTCCCCAGTCTATCTACAATGACTTTGACTGTCCCCAGTCTACCTACAAGGACTTTGACTGTCCCCAGTCTATCTACAAGGACTTTGACTGTCCCCAGTCTACCTACAAGGACTTTGACTGTCCCCAGTCTATCTACAAGGACTTTGACTGTCCCCAGTTTATCTACAAGGATTTTGACTGTCCCCAGTCTATCTACAAGGACTTTGACTGTCCCAGTCTATCTACAAGGACTTTGACTGTCCCCAGTCTACCTACAAGGACTTTGACTGTCCCCAGTCTATCTACAAGGACTTTGACTGTCCCCAGTCTACCTACAAGGACTTTGACTGTCCCCAGTCTATCTACAAGGATTTTGACTGTCCCCAGTCTATCTACAAGGACTTTGACTGTCCCCAGTCTATCTACAACGATTTTGACTGTCCCCAGTCTATCTATAAAGACTTTGACTGTCCCCAGTCTATCTACAATGACTTTGACTGTCCCCAGTTTATCTGCAAGGATTTTGACTGTCCCCAGTCTATCTACAATGACTTTGACTGTCCCCAGTCTACCTACAAGGACTTTGACTGTCCCCAGTCTATCTACAAGGATTTTGACTGTCCCAGTCTACCTACAAGGACTTTGACTGTCCCCAGTCTACCTACAAGGACTTTGACTGTCCCCAGTCTATCTACAAGGATTTTGACTGTCCCCAGTCTATCTACAATGACTTTGACTGTCCCCAGTCTACCTACAAGGACTTTGACTGTCCCCAGTCTATCTACAAGGATTTTGACTGTCCCCAGTCTACCTACAAGGACTTTGACTGTCCCCAGTCTATCTACAAGGACTTTGACTGTCCCCAGTCTATCTACAATGACTTTTACTGTCCCCAGTCTACCTACAAGGACTTTGACTGTCCCCAGTCTATCTACAATGACTTTGACTGTCCCCAGTCTATCTACATGGATTTTGACTGTCCCCAGTCTATCTACAAGGACTTTGACTGTCCCCAGTCTATCTACAAGGACTTTGACTGTCTCCAGTCTACCTACAAGGACTTTAAATGTCCCCAGTCTATCTACAAGGACTTTTACTGTCCCCCGTCTACCTACAAGGACTTTGATTGTTCCCAGTCTACGCACAATGACTTTGACTGTCCCCAGTCTATCTACAAAGACTTTGACTGTCCCCAATCTATCTACAATGACTTTGACTGTCCCCAGTCTATCTACAAAGTTTTTGACTGTCCCCAGTCTATCTACAATGACTTTGACTGTCCCCAGTCTATCTACAAAGTTTTTGACTGTCCCCAGTCTATCTACAATGACTTTGACTGTCCTTAGTGTACCTACAAGGACTTTGACTGTCCGCAGTCTATCTACAAGGACTTTGACTGTCCCCAGTCTATCTACAATGACTTTGACTGTCCCCAGTCTACCTACAAGGACTTTGACTGTCCCCAGTCTATCTACAAGGACTTTGACTGTCCTCAGTCTACCTACAAGGACTTTGACTGTCCCCAGTCTACCTACAAGGACTTTGACTGTCCCCAGTCTACCTACAAGGACTTTGACTGTCCCCAGTCTACCTACAAGGACTTTGACTGTCCCCAGTCTACCTACAAGCACTTTGACTGTCCCCAGTCTACCTACAAGGACTTTGACAGTCCCCAGTCTACCTACAAGGACTCTGACTGTCCCCAGTCTATCTACAATGACTTTGACTGTCCCCAGTCTATCTACAAGGAATTTGACTGTCCCCAGTCTATCTACAAGGATTTTGACTGTCCCCAGTCTACCTACAAGGACTTTGACTGTCCCCAGTCTATCTAACAATGACGTTGACTGTCCCCAGTCTACCTACAAGGACTTTGACTGTCCCCAGTCTATCTACAAGAACTTTGACTGTCCCCAGTTTATCTACAAGGATTTTGACTGTCCCCAGTCTATCTACAAGGACTTTGACTGTCCCAGTCTACCTACAAGGACTTTGACTGTCCCCAGTCTATCTACAAGGACTTTGACTGTCCCCAGTCTACCTACAAGGACTTTGACTGTCCACAGTCTATCTACAAGGATTGTGACTGTCCCCAGTCTATCTACAAGGACTTTGACTGTCCCCAGTCTATCTACAACGATTTTGACTGTCCCCAGTCTATCTACAAGGACTTTGACTGTCCCCAGTCTATCTACAATGACTTTGACTGTCCCCAGTCTATCTACAAGGACTTTGGCTGTCCCCAGTCTATCTACAATTACTTTGACTGTCCCCAGTCTATCTACAAGGACTTTCACTGTCCCCAGTCTATCTACAAGGATATTGACTGTCCCCAGTCTATCTACAAGGATTTTGACTGTTCCCAGTCTATCTACAATGACTTTTGACTGTCCCCAGTCTACCTACAAGGACTTTGACTGTCCCCAGTCTATCTACAAGGACTTTGACTGTCCCCAGTCTATCTACAAGGATTTTGACTGTCCCCAGTCTATCTACAATGACTTTGACTGTCCCCAGTCTACCTACAAGGACTTTGACTGTCCCAGTCTATCTACAAGGACTTTGACTGTCCCCGTCTACCTACAAGGACTTTGACTGTCCCCAGTCTATCTACAAGGATGTTGACTGTCCCCAGTCTATCTACAAGGACTTTGACTGTCCCCAGTCTATCTACAATGACTTTGACTGTCCCCAGTCTATCTACAAGGACTTTCGACTGTCCCCAGTCTATCTACAATGACTTTGACTGTCCCCAGTCTACCTACAAGGACTTTGACTGTCCCCAGTCTATCTACATGGATTTTGACTGTCCCCAGTCTATCTACAAGGACTTTGACTGTCCCCAGTCTATCTATAAGGATTTTGACTGTCCCCAGTCTATCTACAAGGACTTTGACTGACCCCAGTCTATCTACAATGACTTTGACTGTCCCCAGTTTACCTACAAGGACTTTGACTGTCCCCAGTCTATCTACAATGACTTTGACTGTCCCCAGTCTACCTACAAGGACTTTGACTGTCCCCAGTCTATCTACAAGGATTTTGACTGTCCCCAGTCTACCTACAAGGACTTTGACTGTCCCCAGTCTACCTACAAGGACTTTGACTGTCCCCAGTCTATCTACAAGGATTTTGACTGTCCCCAGTCTATTTACAATGACTTTGACTGTCCCCAGTCTACCTACAAGGACTTTGACTGTCCCCAGTCTATCTACAAGGATTTTGACTGTCCCCAGTCTACCTACTAGGACTTTGACTGTCCCCAGTGTACCTACAAGGACTTTGACTGTCCCCAGTCGATCTGCAAGGACTTTTACAGTCTCCAGTCTACCTACAAGGACTTTTAAAAATGACTTTTTCGAAATGCTAACACACATTATTTAAACAGCCGATTGTACAATTATTACCTTCTTCTTCTTCTTCTTCTTCTTCTTCTTCTTCTTCTTCTTCTTCTTCTTCTTCTTCTTCTTCTTCTTCTTCTTCTTCTTCTTCTTCAGCGTTCCGAGCCATTGAAGTTCTTTGCTGCAAATACAATCCGTCTCCATTCGTCTCTCTGGTGGACCTTCTCTTGCCAGTCGTTGATTCCAAGTGCTTGTAGGTCTGTACATGTATTATTACCTTAGATTCGTTATTAATTCAATCAATCAATCAATCATGTGCCATGCCGGAAAGCGTGGGCGGTCATGACTCGCCATTTCACTCGATCACCAGTGTCGTGGATCAGCTCAGTGTTCCTGTCTCGTCCATGCCATGTGGCCAAGCCATCCAGGTATTTTCCTCTCGGTCTTCCTCTTGGTCTGTTCCCTTCAATCTTGCCAGTTGTCACTAAGTTCTCCAATCCATTTCTTCTCATAACATGTCCAAAAAATTTTGACTGTCTACGTCTAATTTCTCTACTCAGTTTACGTTTGTTCATTTGTCTCCTGTATACTTGGTCATTGGTTTTTCTGTCTGTCCATGGTATTCTTTGCATTCTCCTCAGAAACCACATTTCTGCAGCCATCAGATGCTTTTCAGCTTGACTGTTCATTGTCCAAGTTTCACATCCATACAAAAGAACAGGCTCTATGTATCCCCTCAACACTCTTTTTCTCGTTTCAATATCCCCTCAACACTCTTTTTCTCGTTTTTAATATATATTAATTACTCATTATATATATATATATATAAGAAAAGCCGGACATTTTAAAGGTGTTTAGCTTTGCTTTCCCGTCTCCCTGGCCTAGGTGTTAGCGACTTTCTCCGTAATCCCGTATACTCTCGTGAGTAACGTGACGACTGCGAGAATCCGTAGCAGTTCTAACCGCGTCGGTAACTTACGGAGTATGTGAGCCGGTCGCTCAGAAAGCAATGGCAAACTACTGAGCGTAATCTTGCCAAGAAATCAACAATCAGCTGAAAGATGCTGATTTTGACAGCGATGTCCTGTAAAGGATATGCAAAACATTTTAGCTTTGCCTGCCGGACGGAGAATGTTAAGCTAAAAAGGAAGACATGTCCTCCTGTTGCCGGACGTCTGGTAACCCTAGCCAAGAGGCGTAATTGCGACAAACAACACTGACTTGAGTCTAGACATGTAATCATAAAATATGGCGAGCCATGAACGCCCACTACATGTACAGACCTACAAGCACTTGGAATCAAAGACTGGCAAGAGAAGGTCCACCAGAGAGACGAATGGAGACGGATTGTATCTGCAGCAAAGAACCTCAATGGCTCGGAACGCTGAATAAGAAGAAGATGAACGCCCACACATGTTGACGCGACACATAGAAATGATGATGATGAATAAGAACGCAGTTGCTTGTGATGTCACATGCATCTCCTTAATGGGCGCCATCGATCGTCGGTTACAACAGATGCTGTGCTGCAACACAGACAGATCATTAGTGGAAATTACTGACAAGCAGTCGTTTGATGTCACGTGGTACAATCGCCATGTTTGTGTTTGCAGTAAATATCTGGCAGGGATTCTCAAACTGACTGGGAGACCGACCATGTTATCTATTAGGCGGAGACAATCATTAATGCACAGAGACACTGGGGTTCTAAAAGCTCTGTTTCATTGTTACTTATGTTACGGTTTTATTTTGACATGACGTTTCAATCAACTTCATCGTTGTTGACTGTGAATTACTAAGCAATTTAATGTTCAGTAGGTTGCCATTGCTTTTGAACGACCGTTCTCAGACGATGAGTTGAGTCAAGAACCGACATCACAACACTCAGGACATTCCTATACGTGCGTCGTCCTCATCCGCATCAGCCAGCGAAGAGTCCCAATAGTAATGGCACCAGTAGCAGTCTGTTTATGTGCTCTCAAGCCATAAAATCAACGCAAAGCGATCTGCTCCCAAAACTGCACTCGATTGGTTTCGAACCCTGGACCTGGTGTGTCGGGGAAGTGTGAGACTGCGATAACTAACCTCGGAAACCGACTCATTATTAGCACTCACGTTTTAGTTGATGGAATAAGTTTTACATCTAGAGAGATTAACAACGCATTAAAAATGAGGGTTGTCAAATGTTATGTATATTCATCACCATTATTTGGCGAGGAAGTATGGACAATGAACCAGCAATTAGAAAGTCGAATATAGGCCCTGGAGATGTGGATATATGTCGTATTTCATGGAAACCAAAACAATCAAATACAGAGGATCTGGAGAAACTGGGAATGAAAAGAGAGGTGTTGAAAGAAATTAAAAAACAAAGAGGCAAGTGAAATATTTCGGCAACGTTAAAAGACATAACACTCTTACAAAAAAACACACTGGAGGGTAAGGTTAAAGGCAAGCGAGCAAGAGGTCCACAACGATACAAGTGGAAAGATAACATACCGAATAAACAGAGTTTTAATAATTACTTTCACGGAAGAAGAAAGAAAATCTGAGATGGACGAATATCAATCTGACCGAATATTCAGTCAGGGCGAGGTCCATTGCAGCCAACCTTCATTGTAGAGACGGCACCTGATTGATTGATTGATTGACTGATTGATTGATTGATTGATTGATTGATTGATTGATTGATTGATTAGCTGAGGTGGCCAAGTGGCAAGCAGGCTCGGATACCGGTATGGTAGCCATAGGTTCAAATCCTCACCGAGACAGGCATTTTCTTTTATTGCCCTGGGGTTCCGTGTTGGCCCCACCTGAACAGTTGATAGGAAAAGTTCTGGGAAACAAAGTCGGCCGGTAGATGTTATTTCATCTCTCCGTCCAAGTAATTGTTGATACCCTGTTTATCCAATGCACAACATAATTCCCGAGACTCTCAAGAATGGCCGTAAACACGCAAATGTATAAAGATGGAAAGAAGGAAGATCAGGATAAAGATGACAAGAAAAAGGATTATACAGAAAAAGGAAGAACAAGCATTAAAAAAAATAGTACATATTGCTTTTCTTCCAAAGTCTCTTCATTTTGCAAAATAAACATTTGTATATTATTATTATTATTATTATTATTATTATTATTATTATTATTATTATTATTATTATTATTATTATTATTATCAGAAATAAGCTGGAGTCCGTGGCGATTGGTTCACAATCCCACATACCAGGTCCAAAATTAGATGCACCGATTTGAAAGCAGTCCGCCTTGTGTTGTTTTGTAGCTATGGTATGAGCATCGGTAGCTCAGAAATCAATAGCAGACTACTGAACGTAAAACTGCCTAGTAAATCACAAATATTCAAATGATGCTGGGGTTGATCGCAATGTCCTGTAAATGATATGCAATTAATTTTAATAAGGAAAAAAACACAACACAATCATGAGCAAGTTTGTAAAAATACCGCACTCACATGATACGAGGGGACAACATTAAAAGTGTGATAGACATTACTATAACCCCGCCATTGTCTTGTAACCTGTCAATATTATGGTTAAGGATGTCGAGAGTGTTTAGCACATGACATCATAATGCAGACGAACACCGTGAGGTCGTAATGACAATCTAAACATGGCCGCCATACTTCTGACATGCACCAAAGAGAAGCAGTGTTCTGTTATCCGTAGTTTGATGAGTGAAGGGGTGAAACCTATAGAAATTCACCGGCGAATGAAGGTCCAGTATGGCGATACATGCCTGTCAGTCCAGTAAGTATATTAGTGGAGTAGGAAGTTTCAAAACGGCGTGACTTCTGTGACAGACTGTTCATAACCGGGTCAGGTACAATGAATAATAACCCCAGAGTGGTTACACACGCAACCAAGAGAAGTTTTTTGTTTTACAGGAATCTAAGCATTGTATCGGTACTGGCGGTCTTACATTGAACGCAGTGGTGACTACATCGAAACATGATACATTTGTTCTTTACTTTTTCAGAATATATCCCCCCCCCCCCCCCCCCCTTTCCCCCCGCCCCCCAACCCCCGCAAAAAAAGTAAACTTTTCATTTGAAGCCCCCTCGTAGAAATAATAAAGTAAATAAAACAAAACTGGGATCACGCTAACAATTTGTGACCTTTAAAGAGACCAGAACTGCATACTTTAATCAAAGCCAGTGAAATGAGAGGAAATTGGTCTAGAGGTCTGCGCCTGAACACATGTCAATTGTCGTCCCAATTACCTATATACATTTCAGGGACAGATAACTGACATCCGTTTTGTGACACGCCAGACGTGTAAGGTCTGTCAGCGGTTCAGTCCCCTGAATGACCTACATCTAACGCATATCACATCGTGCGTCTGTGTGTGAGTGTGTGTGTGTGCGTGTGTGTGAGTGTGTGTTGTGTGTGTGAGAGAGAGAGAGAGAGAGAGGATAGACATATTACGTGTGTTACAACTTGTATGTTCATCACGGATCGAGATTTACTCAGGACAAACATGTCATGTGACTTGGACATGTCGGACTCGACGAAACTTGTGATGGTTGTGATGTAATCACCATCTGTTCTGTGCATAATGTCGCTCTCATCACCGGAAAGTCGTTCGATCTCTTGAGTTAAGTTGAGATGAGTTGAATTGAGCAGAGAGTTGAGTGTTGAGTTGAGTTGAGTGGTGAGTTGAGTGTTGAGTTGAGTTGAGCTGAGAGTTGAATTGAGAGTTGAGCTGAGCTGAGTTGGATTGAGTTGAGTGTTGAGTTGAGTTGAGAGTTGAGTGGTGAGAGTTTAGTCGAGATGACGGTTGAATTGAGCTAAGAGTTGAGTTGAGAGTTAATTTGAGCTGAGTTGAGAGTTGAGTTGAGTTGAGAGTTGAGTTGAGAGTTGAGTTGAGGTGGGTTAAGTCTAGAACCGTCATCAATGCACACGGGGCATTCCATCCTCATCTTCAACAGCCAGCGAAAAGTCCCAATACTAATGGCACCAGTAGCAGTCTGATTAAGTGCCCGTCTGGCCTTTCCTCGGAGTCCTGACTCTCGTTCAGATCCTCTGCTCACTGTCTGCAGCTCCAATCTCTCCAGTCATTGATGGTCTAACTGTTCTTCCTGAATATACCCACGATCCCATCGAGCTCCGACCACGTCTGCCTTATCTCCTGCCTCACTCAATCACATGCCCAATATATCCGCCACGTTCTGTGTCGAGCTTTGTGTTTATCAACCCCTGGCACTTCTTCCATAAACCATAACTCTCATCTCTGTTATCTCTCCCAGCCACGGTGACTTGAAACCGGCTGAAGAATATCAGACGTTCAGATCAGGCAGAAAGCCAGTATTTTTCACCCTTTTGGTCCACTATTTTCTAAGAACTTTTCGCGAATAGAACATTACATGCACCATCGACATGAGCAGGAAAGGGAACTGACTGGGGATGCAGAGTCTTGCCGGCAGGTCGTAGAGAGAGCGAGTTTCTGCAAACTGCCTGCTATATGATGATGTTCGAAAATGTTCTAACCACCAACACTCTGTTACAGAGGAGTGGACACTAAACTTGACGCAGAGCTTGGCACAGAATTACAACCAGGCAAGATAGCACCTCTATCGTATGTGACCAGACAGACAGACAGACAGACAGACAGACAGACAGACAGACAGGCAGGCAGGCAGATAGACAGACAGACAGACAGCACTGTTTACACAACACATACACTTATAAACATAACCACACTAACTGTGTGAAGTATGGGACACAGCATTACGTCAGCACGTTGATTTCTCGTTTAGAAAGCAATGATAAACTACTGAACCTAAAATTGCATAGTAAATCATAAAGAACCTTCAGATGCCTGGGGGTTACTGCGACGCCCTGCAAAGGATTATACACTTATTATAGAAGACAATGTTGCGATTTATGAAAGACGAGTATTAGGACAATAAAAAAAAAGTTGATGTATGGAACACCAGTTTGGACACTAAATACAAAAGGATGGTTTGCCCGTGGTCGCACTACGGCGGCAGTTGTGTTTGTTTATGATAGGCCCCGCCTATGTGATTTATCTGCGTGGTTGCTAATGTATGGTTTGTGTGAAGTTGTTTATGTGTGTACAAGAGATTATGCTTTGTGTGAATTTGTCTATGTGTATTCGCAAGTGTGGGAGTTGTGTGAGTATGTTCATGATTTGTGTGAGTCTATTTACGGGTTGTGTCAGTCTGTTCGTGTTTGTGTCAATCTGTTTATGTTTGTGTCAGCCTGTTTATGTTTGTGTGAGTCTGTTTATGTTTGTGTCAGTCTGTCTATATTTGTGTCAGTCTGTTCTTGTGTGTTTACAAGTGTATGATTTGTGTAAGTCTGTTTGTGTGTGAGTCTGTTTATGTTTGTGCCAGTGTGTTTATAATGTGTGTAAATGTGTTTATCTTTATGTTAGTATATTTATATGTGTTTGCAAATGTGTGGTTTGTGTGCGTCTGTTTATGAGTTTTCGGCAGTGTGTGGTTCATGCCCACATGTTTATGTGTTCTACTATGCTTTATGTGGGTGTCTATGTGATTTATTTGTGTGTCTATGTGATTTATTTGGGTGTCTAAGTGATTTATTTGGGTGTCTATGTGATTTATGTGGTTGTCTATGCGATTTATTTGGGTGTCTATGTGATTTATTTGGGTATGTAAGTGATTTTTTTGTGTCTATGTGATTTGTGTGGTTGTCTATGTGATTTATTTGGGTGTCTATGTGATTTATTTGAGTGTCTATGTGATTTATGTAGGTGTCCATATGATTTATTTAGGCGTGTATGTGATTTATTAGGGTGTCCTATTGGATTTATGTAGGCGACTATGTGATTTATTAGGGTGTCTATTGGATTTATTTGGGTGTCTATATGATTTATTTGTGTGTCTATGTGATTTATTTGGGTGTCTATGCAATTTATATGGGTATATATGTGAATTTTGTGGGTGTCTATGTGATTTATTTAGGTGTCTATGTGATTTATTTGGGTGTCTATGTGATATATGTGGGTGTCTATGTGATTTATGTGGGTGACTATGTGATTTTTGCGGATGTCTGTGTGATTTATTTGGATGCGTTTGTGATTTATTTGTGTGTCTATGTCATTTATGTGGGTGTCTATGTGCTTTATGTGGGTGTATATGTGATTTATTTGAGTGTCTATATGATTTATTTGGGTGCCTGTGTGATTTATTTGGATGTCGATTTGATTTATTTGGATATCTATGTGATTTATGTAGGTGTCTATGTGCTTTATGTGGGTGTCAATGCGATTTATTTGGGCGCCTATGTGATTTATTTGGGTGTCTATGTGTTTTATGTGGGTGACTATGTGCTTTATGTGGAAGTTTATGTGATTTTTTGGGGTCTATGTGGTTTAAAAAATATACGGTTTCCCTGATAAAGTAGTTAAGCCGCTCGCCTTGCCGAGCTCGTCATTTTGTCAGTTATCCGGCCCGCTGTGAAAAAAGTTTGGTGAGTCCTGGAGTGGGGGGGGGGTAGAGTATGGAGCTGTTAGAGTGGGGGATGGAGTATGGAACTGTTTGAGTGCAGGATGGATTATGTAAATATTAGAGGGGGGATGGTTTATGGAACTGTTAGAGTGGGGGATAGATTATGGAACTGTTAGAGTGGGAGATAGAGTATGGAACTGTTGGAGTGGGAGATAGAGTATGGAACTGTTAGAGTGGGGGATAGAGTATGGAAACATAAGAGTTTGGGGATAGAATATGGAATTGTTAGAGTGGGGGATAGAGTATAGAATTGTTAGAGTGGGGGATAGATTGTGGAACTGTTAGAGTGGGGGATAGAGTGTTTAGTTATTATAATTGGGGATAGAGTATGGAACTGTTGTAGTGGGGGACACAGTATGATCTGTTGGAGTGGGTAATTAAATAAGGAACTGTTGGAGTGGGGAATCGATTACGAAACTGTTAGAGTGGGTGATAGAGTATATAATTGTTAGAGTGGGGGATAGATTGTGGAACTGTTAGAGTGGGGGATAGAGTATTTAGTTATTATAATTGGGGATAGAGTATGGAAGTGTTGTAGTGGGGAATAGAGTATGGAACTGTTAGATTGGTGGATAGAGTATGGAACTGTTAGAGTGGGGGATAGACTATGGACATGTTAGAGTGGGGGATAGATTATGGAACTGCTAGAGTGGGGGATAGATTGTGGAACTGTTAGAGTGGGGGATAGATTGTGGAACTGTTAGAGTGGGGGAATAGAGTAGTTAGTTATTATTATTGTGGATAGAGTCTGAAACTGTTGGTGTGGGGGAAAGAGTATGGAACTGTTAGAGTTGGGGATAGATTGTGGAACTGTTAGAGTGGGGGAATAGAGTAGTTAGTTATTATAATTGGGGACAGAGTATAAAACTGTTGGTGTGGGGAATAGAATATAGAACTTTTGTAGTGGGGGGGGGGGGGGGCAGTATGATCTGTTGGAGTGGGTAATTAAATAAGGAACTGTTGGAGTGGGGAATCGATTATGAAACTGTTAGAGTGGGGGATAGAGTATGGAACTGTTAGATTGGGGGATAGATTTGTGGAACTGTTAGATTGGGGGATAGATTGTGGAACTGTTAGAGTGGGGGATAGAGTAGTTAGTTATTATAATTGGGGATAGAGTATGGAACTGTTAGATTGGGGGATAGATTGTGGAACTGTTAGAGTGGGGGAATAGAGTAGTTAGTTATTATAATTGGGGGTAGAGTATGAAACTGTTGGTGTGGGGAATAGAATATAGAACTTTTGTAGTGGGGGGGGGGGGGCAGTATGATCTGTTGGAGTGGGTAATTAAATAAGGAACTGTTGCAGTGGGGAATCGATTATGAAACTGTTAGAGTGGGGGATAGAGTATGGAACTGTTAGCGTGGGGAATCGAGTTTGGAGCTATTCGAGTGTGAGATTGTGTATGGGTCAGTTAGAGTGGAAGATATAGTAAAGGACTTTTGGGTTGGGGAAAAACCGAGCCAGGGAATATTGGAGTGGAGTCGAGGATACAACTGTTGGAGTTGGGGATCGTGCATACAACAGTTGACGTGGGGTGGCGTATGGAACTTTTGGAGTTGAGAATTGAGTGTGGAGGTCTTGGAGTGAACAATGAGTATATGACTGCCCGCAATCAACACAGACACAATGATGGTTCCGAAGTGTGCCAATCAGCTCACAACTGGTACAATCAGCAATGTCACCCTTGATCTTCTGCTGAAAGCGACTGGGTATTAATGTGCTTGTCTCTAGTGCAGTGACGTCGATGCATCATCATAATTTCGGTGAAAGACTTACAGTAGCCACGCTTAAAAGTCGGTGTTTGCGAGGCAGGGGAAAAGTTTCATATTTTTCATGTCAAGCGAGAACCGGCAGTACATTAATATTGTAGGGGGAAGAATTCAGATAAACACAGATCTGTTGGTTGGAGAGGGGAGATAAGTGAGTGCGATGATGTTAGGTAAGGGATGTAACTGAGAAAATAGATTGTCGTGTCATTTAGGAATGTGTAGTAGTGAAACAAACTCTTGCGCAAGGAAAACATTAAGAAAACACGAAGAATATGTAGTTTTATATTAGAACAAACATTTACGCAGAAATACCAAGAGTTTGTATATTTATAAACAAGAAAACAAACAGAAGGCTGATCATCAGAAACAACCCCTACGTGAGCCTGAAGCCCAACAATTTGAAGGGTCGCAACTCTTTAACTTTAAGCGACAATGATCTGATTAACCACCAGACAGACAATGTTGAACCAGTTAAGGATGCCAAGGGGGAACGTCTTGGTGACACGCAAAAGCCGAGGCATTCGCAAACTCTCCACACCCTGATCCACGTCGAGCTGTAGAAGGATGCCCGTCGCACCATGGTCACAATCCACAGTACACTCAGGTACAACAATTACCGCAAGCACTTGATCAAAGCGACCGTTATAAGGACATGTGTTATCCTTCAGAACCAGAAGCCTGTAGTCATTAAGAGCAAGGCCAGAACTGCAGTGAAAGACTAGATTCTTGTAAATTAAATAAACACATTCACCTTGGGCACACACAAAAAAATAATATCATGTGTTGGTGAAACCGTGGGCTGTTAATATTTGTGGCTGATTCAGTCACGAGATTATTAATTTGAGCCAGGGATGGACTCTAATATAACTTCTCTCTGAGGTTGAACTGGGTATGTGAAGGGATACACTCCAAATCGAAATCGTCTTCATCAGAGCGGATTGGACCAAATGTTATACTTGCTGGGGACTTCAATTTTGTTCTCTCAAATTTGAATATTGTAGGGGAAGGACCCAAGATACAATTAGAAGTGAAAGGAATGGAATACACCAAATGAATATACAACAGAATATCCTAGACACACGCAAGTTAACAGACGCTTTCAGACACAGTCGCCCTAATAACAACAACAATACACAAAAATAGGGCGCACAACAGATCAGCCAGACTAGACATAATATACACACCTGTAATACAGACCACAGAGCAGTATTAGCATATTTCACAGCACATCTTACAAATGCACGGCCCTCAAAACTATCACCATGTTGGAAATTCAACAACACACTACTCCAAGACACAGGTTATGTGCGACACATGACACACCTCAGCCTCGCATACACTAATAGTATATCCGTCGACAAAATAACACAATTGTGGGATTTACTAAAGAACACAATACGTAAAAGAACACAACAATTGGCATCCAGCATACACACTGACAGACAGCAAAAAGAACACATCACACATTCAGCATTACAACTCACAAAACAGACTGACAGGAATGCATTACACCTATAAACACTATAATCACAATTAGAACAACACCAGCAACACAAATTATGTGCTGCACTCACCTCATCTCAACTCATCTCAACATCATCACATCAGCACGCAGCTTTTGCTCACCCTTCCCAGGTATGAACGTACCTCTGACATTGTCGTCCTGTCTATCTTTTCTAGAAGCGGCTCTAGGGCGAATAGTGGGCGACAAGTACGTGATTGGGACAAGGTACATCCCTGTCCCTTTCCACTGACCTAGTCCAACCTGAAGCTGGAGACTTAAATGATATTGTTTTCTCTTGAACACACAACACACTACAGCGGCAGAAAGAAAACACTAGGAAAATCTACGACTAATATCAGAAATAGTTGGAATAGGGGTTCACAAATTGGTTAATGGTACAAATATTTGATGATACAAGTAATTGATTGTACATGTGAGGACGCATACAACAGAGTACCATTGGAATTTTTAATGCTTCAGCTTCTTGAACTAAAAGTAAGTCCATTCCTCTTTAGTTGGATCGTTGCAGCCCTCTTCCAACGGAAAGTAGTTTTTAGATGTGGCAGTTGGACTTCGGAACCAACAATAATATATCCTGGCCTACCACAGGGATCACCACTATCTCCGGTACTGTTCAACGCCTACACAGTGAGAATCACCAGTGAGCAGATCACTGGACCTGGCAGGACATTGTCATATGCCGATGATGTTTTAGTGTATCGTCAGGGTAAGGATAGAGAGCAGGTTGCTGTGGAACTACAAACCGAACTCAATCGCATAAGTACTTGGTGTGATGAAGCTGGGGCAATGGTCAACCCAACAAAGGCAACAGTGACTTGGTTCTCGTTGAATAATCATATTGTCAACAATCCAACACCAACTGTAATGCTGTGTTCAGAGACGGTGGAAAGAACGCAGGCAATGAATTACCTGGGGATACGGTTTGATCGAAGCCTTGCTTATAATGTGCACATAGACCAGGTGATAACAAAGGCCAAGCGGGGTTTGGCTGCGATGCGGGTGATGGCGGCAGCAAACTGTGAGCAGCGCCATCTATGTCTTCTGTACGAGGGGCTGGTCATGTCTGTTTTGGAGTATGCAATGGCAATCCTGACTCTCAGCCATAAGCAGATAGAAAGGATGGAAAGGATACAGAATGAAGCTATGCGCATTATTCTTGGATGTACAAGAGATACAGCATGCAGGGCGATGCGCTACCTTCTTGATTTTCCAACCATTGAAGAGAGAATACAAGTTTGCAGGGCACGCGCCTACCTCAGAGTTAACGCAAACACACAACATCCACTGCATAGTGAAATTATGAAGGTGAAGGGCAGCAGGTTAAAAAGAGGACGGTCGTGGATGGGTCAAGCCGAAGACATTCTTCAACAGGTGTGTTCACTTGAGGACTTAGAACCTGGCGAGGAGTGGGTGCAAGTGCCAACAGACTTCTGCACATCCTTTTCAGTTTGCATCCAACTAGATAGAAAATGCAGACAAGAAAATCCGGCTGCTGTGGAGGCTGAAGTACAAGCGTTGATTTTCGAGAATTCGCTAGACGGTGACGCGGTCATCTACACAGATGGGTCGGTCGTCCGACATGTGAGAAGCTCATGGGCCTTTACAGCTCGGGCCGGAGGGAGAATTGTGAAGGAGGACTCTGGTGCTTTCACTGAAACCACAAGTAGCCTGACCATGGAAGTCATGGCAGTAAGTAAAGCAATAACATGGCTCGAGACACAGACATTCACTAGGGCTTGTTTCCTTAGCGACTCAATGAACATGATCAAGAGGATAGAGGAGGGGTCGATCCGAAGAGAATGGTTGCTGCCTCTGGAGCGGTCTCGGCTGGCAAAGATTAGTTTCATCTTCGTGCCAGGGCATGCGGGAGTACAAGGAAATGAGCGGGCTGACAAGCTCGCAGGTGAGGCTACTGTGGAGGGCGGACGCGCCATGGACCAGGCTGACATTCTGAATGCTCTACGAGAAGTGAGACTTTTGCGAGAACCAAGTGATGACTGTGAATCTACAACAATGGCCAGACTGCGAGAGCAGCAAATTAAAAGAGGGGTGGCCAAACAAGAACACTACGCAGGAAGCCAAAGAAGATTGATAAACCAACACAGAACTGGCGTCGTTAGCCGCTACACGCTGCGGGATTTGCTGAGGAGGGGATCCGAGCACTTATGGACTGAATGGTTCGATGTGCAACGAGGATGATCTGTCGACTAACTAACTAATACTACAGTAATTGATGGTACAAGTATTTGATGATGCAAGTATTGATTGTACAAGTAATTGATGTTACAAGTATTTGATGATACAAGTAATTGATGGAACAAGTAATTGATGGTACAAGTATTTGGTGATACGAGTAATTGATGGTACAAGTAATTGATGGTACAAGTATCTGATGATACGAGTAATTGATAGTACAAGTAATTGATGATAGCAAAGTAATTGAGGATACAAGTATTTATGGTACAGTATTTGAATGACACAATTATTGATAGTACAGTATTGATGATACAAGTATTAGATGATGACAAGTCATTTATGATAAGTATTTGATGGTACACTTACATTGATGTTACAATTAATTGATGATACCAAGAATTTTATGATACAAGTATTTGATTGTAGAAGTAATTGATGTAACAAAGTACTTGATGGTACAAGTTCATATGAAACAAGTATTTGATGGTACAATTAATTGATGACACAAGTAATTGATGATACAAGTATTGATTTCACAGTATTTTGATGGTACCAGTATTGCTGGTACAAGTTATTTGAATGGTACAAGTAATTTATGATACACGTAATTGATAATATAGTAATTGCTGTAAAAATATTGATGGGTAAAGTATTTGATGATGACAAGTAATTGATGGTACAAGTAATTGATTGTACAGTAATCGAGGTACAAGGTAATGACATTACATGTATGCTTGTAACATGTATTTGATGATACAATAAATTGCTGGTACAAGTATTTGATGGTACAAGTATGATGGTACAAGTAATTGACGGTAGAGTATTTGATGCTACAAGTAATTGATGATACCAGTTATGTAATACACTTACTTGATGGTACAAGTACTTGCTGGTACAGTAATGATGATACAAGTTTTGATGATACAGAGTAAGTGATGGTACAAGTATTGAGGTACAAGTAATTGTGGTACAAGTATTTGATGTAAAAGTATTTGATGGTACACGAAATTGGTGATACAAGTAATGATGATACACGTAACTGATGGTACAAGTACTTGATGGGTATAAGCAATTGTGGTACAAGTAATTGATGTACACGTACTTGATGGTACAAGTATTTGTTGATACAAGTTATTGATTGTACAAGTATTTGATTATACAAGTATTGATGGTAAAAATAATGATGGTCCAGTAAGTGATGATAAAAGTAATTATTGTTCAATAAATCACTCCAAGCAATAAACGATCAACACCAGCCAGTTTGACAGATCCCTCACACTCATACAAGGCCGGTTCATTGAAGAATATAGAATAAGAGAAGAAGAGAAGAAGAAGAAGAAGAAGAAGAAGAAGACGAGAGAAGAAAGAAGAAGAAAAGAAGTAAGAAGAAGAATAAGAAGAATGAAGAGACGAAGAAGAAGAAGACAAAGAGGGACTGACGACACGACTGTCTAAACAGAATCCCACAGCGTGAGAAATCACACATTCACTTCTCTTGTCTAGAAAATATAGACTTGTGAATGTCACTCATGTGCATCCTTTCTTTTTTTTGTCACATTATTCCCAATCTTACTTTAATATACTCGAGATCATCCAAGCGCTCTGTTGCCTGGTGGACACAAGAACTACACAAAATTTAATCATGTTTGCTATTTGGCTTTCAGCTGGCCGAACCTGGTACCATTGTCCTGCGTCTTCAAATTTGGCTTCTATTGGTGAACTATTCCCGCATAAACTGTTCTAAACCTATTTCTTATCATTACCCCTTATTCATATGTGGTGGATTACGTTTCTTGTATTGTCTGTCAGGCCACAGAAGTATAAGGACTCCTGATAATACTCTAGAAAATAATATTGCTACAAGGTATTCAAGATTGTGGAAAGAACGAGAGGGGCACAACGGGGACAGTGATGGAAACTGGGCAGACAGAAATGGCATGGAGTTCAGGATGGTGTCAGTGAAGTAGGTAATCGGGATACGACCCAGTCGCGGTCAGAATGGATTGAGACACGGCGATTGGGTATAATGATTGAGCAGGGAATTTGGGCAGAATGACTGAGAACAGGAGAGATTGGGTAATTGAGTGAGACAGGTAGATTGGGGCAGAATGACTGAGACAGGAGGTTGGCGACAGAGAATTTGGGACAGAGATATCAGAGAGAAGAGGAGAAGTATGGTGAACATACATAAATGGTGAAATCAATAAATCGTTCAACATATTTGTTTGTTAATTCTGTGTTTAAATATATAAATGTCAGAGAGAGGAGAGGAGAAGAGAAGAGAGAGAGAGAGAGGAGAGAGAGAGAGAGAGAGAGAGAGAGAGAGATGCCGACATATAAATGGACATATTGTACCATATGCCATACATAAACATGGCATATGCAGACATTAAATGGCATATGCAAACATAGAAAGGAACATGTGCAGACATACAAATGAACATATGCCAAACATATAATGGACATATGCATCACGTCAATTAACTAGGTAATATTAAATGGACAAATGCAGGACATATAAATTGATATTTTAGATATCTAAATGGGCATATGCAGACTATAAATGGACACGTGCCGACACATATTTGACATATGCAGACTATAAATCGACATATGCGGACATCTAACTGAGCATATGCAACATATAATGAGTATATGCACAGACAATGCCATGGACTATAGAACGCAGACTCTACATGGACATATGCAGACATAACATTTACATTGCAGACATATAAATGGACATATGCAGACATATAGATGGACATATGCAAACATATAAATGGGTGATAGGAAAGTTTCGAATACCTTGACTAGCACGGAATGCTTAGCAAAGGTTATTGAAGCTTGAAAATTATACAAACTGAAGAATAGACATAAAATGGTTCCTTTTTAATGCGAAGAAAGCATCGGAGAACATCGTGGCAACTGATAAAATTAAGGGGGGGGGGGGGGAAGAAAGAGATATAGGAAGGCCGAGAGACATTATTCTGAATGGACTGAGACGGTGGCATGGAGGGGTATCATCAGCAGAGTGGATCCAGAACACCAAGGACCGAGATCTATAGACGGACAAAACACACCTACGCGATTTGCCATACGCATGTGGTGATGAAGGTCATATTGTAACTGGGACAAGATGCGTGTAATCAACATCTCTACATTTCTGTGCAGATGGTGTTGCATAGTTTCTTCAACATGATACTCGATGTATAATGTAGTCAGTAGTGTACAGGTATCGGCCAAATTTACTAATCAAAGCATATGCCGGTTCTCATAATAAGAGGGTAGGTCAATAAGGAAGCCACAAATGGCTGTAGAAAAATAACTAAATATGATAACAACTTGAGACCAGTTATTTTTTATACATACATTGTCCTATTATTTCTCAAAATTTAATGTCCACCAACATTGATGCACTTATCCCATCGTTTTTTATCAGTCCCTCCCAAAACCCGCTGCATGGAACTGTGTGGCTCTGTTTTTCTAAACCCACGTTTTTCACTTCAGCATTCAACATCGGTGTCATTCGCCGAAATTCCTCCCGCCAAGGTGGGTTTCAGTGTTTTTGCTGACAAATGTTGTCTCGTGGCTGGTACAACAGTTTCCGGGTGAGTCAATAAGTAAAGCACCCAAGTTTCTATTGTATTGACAGTTGAATGAGACAAGCACGCGATTCCATGCAGCCGGTTTGAGAGGACTGTAACACGATGGGATAGAGGCATCAATGTTGTGGAAATTAATGTTGAGAAATAAAGGACAATGTATTTTAAAAATAACTGGTTTCATTTCAAGTTGTATCATATTTAGTTATTTTCTAATAGCCATTTGTGGTTACTTGTTACTTACCCCTCGTAAATTGGTTCGGCCAACAGTTCACAAATGTGTAAATTGAAAAAAATATAAAACTGTGATATGTTCTTTAGCAGGAAATTGTTATCAAAAACGACTGATTGTTGAAGGGACTTTTTACGTTCCAAGTATTTCGTAGATGGCATTGGTTGCACGACAGTGACCAGCTGACTGCACCTTGTCTGAAACACAATATTTGTAAAATGGAGTTACCTCTTCTAACCAAAGCTGTAGCTTATTTAGAGTTCATGTGTTGCCCATGCAACATTAATCCCTCTCTCGGCGACTGTCTAGTGTACTCCGAGGAACGGTAACAACATACGTGTCTGGAACAAGACAAGCTGCAGAAGCTGCCGATCAGCAAAGCAATGCTCTATCGTCCACCTGTCGTAGCTGTCGATCCTAGACTAGTTGTCTAACCAAGGCTTGGGCATGGTCTTCCCTGCCATTAAATTTAGCTTTAGGTTGCATTTCCTCGCCTATGGTAAGGCTAGTAACCTCCCAATTGCACTCCTCCGCCCAAGAGAGGCCGTTGGCCTCATGTGGGGTATCAAGTTTGGTGAGCACCGCCCAACATTCGGCGCTAAATAATGCAGTTTCCCCATCTATTGCCATATAGACGTAGCTCATCATTCTGACTAGACCTGACCAGCAGTCGAATAATTTAGAGTTAAGGTTACATTAAATTGCAAGGAAGACAGATTAGAGTCTTCCCAGCTAGGAAGAAAGAAACACCAAAAATTTAATGCTACAAGTAGATGTAATATTCTAAACAAGTGAATCTGTGCAATTAAATCTTGAACCATGCCATAACATCTTGACGGAGTGCTTGAGAACAAGAACGCCATGGTGAGGTTGCCTTTTGCAAAATGATTTTTTAAAAAAACATACCGACCGGTAAAAAGATGTCATTGCACCGAAAAGGTGTGATGGTGTGCTACAATAGACCTGTACTTTTGTATGGATGTGAAGTATGTACAATAAGCAAAAATGTTAAGAATAGTACCAAGGACGACAGGAACAACCATGAGCCAAGTATCCTACACAGAAACAAATGAAAATCTTATTCACGCGATTAGAGAAATTAGATGTAACAGTCACATTTTTGTGCTCAACTTTGAGAAGAAATAATTAGAGAAACTTGGTGACAACCTTGCAAGATCGAGGGGAAGCGACAGTGGAATGCAGAGAAGTAAATACCCGGATGACTTGGCCACGTGAACATGGTCGGACAAGAACACTGAGCTTGATCCACGGCTCTGGTGATCTAGTCAGATGGTGGCGAAATCATGACCGCCCACGCTTATCGGATTGGCACATGCTGAATGAATAATTTTCAACACTCTCTTTCTTACATTCAATGATACTTTTCATTTTCTGGAATGCAGCTGTCTCTTGACCCATTTTGCACTAAAGCCCTTCTGTGCATCGTCCATGTCAGTGGTTCTACACCTTTTTTGGCCGTGTCCCCCCTTCACCATATTTTCAGAACGCCAACCCCCCCCCCTTTTTTTTTCGTATTTCCTACCTAACAATTTTGGCCCGTGCCCCCCCCCCCCCCCCCCCCCTTTTCACCATATTTTTCAGAACGTCATTTCCCCTCTTTCGTATTTCCTACCTAATAATCTCTCCCCCTCCCCATTTAAAAAAACAACAACACAGTATACGAAATAATGGAAGCTAAATTTAATAGCACATACTAAAACAAGTCTAGGCGTCCACATATAACATGATGTGTGGGTCTACTTACTTTATAAAATGAATTTTAGAAGGGTGAGACGTACAGAACCGCAAAGTATGAAGGGAAAAACAATATCATGTAATCGGTTCTTGTATTAACGCGATCTTGAAATAATCTTCCCCCCCCCCCCCCTGGAAACCCTAAAATTTCCCCCTGGGGAGAATTCCTCACCGGTTGAGAACCACTGGTCCATGTGATGTTATAAGTGCCTCTAGGTATTTATATTTATCAACATTGTTAAGCCATTTATCTTCGATTGTTATCTCACATTTTTGGTGTCACCTTTATCTTTCATACAACCATTGTTTCAGTTTTCTTGACATTCAATGAGAGTCCTTTTATTGTACTCTCTGTGACTACAATGTCCAATGTTATAGATCTGCAGTCTCACCGGTGCTCTTTAACGTGTATACGAGCAAGATTTGCAAACCTAGAAGCACCAGGGGTTGGAAGGATTCTAACATTTGCAGATGATATTCTTGCATACAGGCAGGGGAGAGAAAGGGAGCAAACAGCCCAGGAGTTACAGGCGACAGTAGATAAAGTGATTGACTGGTGCACAGAAATGAGTGCTGTCATCACCCGGAAAAGGCGGCTGTTTTGTGGTGCTCTCTGGACAACAGGATTGCAAGAGCTGATGTCCCAAGCCTCGCGATAGATGGTAGAAATGTCAGCAGAGAGAACAAATTGAAGTATCTGGGGATCACATTTGACAGGAGCCTATCCTTCAAGGACCATGTGGAGACGGTTGTGACAAGATCTCAAAAGGGACTCAGTGCACTTAAAACTATGGCTGCAATGGACACAGAGCAGAGAATGCTTTTCACACTATACCAGCACTTGATCCTCTCAGTAATTGATTATGGATTAGGTCTGCTCATTGTCTCAGAGGGTCAGTTGGTGAAGTTGGAGCGCATACAGAACGAAGCTATGCGGGTCATTCTGGGATGCAATAGAGACACCCCAGTAGTGTGTATGCGTTACATTCTTGGTCTGCCGACTGTTGCTGTTAGGCTCAAGGTGATGCAGGCGAAGGCATACCTCAGAGTAGCTGCAGAGACAGACCACTCACTGCATGAGGCGCTGGACGCAGTTAAGGGTCAGCGACTGATAAGAGGGAAATCATGGATGGCTCAGGCGGAGCATACGATCAGACAGGTGTGCCCCTTGGAGAACATTAGGCGTGGAGAAGAGTGGGTCAGAGTGCCAGCGGAGCAGTCAGACTTGTGCAGAGTTATAATCACATTGGGCCGGGAGTGCAGAGAGTGGCCAGCAGGGTCCACGGAAGTGGAAATCCAGCAACTAATTCAGGACAATGCTCACTCGAGTGATGTGATTATCTACACAGATAGTTCGGTGTCAAGATGTGAGAGAAGTGGCTGGGGGTTCATAGCCAAAGCTACATGGTCGATGTTTGGGGCAGGAGAGCCTGGCATATGATACCACAACATCCAGTTTAAGAATGGAGGTGGAGGCAGTCACTGCGGCTCTCCGCTAGATGGAGAATACGACACACACACACACACACACACACACACACACACACACACACAACACACACACCACACACACACACATCGTGATTGTAACTGACTCAGAAAGCATGCTGACGAGGGTGAGGACGGGCAGGCTTCGTGCGGAGTGGCTTGCTTCGCTTCTGAGGTCACGGGTGACAAGCATCGCCTGGATCTTTTCTCCGGGTGTCAGGGTCTGTATGTAAGCAATAGTGTAATTGCCTGTATGTAAGCAATAGTCAGTGTAAGCAATAGCTGAGGTCAAGGACAGTAGGAGACACCACGGCTTGGCTAACGGACGTTCAGGCAAGAAGCCGTGGACAGACCCACGTGATGTGGGAAGGTCAAAGAGGAGAGAGCCCAGTGGTGTGTGAGACAGCGGATAGAGACGGACGTGTGGAGAATAGCGAGAGATTCGAACGATCGAACGATAGTGTTGTGACGGGATAGATGAGATGAGCGATATTCGAGGAATGTACTAACTTGTGATATGTGCGGGAGGATGTGAGACTGTGATTGCGAATGGTCACACGGGCGAAAGTGTAAATATCGCCCAGGTGGACGTGAGCGAGCGTTTGGCTGCCTGTGTAGAATGATTGCTTAATCGTACGCGAGTTGACGGTGGAGTGAGACCATAATGTTATCCTGTAATATAATGTAATAAAGGTTGTTCAGGAGACAGCTCCTGTGAGTTTCCGATTGCAGTCATTGTTATTGGTATATGTGTCGTAGATGTTGTAATTTGCCTGTCCAAGTCCAGTGAGCTAGAAGGAGAAGATAGTTAGGACTCTGACAGGTAAAATGGTGTCAGAAGTGGGATTCTTATCGCATATTTCATTTTCTGTATGCGGAGTGCTACAATGTTTGCACAGTACTGGTTTTGAACAGGCGGACAGATTGGCTGGCTCTGCAGAACTTGGTGGAGTATTGATACATGACAAGGCAGACGTGGTTGCGGCCTTGTGGGAGCACGTGCACACCTCGGAGGAGCAAATGGATTACCATGGTTCTGGGCAAGAATGAGACAGCGAGGAGTGAAGAGGGGATCTGGCCGACGCTCAACGCTCAGAGGAAAGGCGAGACGGACTTGTAATTAGATTGCTACTGGTACTATTAGTGATGGAACTCTTCGCTGGCTGCTGAGGATGGGGACGGAGCACTTATGGGAATGCCCCGAATGCTGTGATGTCGATTCCTAAATCTATCAATCAATCAATCATGTTGTAGATCTGTTTCATGTTCCGCCATAATACTATTTCTTCCTCTTCTTCTTTTCGTTCATCCGGAGTGTTTTTTCAGATATGATTGCGGTGTGTCTGTTATGCGCCCTTGGGCCGAAACCCGTAGGCCAACACATCGACTTTAGCGTGCTTTTTTGACCAGGTAGCATTCCTGGGAGACTCTCACTTTTGTGGTGCCATCTGCAACCATGCTGGCCAAGGTTGAACGGTCGAAGACAACGGTCATCCCTCAAAGGAAGGCAGGGACAGTCCATAGCATTTTCCGCCATCCAAGGTTGCTTCCATAGTTGCAGGGCCGACACATAACGCCTGGATCTGGGCTCACCGAGGGAGATCGTCACGTCCTGCTCATTGCTGCTTTAAATCCTCACTTCAATATATTGGTCATTTCGTTTCCCCGGGTCATTCCCGCACAAACCAGACAGGTTTGCAGACGGCATCCACTCAGCGAGTTTTCGGACATGTGCTTGTCGTTGCGCCCATCAGAGCTTTTCCAGGCACAACAGACATTCGGAAAACTACCCAGTCAGAGCTGTTCCGAACAAGAGCGGCATTCGGAAACTAGGTAGTCAGAGCTGTTCCTAGCACGAGAGACATTCGGACGAGACATTTCACTCGGACGTAATTGCGTAGTGTCAATTTTTAGTTTGCCACCCGTAGGACGACACTTCCGGCTTCAGCGGGCATTTTTTAATGAGGTTAGCCTTCCTCTGGTTTCGAGGCACGTTGGACTGTTGTGATGTCGCTAACATCTCAGCTGGTCAAGACAGAACGATGAACGACATCGTGGTCGGCCCTCAAGGGAAGGCAGGGGCAGACCATGAGCATTCCCTCGCTATCCAAGGCGGCTTCCATAATTGCAGAGCCGGCACATATTGCTCTGTGACTGGGCTCACCCGAGGAGTTGCCCCGTCCTGCTCATGGCTGCTTTAGTTCCTCACTTCCATGTGTTGGGCAACTCGTTTGCCACTGATCGCTCAAGCACACACCAGGGACGGTCAGACTGCAAGCGACACCCACTCGGTAAGCTTTTGCTTTTGACTTCGGACCACTCAATAGGTTCGCTCGCCGTGCGTTCCATTTTTGCGTCATTGAGACGTTCTTCCACTTTTGTCTACACTCTATGAGTTAGATACAGTTTTCGCAGCCATTTTCTTCGACTGGGGCACTTTTTTGACTTTTTGTACTCGCTCACTAGGTAGGCTACTTGTGCTGCCGGTTCAGCCCCTTACCTTCGTGCAGCGGTGAACGAGAAACGGCCTGGCCCTCTCATACGGGAATTTCTCATATCCCCCAGCTGAGAGTCTTCGAACTTCTATCAGACCAGAGCATGTAGCTTGCTCAGTATCACGCCTTTTTTTCGAAAGGTGGCTATCGGCCCGGGCTCTCAGGTCCGAGGGTTTGTGGCTTAGAGGCGTTCAGCCACAGCCCTCGACAGGGAGCCTTTAGTGTTTTGTCCGGACCAAGAACTTCTGCCTTCGTGCGCCTGATTTAAATTTTTGACTGCTATCCTCAGTCTCACCTGCAGAGCAGCAGGTTGTGTCTCTCTTAGTCTGGTCCCTATCCCATATGCTGTCCGATATGTAGTTTTTCGCCCATCGGCAAGCACATGGGGTAGATGGGACACGCAAGCTCCCCCACCACGGCAAGGTGGAGACACATCGGGGGAGTAATACTATTTCATTTGCATATATTTTTATATTGATTATTAATCAGTAATAAGGCATCAAGGGATTACGGATGCCATTCATAATCCCGTATACCCGCGTTCGAAACACAGCTGCGCGCAGCAGACCGCGTTGCGTTGGTTTCGTGTTGGTATGGGTGCCGGTAGTTCAGAAAGCAATGGCAAACTACTGAAAGTAAACTTGCAAAGAGATCACAAGGCAGAAATTCTGCGATGTCCTATAAAGGATATGAAGAAAATATGGCATCAGTACTGTGTCATCTCCCTGTGTGTCTCTCTCAGTGTGTGTGTATGTGTGTGTGTGTGTGCTCGCGCGCGTGTGTCTGTGTGTGTGTGTACATATTTTTGTAATCATTATTATTTAATAATATGGCCATCAATTTTGAGTATCTTGGGTCATTTATTAAAAACAACGGTGACACAATGAAAGAAATTAAACGACGACTATCAGTTGCTATTCAAAGACTAAACCAACTGAATAAATTATGGAGTGGGACAGACAGACCTACAAAAATTAGATTTTTAAGAGCATACATCTTTCCCATTGCAACATACGCCTGTGAGACCTGGACACTTACTAAACAAGCTGAACAGCTCATAAATGCTTTTGAATATAAATGTTATAGACGGGTTCTAAGAATATCTTGGGTAAAGAAAAGAACAAATGCATCCATACTTCAAGAGCTGAATATTGAAGAAGGTTGGCTATTAAAGATGATAAAACAAAGAAAATTGAAATATTTTGGTCACTTGAAACGCCATGAAAGTTTGGAAAGAACAATATTGGAGGGGTATATGCCCGGGAAGAGAGGAAGAGGAAGGCCAAAGGAAAGATGGGTGCAGGATGTGGCGGATGATCTCCAGATGGGTGTATCAGACACGGGACATCTTGCTTGTAATCGAGAAGTTTTCCGGAAAGTGTTATGGGGGAGAGGTTCTGCAAACGATATGCTACTGAATGAATGAATGACGGCCATCAATACTGTGTCATAATTCCCTTGCATGATATATATTCATTAACCCGCAGGGTCAAATAGATAATTAACCTATGATAGGTCTAGTAGCAAACAGGTAAGGAATTTATTTGATCTAAGACAATACTGCGCACGAAAATATGGAGGGAAATGAAGAAAAGGCACCACCAACAGGCACTGGAACTCCAGTACTCATCGTCGTGACATAAATAGAAGACAACAACAACAACAACAGCAACAACAACAACATATGCATTCATTTGAGTTGAGTTGGTTGAGCTAAGAACTTACATCATTCCCATACGTGCTCCGTCCCCTCGTTCAACAGCCAGCGAAGAGTCACACTACTAATCTAATCGTTCCACCTTTATCTGAAGTGCAACGTTCTTCTGGTCTTCCCTCACAGTTTTGAGATTCTACTAGAAGACGACGACGACGACGACGACGACTAAAACAACAACAACAACAACAACAACAGATGAATTCATTTGAGGTTGAGTTGAGCTAAGAACTGACATCATTGCATTCAGGACATTCCCATATGTCCTCCGTCCCCTCGTTCAACAGCCAGCGAAAA
This sequence comes from Cepaea nemoralis, assembly GCA_014155875.1. NCBI lineage: Eukaryota > Metazoa > Mollusca > Gastropoda > Stylommatophora > Helicidae > Cepaea > Cepaea nemoralis. The sequence goes on from JACEFZ010020215.1 coordinate 378,183, forward strand.
GTCACACAACTAATCGTTCCCATCGCTATCTGATTGAAAGTTCTGGTCTTCCCTCTCAGTTTTGAGATTCTACCCGAACCCCTGCAAATCCCCCACAATCTCATCCTTTCCACATAAACGTAGGGTCAAATAGGTAAGTACCTATGAAAGGTCTTAGTAGCAAACTGATAGTGGAATTTATTTGATCTAAGACAGTACTGTCTCCATGGCTATTCGTGAGCCACTTACCTGTGTTCGAAACATAGCTGCGACCGATTTGGCAGCAGACTGCTTCCCGCTGGGTATTAACGTGTTGGTGTGGGAGCCGGCCGTTCAGAAAGCAATGGCAAACTTCTGAACGTAAACTTGCCCAGACATCAACAGCATCAGTAAAATGTTGATGTTGACATCGATGTCCTGTAAATAGCATACGTAAAAAAAAAAAAAAAGACAATAGTGCTCACGAAAATATGGAGGGAATTGAAAAAAAGGCATCAGTCACAGGCAGTGTAACTCCAATTAATAATCCCACTATGTAAGTGGAAAAAAATAACAACAACAACAACAACAGATGAATTCATTTGAGTTGAGTTTAGTTGAGCTAAGAACAGACATCACTGCACTCAGGACATTCCCATAAGCGCTCCGTCCCCTCGTTCAACAGCCAACGAAGAGACAGACTACTAATCGTTCCTACCGCTATCTGATTGGAAGTTCTCCTGGTGTTCCCTCTCAGTGTTGAGATTCTACCAGAAGACAACAACAACAACAGAGGAATTCATTTGAATAACAAAGAGCGTCTTTGTTATTCAAATTTAATTCGAGATGAATTCATCAGGAAATCAATTGAGGAACCCTTTGAGGGTACTAAGTGAAGTCAGTTCATAAATAAACACATATAGTATTGTTTGGCAATCATAGTCCTCTAATCGAGCCTTCATCAGCAAACAAATGCATACACAAAAGACAACATATAGTCACGGAGCTTAGTATTCTTAGATAAGTAGGAGCATTTTTTTCTAATTTTTATTTTATCTTCATTGCTTTCATTTTTTTTTAAATAATCTTTTTATGCCTCTCATCCCGTCGTTACGCCTTAATATAGTCACCCGAGTCCCTTCTCCGTACTATATGTTGTGTTTTGTGTATGTATTTGCTGATGAAGGCTAGTCGCCGTAACGTCCTGAATGCGTCGTAATTCTATTATGTAAAGCTGCATTACTCTGTGTTATTTTATATTGTGTATTTCTGAGATGAATTCATGTAGATCACAGTGATAAGAAGGAGATTTCTGACTGCTGCGACTGTCCGCCCACCTGCAGGGCGATGTTTACAAAGGCCTTGGAAGACCTTCCCCTAGCAGACATTGTCGTCTGCCGCCAGCTCCGCACTGTCTGAGTTGTCCAGTGCCCTTTCTCTCTCCTACAGACCTCATACACCTGCTTGTCTGCGTATATCTACCACCTGGATGATCATCTTGCTCGGGTGAGTATTACAGTGGTCTTTGAGCGGCGAAATTATAAACAAAATGTGTTAATTGCGGAGTGTTCACGATTCCTTTATCGCGGTTTTCATTGTGGTTTTCGCTTAAACTGTGAGTGTTACAGTGCTCTTTCTCTGTCCCATCGTCTTCAATGTCTTCATATATCTACCACCTGGATGACCGGCTTGCTTGGGTGAGTATCATGGTGGTATTGAGAGGTAAAACTATAACAAGATGCGTTAATTGCAGAGAGAGTTCATGACTTAATGGTTCCTTCATAACTTTCATCACAGTTTTTCATTTTGGCGTTTTCGCTGAAGTTGTGAGTTGTCCAGTGCCCTTTCTCCCACCTACAGACCTCATACACCTGCCTGTCTTAGTATATCTACCATCTGAATAATCATCTTGCTTGGGTGAGTAATACCGTGGCCGTTGAATGGTAAAATTGTAAACAAAATGCGTTAATTGTAGGGTATTCATGCTTTCTTCATCTCGGTTTTCATTTTGGTTTTCGCTGAAATTGTGACTTTCCAGTGCCCTTTCTCCCTCCTACAGCCCTCATACGCCTGCTGTCTTCGGTATATCTACCATCTGAATGATCATCTTGCTTGGGTGAGTACCACTGTCGTCTTTCAGTGGTTAAAATTTATAAACAAAATGTGTTAATTGCTGGGTACTCAGTTTATCATCGCGGTTTTTCATTTTGGTTTTCGCTGAAATTATGAGTGTTACAGTGCTCTTTCTCTGTCCCATCACCTTCTAAGCACGCCTATCATTGTACATCTACCACCTGAATGATTGTCTCGCATGGGTGAGTATCATTGAGCAGTAAAAGTATAAACACAATATGTTTATTGTGGAGTATTCACCCTTTCATCATTGTTGTTTTGATTGTAAGTTCGCTAAAATTGTGAGTGTTGTGGTGCTCTATCTCCTGCATTTCATTTGCAAATAGAAGATTATTGATTGCATGTTGTTAAATGGAAGCTTTTCTATAGCTGTCTCGTTAGTAAAGTTCTGTTACTGTCTCATTTCAACAAATTAAGTACCACTGATAGATTGTATTACAGCCAAAACCGAAGTAATGCAAGTTAGCAGATCGCCAGGCCCACTAAGTATACAGATAAATAACACACCTCTGAAACAAGTTTAAAGAATTCAAATACCTTGGAAGTATGATCACAGAAGATGGCAGATTTAGACAGAGAAATTGAAATCAGATGTCAAAAGCTAGTGCACTTACATATCAACTGTCACCCTTACTGAAACATCCAAACATACCCATGTCCGCAAAACGACAGATAATAAACAGCATATTCACACCAACCCTATGCTACCAATCTCAAACCTGGACTTTATCCAAATTACACCTTCGCAAAATCAATACCTGCGAAATGAGATGCCTGAGGAGAGCTGCCAACTTAACAATCCGAGACCGAGTAAGAAATGTTACTATCAGACAGACTGTGGGATCAACACCTTGTGCCACATTTATTGAAAGACAGAAGATCAAGTGGTTTGGCCATGTTGTTAGAATGCAACATCAGCAACTACCATCACTGGCCTTACATCAAAGATCATCTGCGACGAGACCACGAGGACGTCCAAGAAGAAAATGGATTGACGAAATCAGAGACATTGTACAACCACACGGAATGACACTATCCAGTGCTGTCCACCGGGCGCTGGAACGCAAATTATTCCTCCCCACGACGCTTGACGGCAGAAGTGGAAGATGATGATGATGATGATGATGATAGATTGTAGGCATTGCAACATTTTCAAATTTCGATAGATTGTAGGTATTGCAACATTTTCAAGTATTGATAGATTGTAGGTATTGCATCATTTTCAAATTTTGATAGATTTTAGGCATTGCAACATTTTCAAATTTTTATAGAATGTAGGCATTTCAACATTTTCAAATTTTGATAGATTGTAGGCATTGGATCATTTTCAAATTTCAATAGATTGTAGGTATTGCAACATTTTTCAAATTTTGATAGATTGTAGATATTGCAACATTTTCAAATTTCGATAAATTGTAGTATTGCAACATTTTCAAATTTTGATAGATTGTAGGCATTTTGCTGTATGGCAGTGAATCTTGGAATGTAAATGAACAAATTAAGCAGAAATTAGAAGCAACAGAAATATGGTTCCTGACATGAATGTTGCGAATTCCTTGGACTGCCAGAGTAAGTAACAACGACTGCCTGAAGCAGGCTAGTGAAACTAGAACATTATATACAATACTAAGAAAGAGGCAAACAACTTTCTTTGATCATGTGCTGAAAAGAGAGGCATTGAAGAACATTGTGACAACTGGAAAGATCATGGGGAATAGAGGCAGACCAAGAGAAATAATGCTGGATAGATTTTGGTGGTGGCATAGAAGAATATCATCAGCAGAGTTGATCCAGAACACCAAAGAACAAGATCTGTGAAGAGACATGAACGCCTACACCAGCTGGCAGGGCACTTGATGATGATGAGTTCATGTCACATAAGCCTTACTTAGACGCAATGTTACTAAAAATAAACTTGTACTCACATGCCTACATTGACCTAGTCTCCCAGGTCGACCTAGTTTACATTTCATACCAGGAATTCTCTTTGGAAGAGAAAACGGCCGGCATAATACTGACCATGTCACCTGCTGAGCATCCATTAGTCTGTACAAATACGGATTTAGCACCATAAGCCACATGTGCCTTTATGCATGACACATGCCAACTGGCAAACTTGTGTCGTCTTGTGTGGCAAAGGCAGATCATTTGTTTCCTTGAGTTTGTCTGGCTTTGAATCATAAAACTGCTCTCTTCCTGTTGTTTCCTCAACAGAGTTTGTCTGCCTGTGAATCATATCACTGCTCTCTTTCTGTTGTTTCCTCAACAGAGTTTGTCTGCCTGTGAATCATATCACTGCTCTCTTCCTGTTGTTTCCTCAACAGAGTTTGTCTGCCTGTGAATCCACATCACTGCTCATCTTCCTGTTGTTTCCTCAACAGAGTTTGTCTGCCTGTGAATCATATCACTGCTCTCTTCCTGTTGTTTCCTCAACAGAGTTTGTCTGCCTGTGAATCATATCACTGCTCTCTTCCTGTTGTTTCCTCAACAGAGTTTGTCTGCCTGTGAATCATATCACTGCTCTCTTCCTGTTGTTTCCTCGACAGAGTTTGTCTGCCTGTGAATCATATCACTGCTCTCTTCCTGTTGTTTCCTCAACAGAGTTTGTCTGCCTGTGAATCATATCACTGCTCTCTTCCTGTTGTTTCCTCGACAGAGTTTGTCTGCCTTTGAATCATATCACTGCTCTCTTTCTGTTGTTTCCTCAACAGAGTTTGTCTGCCTGTGAATCATATCACTGCTCTCTTCCTGTTGTTTCCTTGACAGAGTTTGTCTGCCTGTGAATCATATCACTGCTCTCTTCCTGTTGTTTCCTCAACAGAGTTTGTCTGCCTGTGAATCATATCACTGCTCTCTTCCTGTTGTTTCTTCGACAGAGTTTGCCTGGCTTTGAATCACATCACTGCTCTCTTTCTGTTGTTTCCTCGACAGAGTTTGTCTGCCTGTGAATCATATCACTGCTCTCTTTCTGTTGTTGCCTCAACAGAGTTTGTCTGCCTGTGAATCACATCACTGCTCTCTTTCTGTTGTTTCCTCAAGAGAGTTTGTCTGCCTGTGAATCATATCACTGCTCTCTTCCTGTTGTTTCCTCAACAGTTTGTCTGCCTGTGAATCATACCACTGCTCTCTTTCTGTTGTTTCCTCAACAGAGTTTGTCTGCCTGTGAATCATATCACTGCTCTCTTCCTGTTGTTTCCTCAACAGTTTGTCTGCCTTTGAATCATATCACTGCTCTCTTCCTGTTGTTTCCTCAACAGTTTGTCTGCCTTTGAATCATATCACTGCTCTCTTCCTGTTGTTTCCTCAACAGAGTTTGTCTGCCTGTGAATCATATCACTGCTCTCTTCCTGTTGTTTCCTCAACAGAGTTTGTCTGCCTGTGAATCACATCACTGCTCTCTTCCTGTTGTTTCCTCAACAGTTTGTCTGCCTGTGAATCACATCACTGCTCTCTTCCTGTTGTTTCCTCAACAGAGTTTGTCTGCCTGTGAATCATATCGCTGCTCTCTTCCTGTTGTTTCCTCAACAGTTTGTCTGCCTGTGAGTCACATCACTGCTCTCTTCCTGTTGTTTCCTCAGCAGAGTTTGTCTGCCTGTGAATCATATCACTGCTCTCTTCCTGTTGTTTCCTCAACAGAGTTTGTCTGCCTTTGAATCATATCACTGCTCTCTTCATGTTGTTTCCTCAACAGTTTGTCTGCCTTTGAATCATATCACTGCTCTCTTCCTGTTGTTTCCTCAACAGTTTGTCTGCCTTTGAATCATATCACTGCTCTCTTCCTGTTGTTTCCTCAACAGAGTTTGTCTGCCTGTGAATCATATCACTGCTCTCTTCCTGTTGTTTCCTCAACAGAGTTTGTCTGCCTGTGAATCATATCACTGCTCTCTTCCTGTTGTTTCCTCAACAGAGTTTGTCTGCCTTTGAATCATATCGCTGCTCTCTTCCTGTTGTTTCCTCAACAGTTTGTCTGCCTTTGAATCACATTACTGCTCTCTTCCTGTTGTTTCCTCAACAGAGTTTGCCTGCCTTTGAATCATATCACTGCTCTCTTCCTGTTGTTTCCTCAACAGTTTGTCTGCCTGTGAATCACATCACTGCTCTCTTCCTGTTGTTTCCTCAACAGAGTTTGTCTGCCTGTGAATCATATCACTGCTCTCTTCCTGTTGTTTCCTCAACAGAGTTTGTCTGCCTTTGAATCATATCGCTGCTCTCTTCCTGTTGTTTCCTCAACAGTTTGTCTGCCTTTGAATCACATCACTGCTCTCTTCCTGTTGTTCTTAGGAAAAGCAGAAATAATAGTTATGTCAATGCAATAACAATTTGTTATGAAGGTATGAATACTGATTTTATTCACCAAGCTGATAATTATAAACAAGATACTGGCATGGAAATAAATGCCAAAAAGATGACAGTGGTGGAAAAAATGATTTAACAGAAAATATTAACTACATTAGTGTTGCAGTATTCTACAAATATGGGAAGCTTAAGGCTGATAAAGATAATGATTAAACTGGCAATAAAGGCAGTGATGACGATGTTAGTCTCCAGGCTATCCTCACTGCACATCAAACCTTTAGGTGTTTAGATCTTTAGGTGTTTGAATCTCCATCTCTCAATCTCTTGCCATTTCTGCTTTCTCATGCACCCAGCCTCTGCTCCCAGGGACCACACTTTCCATCACTGTTCTTTCCAAGCCCCTGAAGCTTAATATGGCTATAGTATTTTAGTCAGATTATGTGAAAAATCTTTATGATGATAACAGAGAAGAACAGTATGATATTCAAAATAATAATGAACTATGAATTTTAAAGATGGTATGTTTGGAATGTTCTTAACCATATGAAAACGGGGGAGAACATGGTGACAACTGGCAAGATTGAAGGGAAGAGAACAAGGGGAAGACAGAGAAGTAAATACCTAGATGGCTTGACAATGTGGCATGGTCGAGACAGGAACGCTGAGTTGATCCATGATTCTGGTGATCAAGTGAAATGGTGAAACATGACTGACCACACTTATCAGCACGGCAAATGATGGATGGACTCTAGTGTAACTGATTCAGTGCCAAACAAAACATAGGTTTGGACGAAACATGGTACACAACTAAGTTGAGTTGAGTTGAGTTAAGAACCGACATCACTGCACTCAGGACATTCCCATACATGCTCCATCCCCTCGTTCAACAGCCAGCGAAGAATCATACTACTAATCGTTCCCACCACTATCTGATTAAAAGTTCTCCTGGTCTTCATTCTCTGTTTTGAGATTCTTCCAGAACCCCTGCCGATCCCCCGCAATCTCATTCTTTCCACTTATGGGTTCTCAATCTGTTCCTCCGCCTTCTCCACCTGGTCCCACAAGTGCACGACCACCTCCCCCTTGTCCATAGGCAAAATACCACCAAGAGGTGCATTTCCTGCTAGCCTATCAGCCTGTTCATTTCCCCGCACCCCCGCATGCTAGGGCAAAATATCCATACAATTCTCACAATCTGTGACCTCTGAAGCGAAGAGAGCCATTCCACACGAAACATTCCTTTCTCCACCTTACTAAGCATACTCTTTGAATCCATAATGAATAGAATGTGTGTTGCAGTAGTCTCATCCAGCCAGCGGAATGCCACTTTTACTGCAAATATGGTACACAACTAAATGAACGAGTATCATAATGTAAATGTCCGTTCACTGACCATTGAAATTGCGGAAGATATAAAGAAACAAAACGTAACACGATGTTGAAAGATGGCCGCCCCACTTTTGACATGCACCAAAGAGGAGCAGCATTTTGTTGTCAGTTTTTTGATCAGTGAAGAAAGTTCCTACAGCGAATGAAGGTCCAGTATGGTGATGCATGTCTATCAGTCTAGAAAGTGTATGAGTGGAGTAAGAAGTTTCAAAGCTTTTCAGTCTGAAATTAAAATAAAATATTTGAGAGCATCAAACCTTTGAGAACAAAGTCTTAAGACGCATCTTTGGACCCAATTGGGATACACAAAGTGGAGAGTGGAAAAAAAGAAGTAACAAAGACATTTATGATCTGTTTAAGTCCCCGCTAATCACTGGTATCATGAGGCTAATAGACTACAATGGCTGGGACATATAGAAAGAATGGAAGATAATAGGGAAACAAAACTTGCTTACACTCAGGAAATAAATGACTGTAGACCCCGAGGTAGACCAAGAAGACGGTGGAGAGATAATATACATAGAGACCTACAGGCACTTGGAGTCAGCGACTGGCAAGAGAAGGTCACATAGAGTGACAAATGGAGACGGCTTGTATCTGCAGCAAAGAACCTCAATGGTTCAGAATGCTGAAGAAGAAGAAGAAGATTTGAGAGCATGTATCTTTGATGTGTATTATATAGATGTGAGTCATGGAGAATTTTACAGTCACTAAAGAAGAGCATTTGGGGGGGGGGGGGGCCTTGTTAACTTAAATGTTATAGAACGTGCTTAAAGTATGGACCAAGAAGAAGAAAAATACTGACATTGATGCTTGATAAGGTAGATGTGGTAAAGGCCCTCTGGGTGCATGTAAATAATGGAGAAGAACAGATAGACTACCATAGTCTAGAGAGAATGCAACGGGCATAATTAGTATTAGAACTCTTCACTGCCTGTTGAATATGAAGACTGAATGCTTATGGGAATTTTAAGGTTTTCATTGAAAGCCCTCTCATACATAATTAATAGATAATCACAGAGTAATCGTAAACTGTCTTTTCACCAAATCTATCACTGGCTTGCCTTCTCAAGAATCTCTTTTTATTGCACGTGCATACCTACATCAGCACTTCACTCTCCTCCCATATATCACACAAACAGAACCTTAGCACTGTGCACAGAATTCATAGCACTATGGGGATCCATAAGTTTACATACAAGAATCACACATATGATTAATATTTAAAATAGCATATTCCTTTAATGAAAGTAAACATAGAAGCTACAAACAGTATATAGCACAATTTATTGCCTGGCATATTTCATTGCATCTCGTTAGGTGCATACTTTTATTTGCATATCCTATTTACAGGACATCGCTGTCAACACCAGCACTACTCTTGTTGGTGTCTTGGCAAGTTTACATTCAGTAGTTTGCCATTGATTTCTGAACGACTGGCTAACATACCAACACGTTAAAACCTAAAGCGACACGGTGTGCTGCCAAATTGATCGCAGCTGTGTTTCAAACGCAGATAAGCGGAATTACAAACCGCATCCATAAAGCCTTTGTAACAGAGACCGCCAGGTGCATATTGCACAGTTACATATCATGTGAAGTAATAAATGAAACATATTTGAGCTGAAACACTGAAACCATATAGTCGCAGGTATTGTTCACATCTAAAGTGTTTGTTATTCCTACAGTAATTTCAGATTTAACACACTTTCTTCCTGTTTACACAAAACAGGCTTGAACTGCTTAATTGCTAACACATCACTATATTTAAGCGATCGTAACTGTTCATCGAATACAGTATACAGAGTGCTTTTTCTTTTTTAACATTATGGCCATAGTTTATTACCTCCTCGTCGATTTCTCATCCCCTCATAAACTACGGCTATAAATTTAACACACACACACATAAGGCGTTTTGTATAACATAACATTCCTCTCCATAATTCTCTATGTCATTTATCTCTGTCATTCCTCTCTGTCACTGCTTTATCATTTTTTTCTGCCATTCCTATCTGTCACTGCTTTATCATTTCTCTCTGCTGCTCTCTGTCATTCCTCTCTTTCACTGCTTTATCATCTCTCTATCATCCTTCTCTGTCCTGCTTCATAATTCCTCTATGTTGCTCTGTCATTCTTCTCTGTCACGGCTCTCGGTCATAATTTTATCCTCTCTCTGTCATTCCTTTCAGTCCCTGCTTTATCCTCTTTTTATTTCTCTTTTGCTCTCTTTCATTCCTCTATGTCACTGCTTTATCATGTTTCTTTATTGCTCACTGTCATTCCTGTCTATCACTGCATTATCATGTCTGTCCGTTGCTGTCTGTCATTTCTCTCTGTCACTTCTCTCATTAACTTTTCTCTTTCCCCACAATCTGTCACTACTTGCTGTTATTTCTCCCTGAAGTTACCCTCTAAATTCACTCTCGGTCACTGCTCTGATTGAACCCTGACGCCTGTATTAGCAATTCAGTGACTTTCCACTAGACCCCTGAGCATCATCTTGACAGGACAATAATGCTAGTTTCAAGAAACATGAACATTATGCAGAGACGTTCTGGAACTGCACAAACATAATTATTTTTTCCATGCTTGCTGATACCACTGGCTGGCTAACGTCCAAAAGTACACTCATGATGACGATAAGGTTATAAATAACAAACATTGACAGTGAAACGAGATCTGTAGTCGATGTTGTAAGGTTACAAGGTCAACATCGATAAATGTGTGTCAATCTGGCTTATTGTGAGACTAGTGAAACATCTGGCAAGGTGGCCAAGCGTGACCATCTGTATGCACATGTGAACATCATATTATCCGCAGATTTGATCTCTTTATGTATGTGTGGCAAGGCGTTTCACACTGTTTCATTTTCACCGGCTCAGATCTGTATATTAATCTTAGTATGTCGAAATGTCGCCCATTATAATGTTTTTTGGCGACGCCGGCACACGATATATGTAGATGTGTTTGCATTTGTTGCCTTAGGGTTACTGGGCAGGTTTTTTAATGCAGTTGTTAGTTGTTCCTTTTATATGTTTGTTTTAACTGCCTCAGTTTGCATTTCTTTTTAATGTTGACTGACTGGCACATTGCCGTCTTGACAGACGACAGTTTGTAAAATGGAGTTATACCTCTCCATAACACAACACCTGGGCTGAATTTAGAGACCATGTGTTGCCCATGCAGCATGATCCCTCTCTCAGCCTGTCTAGTGTACTCCAGAGGAAAAGTGACACCAATACATCTGGAACAAGACAAGCTGCAGAAGCTGCCGGATCAGCAAAGCAATACTCTGTTCGCCTGTCTGAGCTTCCATCCTAGACCAGTTGCCGACCAAGGCTTAGGGCCTGGTCTGCCCTGCCATGACATTTAGTCTTTAGGTTGCATTTCCTCGCACTTGGGTAAGGCTTGTACCCTCCCAATTGCATTCCTCCGCCCAAAGCCGTTGGCACAATGTGGGGTGTCGGGTTTGGTGGGCGCCGCCCAACAGAAAGCTGTCTACTGTCATACGGTAGCTCAGTTATACCTGACTAAGACCTGACACACATATTTTGAGTGTTAATAATGCTATACAGCTAGTCGTCGACTTACGACCACGATCGGTTCCGACAGACCGGTCGTAACACGATTTGGTCATAAGTTGAGTTCGCTATGTGTACAGTAATGTAAAGTGATGTTATAAAAATATTTAAGTTAAATTATATCATAAATTTCTTTTATTATCGTTATAAATCATAATTTTTGATGATCATTTTGTGCCATTTGTGTCATCTCTACACCATTTTGTTTCTTATTTTTACATCGTCAGGTTTAAGAAAAACACTGCATTAACTGTACATGTACAACTGGTTTAATATTTGCAAAACATACAAAATACAGGTGTGGAAAATACTATAGGAAACATTATTATTACATGGTCTACCATCTCTAGTTCGGCGTCGTCAATAAAGATTGATGGTACCCCATGTGCACCTTGTGACATAATCTGTGTCTTCTTTTTGCTAATTGTTAAACCAAATTCTGAACAAGCATTGGAGAATGCAGATAGTAGACATTGTAATTCTTCCTCAGAGTGGGTCGTAACTTCAGCATCATCTGCAAAAATCAGGTTATCCATCTAAGTCTACGAAGACTGAGCATGGAATAAATCGTTACAGAACCTGGTCTTTGCAGCCGTTCGACTGATAATTGAGGCAGAAATAAATCTTTAAATATTGAGCACAACCCACTATTGGCAACGCTGATCGCACTCTGGTATGAACCTAAGGCCTATCCACGTCAATGTGGAAGCACTAGACTCGAGTTAATAATATGGCTAGTGATTGTGGTCGTAAAGTCAAATGGTCGTAAGTTGCATAGGTCGTAAGTCGACGACTAGCTGTATATACTTGGTTGAAAGTATAAGAGAACTCGCTCTGAAACTTCCAGTGCACTGAGAGCGAGGCAGGGGGTTCAACCCCTACAGCAGTATTAAGTTAGACTTAAATATCTATTGACTTCTCATTCAGAAAACCATGGCAAGCTACTGAACGTACAGTTACCTTGAAAACTAAATGGGGATTTATCACAACATCATGAAAGGACAAGCAACATCGTTTTATACTGGAACTGTGGGGGGGGGGGGGGCACAGTAGCACAGAGACTAGCTTGCTTTCCTGTCAGGCTGGTGGTTTGTGGTTTGAATCCCCGTCAAGTAGATTTTAGCAATTTACCTGGACTGCCAAGCCAGCCAAGGCTAAATGCCAGGACAATTCTGAGGGATGCAGGGGAATGAACAGGCTGATAGGCTGCAGGGAATGAACAGGCTGATAGGCTGGCAGGGAATGAACAGGCTGATAGGCTGGCAGGGAATGAACAGGCTGATAGGCTGGCAGGGAATGAACAGGCTGATAGGGCTGGCAGGGAATGAACAGGCTGATAGGCTGGCAGGGAATGAACAGGCTGATAGGCTGGCAGGGAATGAACAGGCTGATAGGCTGGCAGGGAATGAACAGGCTGATAGGCTGGCAGGGAATGAACAGGCTGATAGGCTGGCAGGGAATGAACAGGCTGATAGGCTGGCAGGGAATGAACAGGCTGATAGGCTGGCAGGGAATGAACAGGCTGATAGGCTGGCAGGGAATGAACAGGCTGATAGGCTGGCAGGGAATGAACAGGCTGATAGGCTGGCAGGGAATGAACAGGCTGATAGGCTGGCAGGGAATGAACAGGCTGATAGGCTGGCAGGGAATGAACAGGCTGATAGGCTGGCAGGGAATGAACAGGTTGATAGGCTGGCAGGTAATGAACAGGCTGATAGGCTGGCAAGGAATGAACAGGCTGATAGGCTGCAGGGAATGAGCAGGCTGTTACGCTGGCAGGGAATGAACAGGTTGATAGGCTGGCAGGGAATGAACAGGCTGACAGGCTGGCAGGGAATGAACAGGCTGATAGGCTGGCAGGGAATGAACAGGCTGATAGGCTGGCAGGGAATGAACAGGCTGATAGGCTGGCAGGGAATGAACAGGCTGATAGGCTGGCAGGGAATGAACAGGCTGATAGGCTGGCAGGAATGAACAGGCTGATAGGCTGGCAGGGAATGAACAGGCTGATAGGCTGGCAGGGAATGAACAGGCTGATAGGCTGGCAGGGAATGAACAGGCTGATAGGCTGGCAGGGAATGAACAGGCTGATAGGCTGGCAGGGAATGAACAGGCTGATAGGCTGGCAGGGAATGAACAGGCTGATAGGCTGGCAGGGAATGAACAGGCTGATAGGCTGGCAGGGAATGAACAGGCTGATAGGCTGGCAGGGAATGAACAGGCTGATAGGCTGGCAGGGGAATGAACAGGCTGATAGGCTGGCAGGGAATGCACCTCTCACTGGTAGATTACCCATGGACAAGGGAGAGGTGGTTGGGCACTTGTGGAACTAAGTGGAGAAAGCAGGGGAACAGACTGAGTGCCCGTATATGAAGAGAATGATATGGTGGGGGGTTGGCAGGGGTTCAAGAAGAATCTCACTGAGAGGGTAGACCAGGAGAGCTTTCAATGAGATGGCAGCTTTATTGATTGATTGATTGATTGATTGATCTTTATTTGAGCGAATGTGAATATTTTTATTTTTTATATAAACAACTTATATTGAACGATTAGTAGTATGACTCTTCGCTGGCTGTTGAACGAGGGAACGGAGCATGTGTGGGAATGTCTTGAGTCCAGTGATGTCGGTTCTTAGCTCAGCTCAACTCAGCTCATTCAGGTGTGTAATCATCCTGATGAGATGCAGCAAAATATGCGAACCAATAAATCATGCAATCTATTGTGTGTGTCTTCGTTATTCAAATTCACAGCAGGGAAACATTGTTTTGAATTTCCTAAACATATTCAGTTGTTGTAGCAGTTGTATGTTGTACTTACCAACCTGTTTGCTGTTGTTGCATCTGCAGGTAGTTGTTGCAACAATTGTCGAGTCTATCATCACTGATGCAGTGTTGTCATGGATGTGCTATCTGTTGGCTTGCTGCTGTCAGTTGATGTATGAGTATACAAGTGGATGGTAAGTACATGTTATTTGCCACTCAGAATTTTTTGTACTTGTTTGAAGAGGCTAGTTAGTTAGTCGCTGTTGCAACTTCACGGCGAAGAGATGCCCCATAATGCTTCGTTCCTTTGCCAGTGAATATCACACAAAATGCTTCTCACTGCTCCATGTGGAAAGTAAAACAGACAGGAGTCTTGACAAACCAACAGCCCACACAGGTATACTGTGCATAATGCCATTGCCAGAAGGCCAACACAAAAGTCCGCCCCGAAAATACAGTTAATTGTCGATGAAAGCGGCAGTCCACTAGAAAACCAGCAGCCACACATTACTGCATAAGGCAGCCACACATTACTGCATAAGGCAAACCCAGTTTTAGTTCAGCAACTGGCGGGCACCATTTTTCCAAACATGCAGTTCACAACACAAACAACTGCAGACAGATGTAAAACCATTACTCACAAAATCCACAACTCACAGTGTCAGGGCGCGGAACCATGCACTACCAGTCCAACATGAGGGAAAATGCGTAAGCTACAAAATGCAGCTATAAGCATAAACACTCCAGAGACTTTAACAACTCGACTGCCTATCCTCCATGTTTGGACCGGAAGCTGGTCATCTGACCCACTAGTCCAAGATTAGTTAGGGAGTATGCCATCTTGATCTTATTTGTAATAAAAATATTCACACAAGTCCAGACTATGATTGAACCAGGTCTGAATGAAACAGAGGTGGACATTTTCATCTTAAGACACAGCACTATAAAATGGATAACTGTGGAAATAGTGGAAATTGCAGATTGTTGTACCACGATTTGTGGATCTGTGGCCTGTCGTCCCTGAATACAACAGTGGGGATTGTTCACAAGAAGTTGGATGCAGATTGTTCACAAGAAGTTGGATGTAGACTGTTCACAAGAAGTTGGATGTAGACTGTTCAGAAGTTGGATGCAGACTGGTCACAAGAAGTTGGATGTAGACTGTTCACAAGAAGTTGGATGTAGATGTTCACAAGAAGTTGTATGTAGATGTTCACAAGAAGTTGGATGTAGATGTTCACAAGAAGTTGGATGTAGACTGCTCACAAGAAGTAGTAAACTGCCCACAAGAAGTTGGATGTAGATGTTCACAAGAAGTTGGATGTAGACTGCTCACAAGAAGTAGTAAACTGCTCACAAGAAGTTGGATGTCAACTGCTCACAAGAAGTAGTAAACTGCTCACAAGAAGTTGGATGTAGATGTTCACAAGAAGTTGGATGTAGATGTTCACAAGAAGTTGGATGTAGACTATTCAGAAAAAGTTGGATGTAGACTGTTCAGAAGAAGTTGGATGTAGATGTTCATAAGAAGTTAGGATGTTGATGTTCACAAGAAGTTGGATGCAGATGTTCACAAGAAGTTGGATGTAGATATTCACCAGAAGTTGGATGTAGATGTTCACAAGAAGTTGGATGAAGACTGCTCACAAGAAGTTGGATGTAGATGTTCACAAGAAGTTTGATGTAGATGTTCACCAGAAGTTCAATGTAGATATTCACCAGAAGTTGGATGTAGATGTTCACAAGAAGTCAGATGTAGATGTTCACAAGAAGTTGGATGTAGATGTTCACAAGAAGTTGGATGTAGATGTTCACAAGAAGTTGGATGCAGATGTTAACAAGAAGTTGGATGCAGACTGTTCACAAGAATTTGGATGTAGATTTTTACAAGAAGTTGGATGCAGATGTTCGCAAGAAGTTGGATGTAGATTGTTCATCAGAAGTTGGATGTAGACTTTTCACCAGAAGGTCGATGCAGACTTCACAAGAAGTTAGATACACACTGTTCACAAGAAGTTGGGTGCAGACTGTTCACAAAAATTTGGATGTAGATATTCACAAGAAGCTGGATACAGATGTTTGCGAGAAGTTGGATGTAGAATTCGCAAGAAGTTGGATGTAGACTTCGCAAGAAGTTGGATGTAGACTTCGCAAGAAGTTGGATACACACTGTTCACAAAAGTTGAATGCAGGCTAGACATAGCCATGCAGAGGTTAAACAGTACTTGGATTCTGTGGTAAAATAAAGTTAGTTGCAAGGCTTTTACGCTTTTACTGGACCGTGAAATCAACCCCAGCATTAATTGGCTGTTTGTCATTTACCAGGTCATTTTGTATTCAGTAGTTTGCCATTGCTTTATGAATGGCTGACACTCATATCAACAAATCAGTCTGCTCTCAAATCAACAGGAAATAATTTCAAACCTTCGACTTGGTATGTCAGATAATTGTGCAGCTGAGTTCAGTATTCCCAAAGCCACACACGCAGCATGGCACAACAGACATGGTACAACACCAGTACACACATGAAAGTACCACCTTTCAGACATGACACAACACCAGCAAACACATGAAAGTACCATCTTTCAAACATGGCACAACACCAGTACACACATGAAAGTACCATCTTTCAAACATGACCA
Organism: Cepaea nemoralis; assembly: GCA_014155875.1. NCBI lineage: Eukaryota > Metazoa > Mollusca > Gastropoda > Stylommatophora > Helicidae > Cepaea > Cepaea nemoralis. The sequence goes on from JACEFZ010020215.1 coordinate 394,944, forward strand.
ACAACAGCACAAACATGAAAGCACCCATCTTTCAGACATGACACAACACCAGCAAACACATGAAAGTACCACCTTTCAGACATGACACAACACCAGCACACACATGAAAGTACCATTTCTCATACATGGTATAACACTAGCAAACACATGAGAGTACCATCTTTCAGACATACACACCACCAGCAAACACATGGAAGTACCACCTTTCAAACATGGCACAACACCAGCAAACACATGAAAGTACCACCTTTTAGACATGACACAACACCAGCACACACATGAAAGTACCATCTCTCATACATGGTATAACACTAGCAAACACATGAAAGTACCATCTTTCAGACATGACACAACACCAGCAAACACATGAAAGTACCATCTTTCAGACATGACACAACACCAGCAAACACATGAAAGTACCATCTTTCAGACATGACACAACACCAGCAAACACATGAAAGTACCACCTTTCAGACATGACACAACACCAGCAAACACATGGAAGTACCATCTCTCATACATGGTATAACACTAGCAAACACATGAAAGTACCATCTTTCAGACATGACACAACACCAGCAAACACTTGGAAGTACCATCTCTCATACATGGTATAACACTAGCAAACACATGAAAGTACCATCTTTCAGACATGTTGTTGTTTGTCCATCAAGAATGATGATGACCATTCATTTCATCCAGTGGGGTTGAAGGTGTGGAGCCGTGGGTTCTAAGATGGCTGATAAGGCCTATTTTGGCTCGAAATGTTCTTTGACAATGTGGGCAAAGAATGCTTGACGTCTCTGGAGGAGGATTTCCTGCAGTGGTTTTTCTGTCCTGCCTTTTCTTCACAGCTCTTGCAGTCCTGGTTGCCTCACATATGACTGCACCTTTGCGTAATGATGCACGCCACGAATTTCGGTCTCTGGCTGCAGCCTCCCAGGTGTCATGAGGAATTCCAAAAGCATTCAGTGAAATTTTCAGAGTGTCTTTAAAACGTTTCCTCTGGCCACCTTGGGAGCGTTTACCACAACGCAGTTCGCTGTAAAAAATTCGTTTAGGGAGCCTGTGATCTGGCATGCGAGTCAAGTGACCAGCCCAGCGAATCTGATTCTTCATCAGTAGAGTGTGGATACTGGGCATGGATGCTCTTTCTAGGACTTCAGTGTCTGGAATCTTGTCTTGCCATTTAATCTTCAGTAGCTTCCTTAGGCAGACTGTGTGGAAGTGGTTTAATTTCCTAGCGTGTCGCTGATAAACAGTCCAGGTTTCATAAGCATATAGCAGTGTGGATAATACAACTGCTTTGTAGACTTTTAGCTTTGTTTGCAGGTTATTCCAGTTCTGTCCCATACATTCTTGTACAGTCTGCCAAAGGCTGCACTGGCCTTGGAGATTCTTGCATTCACTTTCGTCATCGATTGTGGCAGCTTGTGACACGGTGCTGCCAAGATAGGTGAATTTGTCCACAACACTTAGTCTATGATCATTCACTTTGATATTCGGCACAGTGTGATTATTCCCTGGAGCTGGCTGGTACATAACTACAGTCTTCTCCAAGTTGATATTGAGCCCAAAGTTGGCACAGCATGTGAGAAAGCTGAAACATTATGTTGCAATGTCCGCCTCTGAGTTGGCGTATAGAGCGCAATCATCAGCAAACAGGAGCTCTCTGACGGTGCCGCTGTTAATTTGGTTTTAGCTTTCAGCCTTCTGAGATTGAATAACTTTCCATCCATACGGTAGTTGATGGTCTATTCCAATGTCGTCGTTCTCGAAGGCATTCACCAACATGGCTGAAAACATAAGGCTGAACAGTGTTGGTGCCAGGACACATCCTTGCTTCACTCCATTGGTGACAGGAAAGGGTTCAGACAGTTCACCATTTTCCTGTACTCTTGCCTGCATACCGTCATGAAATAGCCCGCACTATTTGGACAAACTTTCGTGGACAGCCATATTTTGCCATAATCTTCCACAGTCCTTCTCTGCTGACTGTATCAAAAGCCTTGGTAAGGTCAATGAAAGTGGAGACATTTCGCAGTTCTGTTCCTGACATTTCTCTTGCAGCTGCCTTGCAGCGAAAATCATTGTCAACAGTTCAACGTTCTTTCTGAAGCCACATTGACTCTCAGGAAGAAGACATACACAACACCAGCAAACACATGGAAGTACCACCTTTCAAACATGGTACTACACCAACAAACATGAAAGTACCATCTTTCAAACATAGTATAACACTAGCAAACACATGAAAAGTACCATCTTTCAGACATGGTACAACGCCAGCAAAACACATGAAAATACCCATATTTCAGAACGTACAACACTAGTACACACATGAAAGTACCATCTGTCAGTGAAGATAACATTAATTGTAATTGTCTTGTTTCACAGGGTATATATGGAAAGGAGACTCCATGTAAGAAGCCGTTAGTCCTCGTACGAGTACAGCCATGTTAACATTGCTACATGGAGGTGTTGCATTATAATGGACGCTGACATTGTCTGTTGGATGCGCCAGATTGTCATTGTCTGTTGGATGTGCCAGATTGTGTACACGGGACTCAGCTAACCAATCGGTGAACACTGTCAATAACATCATGGAAGCCCCCGAGGAGACCAGCGATGTTGACATTCAGAAGGATCAAACTGGGGCTCGTGCAGAAAACATTCTGGGGTTTGAATGTTCGCTCTCAAAGAGAGTGCATTCCGACAGCGACCGGGAGCAGCTGCTGCGTACAAACAGCGATGATGTTAATGATCCTGTTCATAACACAGGGTCGTCACCTGACAGCAAGGGAAAGACAACTCTGTTTCATATCCGACTCCCAGTCAAGGGCAAAAGATTGTCAGAGACAGATGACGAAGCACCCAGCTCAGAAACAACAGAGAATCACAAATCGTTAACTAAAGGGGCGAAGAAATTTTCGCGAAAAAATGAACATGTCACATTTGAGGATGCTCCGGAAACAAAAGGCTTTGAATTTGTGCAGCAGAAGGCAATGAAGTTTGGCCTTGGTGCCAGTAGTTCAGATCATAATTTTCAAGTCCTACCTGATGATGACGATGATGATGACGAGGGGGAAGAAAGCTGTGATACAAATGAGAATCTAGGGACATCAGATGCTGCTGAATTTTCCTCGGTTATGTTTCATGCAAAGCGGGTACCAGCAAACTTCCACAAACATCTTCTAAAAGCCAGCAGGAAAAGCAGGAAAGTGCTGCATTTCATGGTAGGGAAGTCTGAACAAATGAACCGCTCATTCATAAAAAACAAGATCAGCTCCCCGCTCCGTAAAAGGAACAGCTACTCTGAAAGCAAGATGGAGAAGTCTCCGTTGCTGGGTAAGCCGAGCGGAAGATCAAGCCCAGGCAGCTCGATAGAATCATCGCCGCTGAAGGCGGGTTCACTTGAAGATGGGAGCCAGAATACAGCATTGTCGTCTCCGATGAGGTCAGAGCTGGAGGAGTCGTCGGAAGAGGATTCACCATTTACAAACACTTCGGAGGATGCTGACAACATCCTGTCACCAAGTATTGTGTCTGATGGTAAGTTACAAGCAGGCAGGTGCCCTCTAGGGGCTGATTTCAGTGCATGTATTGTCAGCGTGATGTGTTTTTAAAACCTCTTCTGTACCGCAATTCCTTGCTCACTTGTCTTCTTCATCTTGCCCTTGTTCTTCTTGTCCTCACTCTTCTCCTCCAAATGGTCATGAAGCTCCGTCCATGCCTCCCCATATTACCCATCTCTGTCTCTGATTCGCTTCAAATGTGGTTTTAGGGTTCCCTCTAATTCATTGTCCTTATGGGTTCCTGCCATGGAGTTGGCTTAGGTTAAAGTACCACCCAGTGCAGGTGACCTAGAGTCTTGCACATTTCAGTGACAGACGTGAAGATCGAGTGGATTGTGAACCACTCTGCCGGAAGTAACTGGAGCGAAGGTCAAGCACGGACTGCAGGTCCATGAGAGATCATTCACATCTGGACTGCATTCCAGGTTCGGACGGAGAATGGCACATGGCAGAAGGTCCATCTAGCCGCCCACGTTTGTACAGATGGAGTGTTTGTGAATTGTGGACGAATGTCGACGTCAGTGATTGTTCGAGCGACAGATATACAAGATAGAGATCGAGTGCAAGTATTGTTGTTTTCAGTGACATTGATGTGACATGTGTTTTAAAAGAAAGACAGAATACACAGTGTAAAAACAGATGCAGCTGTCGTGTTATGAAGAAGTTATTGTTAGTGTAGTGTTGACTGTTATGTGATATATACGTGGTGATTTAGAGAAGGTAGAAAGAGTATTACTACCAATCAACTCCAGGGCAAATAAGAACAACAATAGAACATAAATATTACATATGCCCTTATCTACCTGGAGACAGTAGAGTGACTTATGTCAACAGTTACAGGTGCCCTAATTCGTTAGCAACTGAGTAACATCATCTCATCCATCGGCAACACAGAATAGCTCAGTGGCAGTAGAATCGCCAGTCGTAATCCATCCAGCAATAACTTATTGCCGACTCATTTGTGACCCATTTCGCTCCATGGCAATACAGTGCGCTCATGTTAGCACCTCACACATGTCAACAGCGCTCATGTCATCCGAATGCCTATCTCACTCATGTCAGTTCCAGACAAACGACTTGCTAGTTGTTCTACAGGGTGTTTGTAAAGTGTCGCTACACTTTGTATATAGGTTACATTTTCAAAATGAAGTACATGTCATCAAAATGTGCTAAATTACTCATTCAATTAGTTACAATAGTCACTGCTATGGTCTAATGCTGTTTTGGGGAAACTGGAAAGTACCATTGTAGTATTCATTATATCAAGTGTTTGAAATGTCCACCATGGGTTTCAAGACATGACTGTACACGTCTCTTCATATTGTTAAATACCTTCTGCAATGTGTCTGTTGTTATTTCCGTGTGTATCGCCCGTCATTTCGAAACACTTGTTCAACCAAACAAATTTGTTCTTCCATTGATAACACCATTCTGTTTGGAGTGCAAAGAATTACTCCAGCAGATGACAGCCATTCGCTGCATATTGCTTCACGATAGACTTTGGAGCACATTTTTTATGACGTCATGTATTTCATTTTTCAAATTTGTTCTACAATTTCTCCATCATGTATTGCTCATTGCCTGGCATTGCTGCTCAGCTGTTTAAACTTTCAACATACTACTTTCACTGTTCTTATAATCTTAGATGATAGGCTAGCAGGGAAGGCACCTCTTGGTGGAATTTTGCCTATGGACAAGGGGGAGGTGGTCGTGCGCTTGTGGGACCAGGTGGAGAAGGCGGAGGAACAGATTGAGAACCCATATGTGGAAAGAATGAGATTGCGGGGGATCGGCAGGGGGTCTGGAAGAATCTTAAAACTGAGAGGGAAGACCAGGAAAACTTTTAATCAGATATCAGTGGGAACAGTTAGTAGTGTGACTCTTCGCTGGTTGTTGAACGAGGGGGCAGAGCACGTATGGGAATGTCCTGAGTGGAGTGATGTCGGTTCTTAATTCAACTCAACTCTTAAAAAAAAATAAAAATCTTAAAAGTTGAGAGGATCAACTTCATTGTCCGGGGTTTTATCCCTTATGGTTCGGTCTCTTTTGGCAGAGCAGCCTGTTGACAGCATTGCACAAAGCATGAACTTCGTAGCTCCAGCGACGACCCCCAGGAGTCTCCGAAAAAAAATTACGCTCATGAACCGAAAGACGTAGTTCGGAATTGAACCCACAACCTTCGGAGCACGAGGCAGACAGCTTGACCACTTCACCACCTGCTTTGCTTCTCTTGCCTTGTTCTTCAAGTAAGGCTATCCTTGTCACTTATTTTAATGTTTATATTATAACTGGTTCTAGAAAAACTGGGAATAAAAAGAGAGTTAGTGAAAGAAATAAAAAAGAGGCAAGTGAAATATTTTGGCCATGTTAAAAGACATAATACTCTTATAAAAAACATACTGGAGGGCAAGGTTGAGGGCAAGCGAGCAAGAGGTAGACAACAATACAAATGGGAAGACACCATCAAGAGATGGACGAACATCAGTCTGACAGAATGTACAGTCAGGGTGAGAGACAGACAGTGTTGGAGATCCATTGCCGCCAACCTTCATTGTGGAGATGGCACCTGATTGATTGATTGATACTTTAAATGCTTATAGCCTAGTTGTTTCTTTAAATGTTTCTCTCCTAGTTGTAACTCTAAATGTTTACATATTTCTATTCTAGTTGTTACTCTGAATGTTTATAGCCTAGTAGTTGCTGCTTGAATGTTTCTCTTCTCGTTGTTAATTGAAATGTTTATATCCTAACTGTTACTTAATTCCCAGACAGTTATTACTATTTAACGCCTTCTAATGTTTTGTTATTCTGAAATAACTGCCAGCAACAGAATGAGTTCAAATAATATTGTCATTTGTGCCTCATTTCCTGCCAGGGACGCTTCTTTCTTCACTTTTGTTCTTTTGTTCACATTTAAATTTAACTTTCTTAATTGTTGTGGGTTTGCACATGTTGAAATCTATTATTTAGCGTTCTATTATTGTCTGCGTATTAGTGTCTGTGTGTTTATAACAGTTTTGTTTTCTTTAAGGGCACAATTCAACCTCCTGGTCTATGTTTGGATGCACAGTGTCTATTGTTGTTGTTGATAAAGAATATTCTGTTTGTCCTTGCATGCCTTTCAAGCATTTATGATACTCGTTTTGTGCTTTTCACATTCTCCTTAGGGGTGTGTATTGTTGTAATTTTGCTATTTCATGCTGCGTAGATTACATATTCCAATTATTTCACGTTTATATTTGCAGGTTTTCTTTAAGTGACTTACAATTATTACTTGTTTTCTTAGCAAGCAATTATGATACGTGTGCTGTGCTCTCCATATTTTTCATAGTGGTGTGTTGTGATATAGCTTTGTTATTTCATGTGGTGTTGATTATATATTCCTTCCATTTCTACTTGTATATTTTACAGGTTTTTATTAAATCTCTTAAAATTTTTACTATTTTAATTTATAAGCAGTTTTGGTGTGCATGTTCTGCTCTCCACATTTTTCATAGAGATGTGTAGTGTTGTAGTTTTCTTTTTTCATATGGCTTGGATTATATATTCCTGTTATTTACACTTGAATACCTACCTATGTTTAATGACTGAATTATTACGATTTATTACGACAAAGCTGAAAGTCTATAAAGCACTTGCATTGTCCATACTGCTAAATGTTTGTGAAACCTGAACTGTTTATCAGTGACATGCTAGGAAATTAAACCACTTCCACACAGTCTGCCTTAGGAAGCTATTGAAGAGTAAATGGCAAGATCCCAGACACTGAAGTCCTAGAAAGAGTATCCATGCCCAGTATCCACACTCTACTGATGAAGAATCAGATTCGCAGGGCTGGTCACTTAACTCGCATGCCAGATCACGCGCTCCCTAAACAAATTTTTTACTGCGAGCTGTGTTGTAAACACTGCCAAGGTGGCCAGAGGAACGCTTTAAAGACACTCTGAAAGTCTCACTGAAAGCTTTTGGAATTCATCTTGACATTGACAAATTCGTGGGTTACATCATTACAAAAGGTTGCAGTCACTTGGACTGCAAGAGCTGTGAAGAAAAGGCTGGTCAGAAAAACCACTGCAGGAGATCCTCCTCCTGGAACGTCAAAAATTCTTTGCTCACATTGTCAAAGAACATTTTGAGCCAATACAGGCCTTATCAGAAGAACATTTCGAGCCAAAACAGGCCTTGTCAGCCATCTGAAAACTCACGGCTCCGTACTTTCAACCCCACTGGATGAAATGAATGGTCATCATCTTTGTTGATGGACAAACAATATTGCGATTTTACTTAACAAGCAGTTGTAATACTAGTGTTATGCTGTGCTCTGCACATTCTGTCATAGGCATGTGTTGTTTTGTAGCTTTGTTATTTCATATGGCATAGGTTTCATATTCCTGCCATTTCCTCTTATTTATATACATGCTTTCATGAAGTGGCTTAAGATTATTAATGTTTTACTTGATAAGACTGATCTCCTGAACAATGAATGTTTGTTCTTGTGTTGTAGTGCTTAATCCTTCTGTGCAGTTCTCTAGGGCTGTCTACCTTTGTCATGTTTTCCATTGTCTGACGCTTATTGTGTTAGTTCATAAACTTCATTAGTCGTATGCTTTATTGTCCATATTTCTTGGACACTGTATTGTAGTTTCCACGTCTTTGATAATTCTTCTTTATTCTGAATCCCTCAGATGGCATTGGGGTCTGCAGTAAGTACTCCCAGCTGTCGGAGGATGGCTCATCTCCGTCATCACCGGCCAAGTCAACCATGGTGACGGTGGAGGATGAGGACAAGCCGGAACCCATGAAAGAACGAGTGATGTTCGAGCACTCCCTAGAGCTGGGAGTGGCTTATACTGAGTTTGTGGATGTGGACAGGTTCAAGGCATCGCTGGGCAACAAGAACCCTCATACAGGTAGGTCAGGGCAGGTATCTAAAAGATTGTTGTGTGCTCTCTGTCAGTGATGTGAGTGCGTATGTTTGTCTCAGTTGATGTTGGTGCAAACGTTGTTCATGTTTTCTGTTGAATTCATGGTTTGTGTTTTTTCTTTCGAAAATATTTTTTTTTTTTGGGTGTCTGCAGAGAATACTGGTTTGTGTGTGTTTTTTTAATCTACAGAAAAGAGTATTTTGGTGTAGTGTTTTGTGTACAAAATAGTAGGTTTTTTGTGTGTGTATATATAGAACATAGTGGTTTGTTTTGTTGTTTCTTTCTGTAGAAAATAGTGGTTTGTATTGTTTTTTCTATAGAAAAAGTGGTTTGTGTTCTTTAACAATGTAGAAAATATTTGTTTGTGTGGTATTTGTTTGTATAGAATATAATGGTTTGTGTTGTCTGGGGGAACGTGTAGTGATTTGTGTTATTTTTATTTATTTTTACAGCAAATAATGATGTGTGTTGTTTTTCTATTGAAAATAGTTTGTTTTTTTCTCTTTGTCTCTAATTCTCTGAACATGCCAGGTGCCAATACTGGAGATTTTCCTAGATGACAGATGCCAAGTCAATCGTCTAGACTCCTTATGACTTTCTCCACATGGTGTCATATTTGTGGGAGAAGAGTTCCCTGCCATCGTGCTGGGCTGAATTAGTTTTGTATCACCTATGCCTCCAACACCAGCACACCCATCACATCTACAGGGAAACAGGAGCGAAATATCATCAGACCAAGTGCCACAGACACCAGCACAATCATCACATCCAGGGGGACAAAGGAGCGGCATATCATCAGACCAGGTGGGGCAGAGAAGGTGGCTTTATATGGTGACATGCAAGGCTAGAGAAACAGGGGGAAGACACAAAGGTGTCTAGGGGAAGCTTCAACAGTTGGGCTACAATCATGGTTGACTCACCAACTTCATCTAATATCACATGTCAGAGAGGAGTCAGGAGTCTTGACCAACATCTGCTCCAGCTGGACACTGGGAACAAGAAGATTGCTCCAGCCTGTGCACCTGAAGAAGAAGATTGTAACCACCCTCTGTACAGTTTTCCTTGTGTTTTCTGCAGAAAACAAATCTTTGCTTTTCCCGTTTTCATCTCAATCCCAAAATGTAGTTAAAAAATATAAAGGTACCATCGGATTAATGGCTATATTATTCTTTCCAGAGGATGGTTTTGGGGGCAGATCTGAAGAGCATTTGCTGATTCTGTTGAAAGGGGGGTCTCTGAAGGGTCTGAAGTCATACCTGCGAAACTCCCAGTGGCCGGCCGAGAGTGATGCCCGGAGGCATCTGTGGGAGAACTTGTGCAACTACCTGCTGAAGACTGAGGAGCACGTGTACCAGCAGTGTCTGGATGAGTTGTTTCCACATGGTGGTAAGTGATGTTTCTATGTATGTGTCAGTGTGTCAGGGCATCTGTCTGTGTGTCAGGGCATTATACATTCCAAAGCAGAAGTAAGGTGCCTCTTTGTTCCAGAGTAAAAGTAAGGTGTCTCTACACCTCAGAGTAGAAGTAAGGTGCCTCTACTGTCCAGAGTAGAAGTAAGGTGCCTCTACTGTCAGAGTAGAAGTAAGGTGCCTCTTTGTTCCAGAGTAAAAGTAAGGTGTCTCTACACCTCAGAGTAGAAGTAAGGTGCCTCTACTGTCCAGAGTAGAAGTAAGGTGCCTCTACACCTCAGAGTAGAAGTAAGGTGCCTCTACAGTCCAGAGTAGAAGTAAGGTGCCTCTACAGTCCAGAGTAGAAGTAAGGTGCCTCTACAGTCCAGAGTAGAAGTAAGGTGCCTCTACAGTCCAGAGTAGAAGTAAGGTGCCTCTACACTTCAGAGTAGAAGTAAGGTTGCCATGATCAAAGTTACGGCTCGTGGCATGGTAAAAGATAGTCACGCTGAAGGATGTGACAATCGTGGATCTTAAGCCATTGGGCGCACGCCGATGTTGTCGTCAAAGCGAATAAGCAAGATTCGCAAAGGTGACAGTTGACATTCAAGTCGTGATTGTCATCGAGTTTGGACACCACGTTATGAAGGTAGCAATGCCATAGATTGTGCCACTATAGTAGTAGTTAGATTAATAGTAATTGTCAAGATTTTATGTATTGTGTAATATTGCTGCACAAATGTGTTCGTATAAATGACAATATGGGGGATCATCCGGGATCATATTGCCATGAACGAGAATGGCTCCTTACTCATGAACGGTGTGTAAACAGACTATCTTAAGCGCCATAAACAAATCTCTGTGCTAGCGCACTTCTGTGCCATTTCGATTTATGTCTAGAGATGGGGTGATCCTATCACAGTAGACATCTCTATTATTATATTTGGTTACAGTTAGGCTCTTCCATTCTATACAGTCCACAACAACTAACTGTTAGAACACTACTCAACACGTCTTTAAGAACATAACACTGGCTCTGTTTTAAATACTCTATTGTCCTCTAAAAGATTGTACAGTTCACATTGTCATTTATACGAACACAGTTGTCCAGCAATATTACACAATACATAGAATCTCGACAACTATTAATTTAACTATTACTTTAGTGGCACAATCTATGGCCATTGCTATCTTCATAACGTGGTGCCGCACTTGACAACAACCACGATTTGAATGCCCCCTGTTAACTTCATGAATCTTGCTTATTTGCTTCGGCAATAACTTTAACTTTGGGGTGTGCCCCATGGCTTAAGATCCATGATTGTCACGTCCTTCAGCATTTCGTTCATCAATAGTGCATAGTGCATGATACATTCACATAGAAAAAAAAAAACATTATCAAATGAATGTTGTAAACATAAACAATGCATTTTACCATGTTATGATACACATCCTCCACCCATCCCGACACACACATCCACTACCCACCCACATACACCCCCAGGTCACACATACATGACCCCACCATCCACCACCCACACATCCACCTACACACATCCCCCACCCACCCATACACACACAACCCAGGCACACATACAAGCATCAACCCACCCATCCCCCACCCACACACATCCCCCAACCTACACACATCTCCCCACTTACACATCTCCAAAACCATACATAACCCACACACACTCACCCATCCACATATCCTCCACCACCCAGCCAAGCACACATACCCCACCCACACACACATCTCCCCGTCAACCCACACATCCGCACCTACACACACACTTGCCGCACCCACCCACACATTCCCACTTACACACATTCCCCCACTCACACATCCCGCACTTACCCATACACATCCCCCACCCATCCCCCAACCTACACACACTCACCCACCCACACATCCCTTAACCACACAACCCTCCATCAACACACACCTCTCAGAGTAGAAGTGAGGTGTCTCTACACCTCAGAGTAGAAGTGAGGTGTCTCTAAACCTCAGAGTAGAATTGAAGTGTCTGTACACCTCACAGAGAAAACAAAAAGATTGTAGAGCACACACACAACAGGTGTGCATGCATGCCCGCCCACATTCACTCTCTCTCTCTCCCTCCCCCCTTTCTCCCTCTCTCTCACCCTCCCTCTCTCTCTCTCTCCCCCTCTCCCTCCCCCCTTTCTCCCTCACTCTCTCTGTCTCTCTCACCCTCCTCTCTCTCTCTCACCCTCTCTCCCTCCTCTCTCTCTCTTTCATTTTCACACGCAAACACTACCCATAAAGCCACCCATTAAATAAGCTGTGATGTTAACCACCTCTGTTTATGCCTTCCAGTGGAGGACGACTTGATGTTGCCAGCATTTGTGGACCTGGACCATCTACACTCCTACTTCCTCACCAACCACGGCATTCAACACGCCAAAGCTGTGATGACCGTTATATGTAACTATCACCCAGACATCATCTACTGCCCGCTGTTGTTCCCCATGTCCTGTCTGTTCCTGCATTACATGGAGCCGGAGGCATGTTTCAACTGTATGCAGGCCATGCTGAGCAGTACCCGACCCTATTACTTCACCCAGACCAAGATCAAAACTGAAGCTTCCAAATACGTCCTTCGAGACCTGGCTAAAAAATATGCGGTAGGTGTTGGAAACCAACAATCAGCATCATTGCATCCAGGACCATCTATGTTTGCTCCAGATATTTAGTTTCTTTCTCTCATCTTTTCCTTTTAACTTTGTAAATTGTCACTAAGTATTCAAATATATTTCTCCTTGTACTGTGCTCAAAACATTGTGACTGTCTATATGTAATTTCTGTAACCAGTTTATATTTTTCATTTTCTTCTGGAAGAACTATCTTATTAATTTTTTTGTCTGCCTATTTTGTATAATCACTGTCTATTTTGTATAATCATCATCATTATCCAGGCCTTGCCAGCTGGCATGGACGATCGTGCTTCACCACAAATTGGATCAGTTCGCGTGTTGACTCCATTCCATGTCATGACACAAGACTGTCAAGAATTGTTTCATGCTGTCTTCCTCTGTCTCTCTTTCCATAAATCTTTCCTGTTGTCACAACATGTTCCAGTTTCTGTCTTCTCTTAACGTGGCCAAAATACGATGATTGCTTCTTTCTGATGTTTGTAATAAGTTGTTTCTGCGGCTTAGCTTCCCTGAAAATGTCCAGATTGCTCATTTGTAACTTTCAAGGACAAGAATCATGCTTCGCAGCGACATATTTTATATATTTAATTGTCCTCAGAAACCACACTTCCACCACTATTAGGTGTTTCTCAGCTTATCTGCTTATTGTCCTTGTTTCACATCTATACAACAGTATTGGTTCTATGTAGCACTGTAACGAGTTAAGTGGAGGGTCCCAAATACCCCTGTCACAATGCTTCAATAATATTCTATAGCTCTGGCTGGGATAGGTCTTTGCTTGCCAACCCTCCTCCGTTCCCTGGACTCGCTGTCACTCTCTCTTTCGACCTCGGGGCCTATTCCCTGAGGTGTCTTTCTGGCTGACCCATAGATAACATGGCGATCGTCAGAGTAAACTATAACGTAATTTTAATAACTTAATAAAGGACAGCACAGGATAACATCAAGGCAGTTAAAACAGGTAGTTCACTTCAGACAAAACAGGGACACAGAATTCAGTTCTGGGACAGAGCCTCATGGCTTTCCATCATAGACCGAAGAGTACTACAAAGTCCCGTCAGTCGACATCTGCCTCACCGATTATGTCCTTAGTTAGTTTCCTCCTTCCCGATCGGTTGTACGAACAACAGGCTGCTGTAGAACCAAGCCTGCGGGTTTGAGTGGACACACTCTATAGTCAATCAAGTGTTCTTGGAAAGTGCCATGGAATCACTTGTCACCATTGTGGGTAGGGAATAATATAATGGAGGACAATTTGTAAATAGGAATGGGTAGGTGTCTTTCACTGTCCCAGACAAGAATGCTGACGACTGAGAATAAAGCGTAAGTCCAGCCAAGAACATAGGGTCAGCCACTCCAATGTTGGCGATGGGATTTGCACTGAGCTGGAACTGAAGAATGCCTACTAGTCCAGTCCTAATCGGACCTCAATCTATTGAGTAGAGTAATTGGCCTGGGTCGTCCCGACCGTCCATGGTTCACCTGAGACTTGCTTAAGGTGATTATATCGCGGCCTTGCAGATCCCTTCTGCTCCTTTTAATTCCCGAAGGACCCTGGAGATGACAGAGATTAGTGAGCAACTAGCTGACTCAAGTACCACAATCCTGAGGACCAATAGGGCCTCAGTTACTAAATTTGTCATACATGTACTTTACCCAATAAATTAGATAAGAGGCTCGAGTGAATGGGCCTGACATGTCAGGTAGCCCCTGGATTGGCTACGTCTCTGCTTTATTATACCTCCAGCTTGTAGACGTCCCGTTGGCCACCCTAGGAACTTTTTGCATACAAGACTCTCTCCACACTCATACCATGCCTTTATTATTACTGGGCACATTCGTTTCCCGGCTTCCCTCTCACTTGCAAACCCTCTCTTTCTCACGACAAAGCTCTTGCGGTATTGTGTGCGTAATTATGTGTGTTTCCCCCCTTAACTAATATTATAGTAGTGGGTCTGTATGGCACGCAGTGTAGTTCCCTATCCCAGCAAGAATAGGAAAGAAGATACTACCCCCTCCAGCCGCTGCTCTTGTATGAGCTGTCGCCGCAATGTACCGTCAGTGCCTCACATTACACGTAGATATAGATGATCTTATCGACCAGTAACTATTCAGTCCACCTGGCCACCCTATCCGCTAAAAGACGAAAGAGTTAACACAGTGTATATCCTCCTCCGCCTAAATAAGACAGAACATAGATGGTTGGAACCCGTCCCCACGGAGCCCTCCCCTCCTTCCGGCATACCGTATATATGTCGTGTTTATATTCAAATTAAAGACAACACTAAGCGGCGTTCAGGCCGTAGGAAGAAAGATAGCACCCGTCCATCTGCTGCCAAGAACAAGCAACATCCTCTGGGGAAATATATTCCTCAAATTCGTTCCCATGCCATGCCAAGAACATGATGCTTAGCTAGACTGGCCAACTGACAACCCACTCACAATAGGCATGACTGGCTTTTCGCCAATTCGTCTCACCAGTCGAGACAACAGAGATTCACAGCCAAGGTCTGGCAGGACTAATTACAATCCTAAGCTCACCTTTCAATTCACCAGCAGGATGCACCTAATTTGTACAAATCTTTAAATTTTTAATACATGGTGCAGATGACAAACATTAGGTGTTTTCAATGGACATTGTTTGCCGCAATAGTTGAACCAGTGCGTATTTGGTGCAAGGCGCCCCATCGGGTTTTCCCGAAGAAAAGTCAGATTTCTAATAGTTCTATTAAGACGATCGGGTTGTTAAAGTAACCAAGAGAACTATCTTCCATGGGGATTGAGTGAATAAGAGAACTGAGGGTTCCCGAAAGCTGTTTCCCCCTGTTTACCCAAAATCAAAGAAGGCATGAGGACATGGGCCACTGGCATTTCGCCACAAGCACTTCAACATTCTTTTTTTTCCATTGCATCTATCTAACAGCTTTTTATTGGTTAGTATGTTTTCAATCTTGTTCTAATCTCTCTATATAGCATCTTTCATCAGATGTTATGGTTGTTCCAAGGTAGTACGAGGGGGCTTCAAATGAAAACCTGAAATTTAAAAAAAAAATGTGTGTGTGTGAATATATTTTGAAAAAGTCAAGAACAAATGTATAATTTTTCAATGTAGTCACCACTGTGTTCATTAAAAGTCCTCCAGCACCGATAAAGTGCTTGGATTCCTGTTCATTAAATTCTCTTCATCGCGTGTGTTACCACTCTAAGGTCACTACTCAGTGTACCTGACGTGGTCGTGAACAGCCTGTCACAGAAGTCATGTCGTGTTGAAACTTCCTACTCCACCCATACACTTGCTGAACTGACAGGCATGCATCACCATACGGGACCTTCATTTGCTGATGAATTTCTATAGGTTTCAATCCTTAATTCAATAAATCAATCAGGTGCCATCTTCACAATGAAGGTTGGCTGCAGTGGATCTTCAACATTATCTGTCTTTCGCCTTGACTGTATATTTTCACCCTTTCACTGATCAAACAGCAGATAACAGAACGCTGCTCCTCTTTGGTGCATGTCAAAAGTGGGGCGGCCGTCTTTAAACTGTTCTTAAGACATGTTCATCTGCACTGTGATGTCACATCCTTAACACTCTTGACATCCTTAACAACAATATTGACAGATTACAAGACTTTGGCATGGTTATTGTAATTTCTATCACATTTGTAAGGTTTTCATTTAAAGGCCCCACGTATATGGATGAGAAACATGGAAATTAACTAAAACAGTTATCAGTCAGTTATCAGTTATCAGTTGGGGTATCTTCGTTGCACTCCGGACATGTCCATAGGTGCTCAGATCCTCCCCCCAGCATATGCATCAGCGTCCGGTGGCTAATAGTGCCAGTTCTGTGTTGGTTGACGAGGCGCTTTGTTTTCCCGATGTACCTCTCGCGTCTGGCTGTGCCGATTCTTACTCCCAGGTCTTTCATCCTGGAGAGCGATGTGGAATCACTGGCGTCAAAATCCTCTGTTCTCGCCATATCTTTAAGGGCGTTAATAACATCCGCACGATCCATGGGCTGGCCATCTACAGGGGGTGCAGAGCCAGCCAATTTATCAGCTCGTTCATTTCCCTCGACTCCCGCATGTCCCGGGACGAAGATGAAGGTGACTTTGCGGACAGCAGACTTCCGCAGCGACTCAGTCCACTGTCTACGTACAGATCCAGCTTCGACCTTCTGAATCATGCTCATTGAATCACTTAGTACACACACGTTGGTATAATGCTGTGATTCCAGCCATATGAAAGCCTGTGTAACTGCCATCACCTCCATCGTCATGCTGCTCGTGGTCATAGAGTGGGCACCACTGGATTCTTGAACGGTTCGGCCCGCTGAACGGGCTGTAAATGCCCACGCACTTCTCTGCTGCTTTACAACAGATCCATCTGTATAGATGAGCACTTCGGGGCTATCTGAGTGATCATAGATGAGCGCGTTAACCTCTGCATTGACAGCGGCAGGGTTCTGCTCTCTGCACCGTCTGTCGAGTGTGATAATGCAGGAGAAGGTACACTTAAAAGCTGGAGGCACCGGCACCCATTCCTTGCCGGGGTTGATACTGGTTAGACTGCAGACCTGTCCGACGACATCTTCCGCCCGACCCATCCATGATTTGCCCCTCTTTAGCCTGTCACCCTTTTCTCTGAATACAGCGTCATGCAGAGGGTGCTGCTCATCTGCACTTATTTTTAAGTATGCACGAGCTCTCCAGATCTTGATCCTGTGTTCCATTGTCGGGAAGTCAAGGAGGTATCTCATTGCTACACAGCTGGTGTCTCTCGTGCAGCCCAAAATGATGCGCATGGCTTCGTTTTGTACCTTTTCAAGTCTTCCAATCTGTGTAGGGCTGACAGTGAGGATGGCCAGGGCATACTCGATGCGTGAAAGCACAAGTCCTTGGAACAGAAGTAATAGCAGTCTTTGCTCGATATTGGCAGTCGCCATGACTCTCATTGCTGCCAAACCTTTTCGAGCCTTCGTTATGACATAATCGACATGATCTCTGAAGGACAGGCTACGATCAAGCCTCACGCCAAGATATGTCATTGACTGGGTTCTACTCAGAATGCTCCCATCCATTCTTACTGCCGGCAGGTCTGTTTTCACAATATGGTTGTTTAGTGAGAACCATGTAACCGTTGCCTTTGCAGGGTTGACAAGGGCGTCGGCATCAGCACACCATGAGGAAATTCGATCTAGTTCGCCCTGCATATGGTTGGCAACCGCCTGTCTATCTCGACCCTGTCGATACATGAGGATGTCGTCAACGAATGATAGAGTCCTACCCCTCCCATCCAACTGTTGTTCAGTGATCGGCACCGTATACACGTTGAATAGTACTGGTGACAGTGGTGAACCCTGCGGCAATCCTGGACATATCGTTATCGGCTCAGAAGACCAACTCCCGCATCTTAGCACCACCTTCCTTTGGAGTAGAACTGCAGCTATCCATCGTACAAGGTGAGGGTGCACTTTCAGTCTGAGGAGGGTTTGCATCAAGTGCTCGAAAGATACTCTGTTATATGCGTCCTCTAAGTCTATGGCGGCCGCACATGTCTCTTCTCTGACCTGAAATCCTTCGTAAACATCTTGAGCAAAGACCGCCGCATTCAGCCATGACTCTTTGTTGCGTCTGTATCCTCCAAGTGTGGGCGGGAAGCAGCCGAGCTGTTCCAAGTCCCAAGCAAGTCTGTGTGCTACAATTTTCTCCAGTAGCTTGCCAACAGTATTCTGCATCGTAATGATTCTGTAGCCGCTTATCTTGGAGTGGTCTTTGTTCGGTTTTGGCAGCGGCAGCAAGTAGCTGTGTAGCCATTCTTCTTTGACCTGACCCCTCTGGATACTGGTGTTGAATTCTCTGGCCAGTTCTTCCATGTCATCATCTGATATCACCATTAGGTCACCATATCGGATGCCGTCTGGGCCTGGGGTGGTGTTAGGTGATTTCTTGAGCATCGCACGCAATATGTCAACTGTGATTGTCCATTCTTCGTCTGTCCCGACCCCCTCGCACAACTGAGAGAGTGTTGTTGTGGTCCTCTGTCTGGCGGGCTCGTCTTTCTGGTCAGTCTGTTCTATGTAGCGTGCAAGAAGGGCCTTACCTTTATCCGCATCCGACTTTTTCCATGCGAGGTCTGTGCCTTGAAAGTCTGGAATACCCCTACGTTGTGCAGCACCGTTCATGCTCTTGTGGAGGCGCCAGAATGTCGTAAGAGATTGCTCGGAGCACACCTTCCTGCAGAACTCGTCCCATTTGTCGGCCTTGGCCTGTTTGGCGCAGGATTTGAATAAAGTCGTCGTCCTAACGACCTCAGTCTTCAGGTTCGCCAACTCAACCTGTGGCATGTTAGCCTTTCTGGCCTTTTGCCAGTCTTTGACAGACTGCCTCTTTCCCAGCCACACCTTCTCGACCTCTCCATTCCACCATGGTGGCTGCAGCCATCTTTCTTGTCTCCTACGGGAGGAAGTTAGTTTCCTTCTTCTGATCTTGCTTATGGCGTCTTGACCAGTGTTGTCGTACGGAAGGCATTGGTCTTGTTTCTTTGACTCATGGCCCCGTCTTTCTTGATCAGGATGACACAAGGGTAGTGGTCACTATCGTGGTATCCCAGTGTGCCCCACCGGCACCTTGGTGCGATGGTGGGCGACACCAGAGCCAAGTCAATGATGCTGTCAGAGTCGCCTGGTCGAGTGGCCATTCTAGTGACCTTCCCATCATTCAGACAGATTAGGGCAGCAGATGCCAGGGCGTCCTCCAAATCTTCTCCCTGTCTATTGGTGATGCAATTCCCCCATTGACTGCCTCTGGCATTGAAGTCCCCGCAGTAGATGATATGCCTTTCATCCATATCGAACAAACTCAGCCATTGTCGCACGTCGACCTTCCCATTTCGCGCATAGACGTTAACGATTACAAGCTGCACTGGTGTCATTATTCTTAATGCCTGCACTTGCAGGGCATCGCTGTTCCAGGCGGACATATCGATCTCAGACACTAGTATGTTGTCGCGGACCAGAATGGCCTGTCCGAGGTGCCGCCTGTTAAGGAAAACCTGAAATCCCGCAACATTGACTGTTCCGTCGGTGAGCTGTGTTTCTTGCAAGACTACAATATCGTTTCCGTAGAGTAGTTTTTCAAGAATGGGTCGGTGTTGACTAAATGATGCACAGTTCCAGTACAGTACTCGAACATTTCCGATACCCAATCTGTCACATTTTAAGCGCCTTCTGCTTAACTATCGCCACCGGGCGCCGATGATGCGCCGAAAGAAGGCCGGACGCGCGTGCACGAAATCCGTTGCACGGTCCGAACTCCATTTCACCACGAAGAAACACTGAATCCATACACATTTCGGAAAAAACACGTTCCATTTTACGGGACGAAGAAATGTCCCGCCATCTTATTACAATCATTCATTAGCTGACACCTTTACTCTAGTGCAAGGAAATGCAACCTAAAGACTACATGTCATGGCAGGGCAGACCAGGCCCTAAGCCTTGGTCGGCAACTGGTCTAGGATCGAAGCTCAGACAGGCGGACAGTTAGAGCATTGCTTTGCTGATCCGGCAGCTTCTGCAGCTTGTCTTGTTCCAGATGTATTGCTATTACCTTTCCTCTCAAATAAACTAGACAGGCCGAGAGAAGAGGGATCATGCTGCCTGGGCAACACATGGTCTCTAAATTCAGCTCAGACTTTGTGTTGTGGAGAGGTGTAACTCCATTTTACAAACTATTGTCTGTCAAGACAGCAAAGTGTCAGTCAGTCAGCCAGTCATTGGCTGATGCCAGCACACAAGGGAAGGACTAAAATTGTATGATAGAATTATTAATATAGAGAGAGAACTTAGGGAGAGAACTACACAGATTTCATTAAATCAGGAGGTGATGACAAAATGCTGGCACTATCTATGTGGGTCTCAGTGGCGAAGTGGCCATGCTGTCTGCCTTGTGCTCAGAAGGTTATAAGTTTGATTCCAGGTCCGTCATTCGGTTCAAGAGTGCATTTTTCTCGAAGACTCCTGGGGGTCTTCCCAGGAGCTGTGGAGTTCGTGCTTTGAGCAACGATTTTGGCAGTGCAATGAAGTCAATCCTTTCAACTTTTAAGACTTTTTTTTTTTCAGGATATATACTGAGAAAACCTGTTGAGTTGAGTTGAGTTCAGCTAAGAACCGACATCACTGCACTCAGGACATTCCCATATGCGCTCCGGTCTCCTAGTTCAACAGCCAGCGAAGAGTCATACTACTAATCGTTCCCATTGCTATCTGATTGAAAGTTCTCCTGGTCTTCCCTCTGTTTTGAGATTCTTCCAGAACCTTTGCAAATCCCCGCAATATCATTCTTTCCACATACGGGTTCTCAGTCTGTTCCTCTGCCTTCTCTACCTGAACCTACAGGTGCATGACCACCTCTCCCTTGTCCATAGGTAATCTACCACCAAGAGATACATTCCCTGCCAGCCTATCAGCCTGTTCATTCCCCCGCACTCCCGCCTTGCCAGTACAAAACAAGCATACAAATCCCACAATTGGTGACTTCTGAAGTGAGTGTAGCCATTTCACACGAAACATTCCTTTCTCCACTTTACTAAGCATACTCCTTGAGTCTGTAATGAATACATTGTGTGTTGCAGTGGTCTCCTCTAACCAACGGAAGGCCGCTGTTACTGCTTCCACCTCCATTCTCATGCAGGAGGTTGTAGTCTCATATGCCAGACTCTCCTTTTTCAAGCAAGGCCCATTAGCCTTCGCGATGAAACCCCAACCACTGCTTCTGTTCTCACCACTGACCCAGTGAATAACCTGACAATTATGCAATTAGAAAGTCTGTTTTCTAGAAACCAAAGGGCGAAAGAAATATCCAATATGGAGTCAGGAATCAACATCTTTGTACTCAGACATTGCTGCATGTGCTCCATCCCCTGCTCCAGTAGCCAGCGAAGAGTCCCTGTGCGGATGTCACCCATGACCATCTGATTAGACTTCTGTTTTCTCTCCGCTCCGGGATAAAGGCTAGAAGAAGATATCCTGAGAATGATTTACTCACATTTTGATTGATTAATTTATTGATTGACTAGACAGAAAACTGCAATTTAATTTCAGTTATTTCATATCCTTGTACTAATGTTTTGTTTTGCTGTTCCTTCTAGAAACAAGCGTACGTGCTGATGGTTAGAAGCTCCAAGAGTGTAGAGTCTGTGTTTGACACCTGGATGTGGTGGATCTTCCGGGACCTTCCATTCCAGTACCTGGTCAGTTTCTTCTCTGTACATCTGTCATTGATATCATTGATTAACATTCCTTGTGCAGGTTTGTATAATTGATAAACATTCCTTGTGCAGGTTTGTATAATTGATAAACATTCCTTGTGCAGGTTTGTATAATTGATAAACATTCCTTGTGCAGGTTTGTATAATTGATAAACATTCCTTGTGCAGGTTTGTATAATTGATAAACATTCCTTGTGCAGGTTTGTATAATTGATAAACATTCCTTGCGCAGGTTTGTATAATTGATAACATTGTGTGTTTATTTGTGCAAGCCTGACGGTACATTCTGTCAGACTGATGTTCATCCATCTATTTATGCTTTCTTCCCACTTGTATCGTTGTCCTCCTCTTTTCACTCAACCTTTCCCTCCAGTATGGTTTTTAATAATAGTAGCATGTCTTTTCAGTGGCCGAAATATTTCACTTGTCCTCCTCTTTATATTCTTTCTCAATCTCTTCATTCCCAGTTTTAACTAGAACCTCTACATTTTATTGTTTTTTTGTTTCCCATGAAATACGACATATCGCTGTATCTCCTATCTCAAGGGCCTCTATTCAACTTTCTAGTTGCTTGTTCATGTCCTCTGCAGGATTAACCCTTTAACAGGGCGAACGCTTGTCCGTTTTCTAGCCCTACACGTGCAAGATTTTGCAGTTTCGTAAGTTTCGGGTCACTTTTAGTAAAAACATCACACTAAGGTGTTGTCCAAACCGATTTTAGTTAAATAACACACAATGAAGGGAAAACATGCAGAATATGTTACTCCGTCATTGGTTTCAGTATTCCAATAAATGAACACAAATAGGCAACATACGGTATGTTGCTTGTATTTCCGTCATCTATACGGCAATTTCAAACACATGGGTCAGAATCATAAGCACTTTCTCTTAAATCCTGACACAACTGCAATCAAAGTTTAGCTGTGCATGATATATAGGATGAAATCAATATCACTTCAGTGCCGTTTCCGTCAATGAAATGAAAGAGGCTGAAATCTCCCGATCAATGTTGTCTCTCGCCTTGACTGTACATTCTGTCAGACTGATGTTCAAATCATTTATGCTTTCTTCCCACTTGTATCGTTGTCTCCCTTTGCCAATTCCTCCTATCGTGTTATAATGAGTAGCATGTTTTAAAGCTGGCCGAAAAGCGAACTAGCCTCCTCTTTATTTCTTTCATCAATCTCTTCATATCCCAGTTTGTTAGACATCTGCATATATTATTTGTTCCATGAAATACGACCGTTACGTCGTCTATAATCTAAGCATCAACTTTTCTAGTTGCTTGTTCAATGTCCAGGCTGCAGGATTAAATAACTTTCACTAAAGTCCAATAAATTGAATGCTATATCTAGACAAAGCAACAGCTCGTAAACATATGGCAACAGCAAAAGACAGAATCAAATGAGTTTCCTGGTATTTGTTGAACCAGCAAAAATCATACTCAAGGATGAACCACCATCTTACCTGCGACAATTTGTCTTGTATACAAAACTCATTGTCTGGATCAATCAAAGCTTTGATGCGGCCTTCACCCAGATTCACATCAAAAACCACAGGATCAACATAATTGTTCCGCTTGACTTCCTCAGGAAAGAGCTCGAAGAACTTGTTCGCGGACCTACGGCCGTTGAGAGCTACCCAGGCCTTCAGTGGAGAGGTTTGGTGGTAGAGCCGGTGGTCGCAGTTGTTCCGCATTTCGTACAGCGCATACAGAGCCTGAAGTGAAGACAGGGAAAGATCCCACATGAGAAACATGTTCATAAATATGTTGATAAGTATTGATTAGCATTCACAGAAGTACGGGGAAGAAGTAGAAGTCAACAATTCATTCATCATGTGCCATGCCGATAAGCTTGGGCAGTCATGTTTCGCCATCTCATTGATCACTAGAGTGCGCCTCAGAACAGGACAATAGATTACGCAACCACATGTATACAAAATTCAAGACTGATGACTCAGCCATGTGCACATATGGTTTGGCAGAGCACAGCAGAGCACATACTCCAGGACTGCCCAAACTACAACATATCCAGGTGAACCTTCTGGCCTAGAGAGACAATAGTGGAAGATAAACTCTATGGACCGCTGTGTGAACTAAAAAAGACTTAGATTCATAGAAGAGACAACATTGCAGTTATAAACATATTTCAGGCGAACGGAGGAAGAAGAAGAAGAAGAAGATCACCAGAGTCGGGGATCAGCTCAGTGTTCTTGTCTTGAACATACCATGTGGCCAAGCCATCCAGGTATTTACTTCTGTTTTCCCTTATTCTCTTTCCCTCTCCTCTTACCAGTTGTCACCAAGTTCTCCAATTTATTTCTTCTCATAACGTGGCCAAAAATGTTGACTGTGTCTAATTTCTCTTATCAGTTTATGGTTTTCATGTTTTTTTTGTAGGACTTGGTCATTGGTTTTTCTGTCTGTTCATGGTATTCTTTGCAGATTCCTCAGAAACACACTTCCACAACCATCAGATATTTTTCAGCTTGTCTGCTCATTGTTCATGCTTCACATCCATACAAAAGCATAGGTTCTGTGTAGCACCTCAACACTCTTTTTCTCATTGCAATCATCTTTTTATTGGTCAGTATGTTTTCCATCTTTCGAAAGACTACCTTCGCCATGGTGATTCTTGTTCTAATTTCTTCAAGGCATCTCCCATCAGATGTTATGACTGTTCCGAGATAATTGTACCGATTCACTCGTTTAAGAATATTCCCATTTACTTGTATATTACATTGTGGTTTTTCTTTGGTCCTAGCGACAATCATAATCTGTGTCCGTGATCAACAATGACCTTCTTCTCTTAATTCATTCCACTTCCGAGGAGAATACAGTACATCTAGTTATACAGGGTGCATTTTTAATGACTGGGGTTGTTGAAAATGTTACCATTCCAAGTTTTGTATTTACCTTTTATTATGCATGAGTTCACAGAGGGTGAATACAAAACTTGGAATGGTAATATTTTCAAAAATCCCAGTCATTAAAAATACACCTATACATCTCAAAGGTCAGTGAAGGTCCTCTGGGAGAATGTGATGAATGCAGAAGTCCTAGTTACACATCTCAAAGGTCAGTGAAGGTCCTCTGGGAGAATGTGAAGAATGCAGAAGAACAGACAGACTATCATGGTCTAGAGTGGAAGCCAGCACGGCTGAATGGATAAGATCGCTCGTTCAAAAACATCCGGTGTGCTGATGCTGAGGTAGGGGGTTCAACCCCTACATAGGTCAATTGGACTAAAATGTTGACTTCTCGTCCTTGACTTGGGGATGTAAATTAAAAGTACCTCTAAATCTGCAGTGGGTTCGCCTGATGGCGAGGGACATTGGTAATAGGGACAGCTAATCCACACGCAAAAATCAGTCCGGTGCTACTAGAAGTAGCGTGTATGGACTATCGTGAGCTCAAAGCGAGCGAGCGCCCAAACAATGATCTAGAGAGAATGCAGCAACAAGGGGTGGTCAGAGGATCTGGTAGACAGTCGTCACTCAGAGGTAAAGCAAGACAGATATATAATCTCTAGATTTCTCTAGACTGCAACGTGAACCATTAGTATTGGAACTCTTTGCTGGCTGTTGAAAATGAGGACAGAGGTTATGGGAATGGCCTGAGTGCAACAATGGGAATGGCCTGAGTGCAACATTGTCAGTTCTTGACTCAACTCAAAGATCAGTGTGTCTGACATTGGAATGCTTTTGTGTCAGGTTCCTTCCAAAGTAACGGGTTCCATCTACCCATAGGTAGGTTTTCTTTACCAACCAATTTTGTCCCAGGGCAGTGGCCTTACAACCTACTCTCAACAATTTACAACTGCTGTGGGATTTTTTATGTGCACAACTTTCACACAAGACATGTCCCATGACTATCATCATCTTGTGCCATATCGATAAACATGGGCAGCCATTGTTGGCCATCTCACACGATCACTATCTCACATGATCACCATCTCACACAATCACCATCTCACATGACCACTAAAATCTTGGATCAGTTCTGTTCTTTACCTGATTACGTTATGTATCCAAGTCATCAGGCATTTATCTCTGTTATCCTTTTGCTCTTTTTAAATCAGTTTTGCTAGCTGTCACAGTTTTCTAGTTTATATCTCCACACATTGTGCCCAAAAAATCTTCACTGTCTATATACGTTCTTTAATCATTTTACGGTTTTAATTTGTTACTTGTAGACCGTTCTCATTCATTTTTCTGTACATCCATGATATTCTTTTCATATCCCTCAAAAACCACATTTCCACTGCCATTAGATGTTTATCAACTTGTTTGCTTATTGATCATGATTCACATGTATACAACAGTATGGGTTCTATGTAGCACTTCAAAACTCTTTCTCTCACTGCAGTTGATGCAGTATCTCTCTTTCTTTCTCCATCTCACACACCAACACTTACCCTACAATCTCACACACAATCACACACACCAATACTTACCCTACAATCAGAGTGACCGCAAACAACCACATTTCTGATATCATTGACAAGGCACCCAAGTTCAATGCCACCACCCTCTGAACTGATGAACCCTGCCAGGTAATCTTCGTGATGAGGAACCATATTCCCTGCGTTCCTCACGTAGAATGTCTCTCCAATGGCAGAGCCGACAAATTTGGACGGCAGCACCCTGCTGTCCATACAGGAAATGAATACAGTCGCTGGCTGTGGAAAAATGACCAATAGTGACTCAGCAAAAAATGGCAAGTTGTCATTTTCTTAGGTTAAACACATATTCAAAACAATGTTACATAGTGATCTACACCGATGGGTCAGTGGTGAGAAACAGACGTAGAGGTTGGGGTTTCGTCACAAAGGCTAATGGACGATGCTTGAAAAAGGAGAGTATGGCATATGAGACTACAACCTCCAGCATGAGAATAGAGATGAAAGCAGTCACAGCGGCATTCCATTGGTTAGAGGAGACAACTGCAACACACATTGCATTCATTATGGACTCAAGGAGATGGAAAAAGGAACAGTTCATGTGGAATGGCTATCCTAGCTTCAGAGGTCATAGATTGTGAGAATTGTATGGATATTTTGCCCTGGCCATGCGGGAGTGCAGGGGAATGAACAGGCTGATTGGAATGCACCCCTTGGTGGTAGATTACCTATGGACAAGGGAGAGGTGGTCGGGCGTCTGTGGAACCTGGTGAAGTTGGGGGAACAGATTGAGAACCAGTATGTGGAGAGAATGATATGGCAGGGATTGGCAGGGGTTCTGGAAGAATCTCAAAACATAGGGAAACCAAAACTTTCAATCTGATAGCAGTGGGAATGACTAGTAGTATGACTTTTAGCCGACTGCTGCACGAGAGGAGGGAGTGCGTATGGGAATGTCCTGTGTGCCGTGATGGTGGTTCTTAGCTCAACTCAACTCAACTCAACACAATACAGTGTATTCCCTCAGACGCCACAAACAATAATTTGCACTATTTATTGCCTGGCATATTTCACGGCATCTCGTCAGGTGCAATCTCCGTCGACTAACTAAACTAAACACCAGTGTTGTGCAGGCAGAAAGACTTTATAGTGAATCTGCAATTAATATGAGGATAAATGCCTCATATTCAAACAGTGACTATGCATATTTTGTATTTCAGCCAAATTATGATTCATCTGTTCACTGTATGTGATATACAAATCTGCAGTATACACCTGGTAAGATGTAATAAAACATGCGAGGCAATAAATTGTTCAACCTATAGTTCACGACTTCTGTTTTTAAAACAAACACATATTGTGATCATTATCCTGTGGCTTGTCCTGTATTTCCCCCATAAAAGTCTTCCTCCATAATTTCTGGAATAGCTCCAGTTGTCTAGACTTTTGTAAAGAAGGCAGTGTGTCGTTGCTTTCCCTCATGGCAGTTACCGTACTGGATTTCTTTAGCATGTTTTCCATTGATAAGGCTTATTGCAGTGGGTCACACATTTATTTAATGGTATCCTTTCACAGTTCATTTTTGGTGCACCCCAGTGAATGAATATTTATGTTATGTTATAATAAAATATGCTATTCCAAGTTGTGGTCACAGAAAACAAAAATTTTTAGTTCATTTGCAACCTGACATGCTTTCCTTTTGTAGTTGATTGTTCTTGCACTCTAGTAAATAATGTTTATAATATGTCGATTATGTTATAACGAAAGCTCGAAAAGGTTTGTCAGCAATGAGAGTCATGGCGGCTGCCAATATCGAGCAAAGACTGCTAATACTTCTGTTCCAAGGACTGGTGCTTTCACGCATCGAGTATGCCCTGGCCATCCTCACTGTCAGCCCTACACAGATTGGAAGACTTGAAAAGGTACAAAACGAAGCGATGCGCATCATTTTGGGCTGCACGAAAGACACCAGCTGTGTAGCAATGAGATACCTCCTTGATTCCCGACGATGGAACACAGGATCAAGATCTGGAGAGCTCTTGCATACTTAAAAATAAGTGCAGATAAGCAGCACCCTCTGTATGACGCTATATTCAGAGAAAAGGGTGACAGGCTAAAGAGAGGCAAATCATAGATGGGTCGGGCGGAAGATGTCAAACAGGTCTGCAGTCTTACCAGTATCAACCCAGGCAAGGAATGGGTGCCGGTGCCTCCAGCTTTTAAGTGCACTTTCTCCTGCATTATCACACTCGACAGACGGTGCAGAGAGCAGAACCCTGTCGCTGTCAATGCAGAAGTCAACGTACTCATCTATGAACACTCAGATAAGCCCCGAAGTGCTCATCTATACAGATGGATCTGTTGTAAAGCAGCAGAGAAGTGCGTGGGCATTTACAGCCTGTTCAGCGGGCCGAACCGTTCAAGAATACAGTGGTGCCCACTCTATGACCACGATCAGCATGACGATGGAGGTGATGGCAGTTACACAGGCTTTCATATGGCTAGAATCACAGCATTATACCAACGTGTGTGTACTAAGTGACTTCAGTGAGCATGATTCAGAAGGTTGAAGCTGGATCTGTACGTAGACAGTGGACTGAGTCGCTGCGGAAGTCTATTGTCCGTAAGTCACCTTCATCTTCGTCCCGGGATATGCGGGAGTCAAGGGAAATGAACGAGCTGATAAACTGGCTGGCTCTGCACACTCTGTAGATGGCCAGCCCATGGATCGTGCCGATGTTATTAACGTCCTCAAAGATATGGCGAGAACAGAGCACTTTGACGTCAGTGAATCCACATCGCTGTCCAGGATGAAAGACTTGGGAGTAAGAATCGGCACGGCCAGACGCGAGAGGTACATCGGGAAAACGAGGTGCCTCGTCAACCAACACAGAACTGGCACTATTAGCCACCGACGCTGATGCATATGCTGGGGGGAGGATCTGAGCACCTATGGACATGTCCGGAGTGCAATGAAGATACCCCAACTGATAACTGATAACCGGTTGATAATAAATTTGCTTCTGACATTCAAATTGTGATAGCATTATGTTGGATAGACCTGACAACAAGAAATCCCCAAAAATAAATCTAATAGCACCTCATTCATATCTCAAGGTCAATTAACTTATAACATAAAATGGACCCCTGTGATACAGGAATATAACAATTAACTTATAACATAAAGTGGACCACTGTGGTACAGGAATATAAAAATTAACTTAACAGCTAAAAGCGTTTAAAAGGCAAGAGGGATTGACTTAATTGCACCAAGTTTTATCCCATATGTCTCGGTCTCTCTGCAGGGAGGTCTGCCAAAAGTGTTGCACAAAACACAAACTCCTTATCTCCAGCGACAACCCCCTGGTGTCTCAGAGAAAATGCAACTTGTGAACCGAACAACATGGCCTGGAACTGAACTCACAACCTTCAGAGCTGAGGTGGGCAGCATAACCACTTCGCCACACAGCCTCGCTGTATCATCATCAGCATGATTTGCAGGTCCTTTGTATACGTCATTCTCATCACAGTGTGTTGAAAAGTTTCTCGATTTCTTGCCATTAATCCTGCCTCTTATACACGGCTCGTGTCAGCATGGCCAGATGGATAAGAACGCGTTTTTAAACATCCGGTATGCTGATGCCAAGGTAAGGGGTTCAACCCCTACTCCTGACAGTTGGACTAAAATGTGGACATATTGTCCTTGACTTGGGGACGTAAATTACAAGTACCTCTGAAGTCAGAGTGGGTTCGCCTGATGGTGAGGGACACTGTTAATATGGAAAGCTAATCCACATGCAAAATTCAGTCCAGCACTTCTAGAAGCTGAAAGTTTGGAGAGAATAATAATGGAGGGGTATATGCCTGGAAGAGAGGAAGAGGAAGGCTAAAGAGAAGATGGATGCAGGATGTGACCGATGATCTCCAGATGGGTGTATCGGACGCAGGACATCTTGCTTATGATCGAGAGGTTTTCCGGAAGATTGTTATGTGAGCGAGATACAGCAAAGGACATGCTACTGAATGAATGAATAACTGCCATACTATGTATGGACTATGGTCGAGTTCAAAGCGAGCGAGAAAAACAAAAATAACCCCCCAAAAATACCCGGCTCTGTGGCAAAGGGGTTAAGGACATACTTCTTAATCCTGCAGACCAGGTTTGAGACACAGCTGTGGGTGATTTGGCAGCAGACAGCCTTGTGTTGATTTTTATAAAATGGTATGAAGGCTGGTCATTCAGAAAGCAATGACAAACTACTAAATGTAAACTTGACGAGGAACCACGCACAGCCAAAAAAATGCTCAGGTTGACTGCGACGTCCTCTAAATGATTTGTTTATACTCTCATGCCAAAGGTGTCTGCAGTCTTCTCGTCCTCCATGCTGATCAACCCCTGCACTTTTCCCAAGAAATGTGCATACAAAGTGTTCTTTTCAAACAACTGTGATGTTTCTTCTTCTTCGTCTTCTTCTTCTTCTTCTTCTGCTGTGTTCATCCGGGGTGTTTTTTCAGACGTCATTGCGTTGTGCCTGTTTACAGCAGAGCTAAGATACTTGCGCCTTTCAGCCAACACATCTGACTTCTGCAGGCATTTGTTGACCAGGTTAACCTTCCTGGGTGTTTTGAAGGACATTTTGATTCTCACTCGGACGTAATTGTGTTGTGCCTGTTTACAGTAGAGCTGCGATACTTGCGCCTTTCGGCGGCCGACACATCTGACTTCTGCGGGCATTTGTTGACCAGGTTAACCTTCCTGGGTGTTTTGAAGGACATTTTGATTCTCACTCGGACATAATAATGTTGTGCCTGTTTACAGCAGAGCTGCGATACTTGCGCCTTTCGGCGGCCGACACATCTGACTTCTGCAGGTCGAAGGATCAGAAAGCATTGTCACTAATAATGCTAGGCTGCCACAAGCCAGTTATCCATGTGTAACTTTTCTGACACCTCTTGCTTAAATGTGACATTTAATACGGTATTTCAGTTTCTGAGACATGCCACTGCGTATGAGCCAGTTTTATTCCATGTTCAGATCTTGTATTTTCTCAGTAGTTTTCTTCTTCTTGATCCATGTTTAAACAGCTTGCTTGCTTGCTTGTGTTCGTTGGCTTGAGCTCCAACGCGAAGTCCTGTATGTCGGATGAAGGCATCCTGTTGTCCAACATCAGTGTGATGTCATACAGGACCTGAGTTTTGCGTGAGTATCCGTTGTCCCATGTCTGGCTTATTCGGTGTGCAGACTGGTGGTTCCTCGCCGTACAGGCAGACACTCTCCGACTTCGGAGGAATCGGCGATCCTACTGACTTCAGCCAGGACCCCGAAGGGACCTGTTGCCCAGGACGCTCGACGAGGACGCGTCAATAGGTCTTGGCCAGTATATAACCCGGCCCTGGTGCCTTGGAAACACCTCTGCGTCCCATTTAAACAGCTTTCTTATGCGGTGTGCGGTGTCTGCGAAGAATGCTTGGTATTAAGCCATCATCATCATCATCTTCCACTTTTGCCGGCAAGCAACGTGGGGAAGAATAAATGGCGCTCCAGCGCCAGATGGGTGGCATTGGATAGTGTCATTCCTTGTGACTGTACAATGTCTTTGATGTCGTCATCCACTGTCTTCTTGTATACGTAATCAAGATGGCAGGGTAAAAAACATCGCCGCAATCTGGCGATATAATTATGTGTTTTGTGCGTGTTTCTTAGTATCAATATGTTCAAACAAGGATGAACCTACAACAGGTCCAGCAAACCGGTAGAGAATTTATTTGTTCAAGTACTATTGCTCAAGAATCATGGAGGAGATTGGTATTAAGTGGCAAGATAAAATCACAAATACTGAAGTATTGGAAAGATCAGGTTGTGTGATGGTTTGTTCTATGCTCAGTATTTCGTATGGATAGGACACGTTAGGAGGATGGATGATGGTAGAATACCAAAGGACATCATTTTTTAGTGAATTACAGATGGGTAGAGATCTCAGGTCGGCCTCTACTACGATAGAAAGATGTGTGTAAGCGGGATATGATTGATACAGACATTGATAATGCACATTGGGATCAAGTCCTGCATGGAGGGCACATATCAGAAATGGAATAAAGACAAGGGAGAAAATGATTGCAGATAGGTCACACACTCAGCTCGTGAGATGTAAGATGGTGCCTGATGGTGGAAATGACCATGTGTTCGCATGCATCCATTGTGGACAAACATCTACAGTGCGAATTGGTCTGATAATTCACATTCCCTAAGGCCATGGGTTGTTGTTTAATAGTTGTCCCTTTTTGAAACACAATGGACCAAACAATCCTCTGTCAAGATGGCAAGGTGTCAATGGTCCAAGATATTCTACGAACTTTTCTGTAACAATTAAGCTTAAAACCCCAAATTGTCTTTTTGTATGCAAGTTTATGTTACATTGATCTGACAAAATGAAATATGTAAGTTCACTGGTATATTATATGCACCTCTAAGGAACAGGAAAACATCGGGAAAAACGATTACATCGTGTTTTTTACACTACAAAGAAGAAAATGCATAAATAAAACTGATTACCTGCACAATCTTCTTTGTAAATTTGTCTATATCATTCACAAACCTGGCTTTATCAACCAGGTTGTATTTCACAACGCCTCTGAGAATTTTATCCATGCTAAATTAATGTAGGTAGAGCACCCGGCCGCTCAAAATCTGAGCCTCAAAGAACTTCTCTACCTCCAACGAATTTAAACGAACTGCAGTCACGGTTTGTGATTTGTGATCATACCTCGTCATTCACGTCACTGCTGTCACTACACGGTTCTGACTGAGCTTTCGTTAATAACAATGGAACTAATAATACACTTTCCCACTACATAACCAGATCCTGTGCTTTCATGTGCGCGATATTTAGTGAATATGCAATCACAGGGTGGGGAAAGTGGGTCAGCTGAACGAGTTCACCCACACAGAAATGTTGTTGTTCTGTTTGTGTTTGTTCAGCGTATCTGGGTGGTTATCCCGCCCCTGGCCTCCTGGCTGGCAGTGACCTCCCTTGCCACAAGGGTTCTTAAACTGTGCTGAGTTTATCAATCACCTCGTGTGGACACTTCTTCTTCTTCTTCTTCTTCTTCTTCTTCTTCTTCTTCTTCTTCTTCTTCTTCTTCTTCTTCTTCTTCTCCTCCTCCTCCTCCTCCTCCTCCTCCTTCTTCTTCTTCTTCTTCTTCTTCTTCTTCTTCTTCTTCTTCTTCTTCTTCTTCTTCTTCTTCTTCTTCTTCTTCTTCTTCTTCTTCTTATTTTTCTCCTCCTCCTCCTCCTCCTCCTTCTTCTTCTTCTTCTTCTTCTTCTTCTTCTTCTTCTTCTTCTTCTTCTTCTTCTTCTTCTTCTTCTTCTTCTCCTCCTCCTTCTTCTTCTTCTTCTTCTTCTTCTTCTTCTTCTTCTTCTTCTTCTTCTTCTTCTTCTTCTTCTTCTTACTCACTTCCTCCTCGCGATAATAACAATGCGTCAACCCCAGCATTGGTCACAAATGGATGGTGTATAGCATCCATTTTAGTTTCGATTCGATTTCGCCATTACCCCTACCCCGTTCAACCTCAAGAAGAAGTTATAGTAAGGTCCATTACCCGAAGGTGATTGTTATTCATATGGGTTAATGGACACGCCATGGTTAATTCGATTCGGTTTCACCATTACCCTTACCCCGTTAAACCTCAAGGAGAAGTTATAGTAAGGTCCATCACCGGCCCAGAATCATAATAATAGTCCTATCACTAGTCAGCCATCACTTCAGCCGCCCATGGTTTTACCATCACAGTCTTATTAAATTAATCCGAAGCCGATTGTTGTCTATATGTGGTAATGGACTAGGAATATGCAACCATTTTACTGCGTAGATGTCCCTATTTAACCCTTTAATAACTAACAAAAGGGAAATAACTCCGCAAAATTAATGACTTTATATTTTGTAAAGTCATTATACACGAATTGGTTTGACATATAAATGTCCTAGATGACTAATAAACTAGAAAAATGGACACAGTTTAACATAAAGGAACATTAAAAACAATAAAACAAAAAGAAAGGTTTAAAAAAACATTTTAACTGGAAAAAAATGTGAAGGAAAATTTTTTTTACTCACAAAATGATGTTGAAAGTGTCCCACACTATGTCTCCAAGTGCCCTGATAGCAAGCAAATATCCTGCACTATATATCCATGTGCTTTGATACAAGTGATTCATGGTATTTTGTGAAGCATTCCCCCTTGCACAGCCATATCTGACGAAGACTGCATCCAAAAACAACCTCACTGGCTCTGCTCTTCTTACCAGACTTGGTGTTCATCTTGGCACACCAGTAGCAAGTTTTCCTTTTGCCATCCATACGAATTAGTCTGTGGTCCAAAAGATTGCTGGTACCCAGACCTACAGTTGTGGGGCAAGAAGAAGCTTTCCGTTTCCTCGAAATGTTACCCTTCAAGAGAGTAGAAAACCAGGCTACGCCGAAAAGCGAGATGGCCAACATCACCAACCCTTGTGTGTGGGCGATGGGAGTTTGAACAAATTATCCAGCTGTTGACAATAGAGGTTTGCAGGAGAAAGGCAAACATATATCTCCACCACTTCACAGATTTCCTACCAACAGGGTAATATGAGGACAGCTGGTCAAACCTGTCCACTCCACCCATTGATCTGTTGTAGGCGGCCACTGTTGTGGGTATCTGAACATCTTGTCTGCCACCGGGTGCCTTACGTGATGTCATCTTCTTCTTCTTCAGCGTTCCGAGCCATTGAACTTTAGTCTACCATTGTAGGCAATCATGGCTTCATCAATGCTGATATCTCTGCCAGCAGAAAAACATGAGGATATGTTTTTCCTCACCGTATCAAGGAACGGTCTTACCTTGTACAGTGGATCGTAATCTTTGTGGCCTATGGGCTTCTGCTTACTGGTGTCATTGAGATGAAAATATTGGGAGATTTTTGCATATCTAGTTTTTCCCATGCACTGTGATACTCCGGGATGATAGAGATCTTCATCTGTGCTCCAATACATGGCAGTTTCAGGCATTGAACATAGCCATGAGTATAGCAAGACGAATATAAATTTTTATTTCCTGAGTGCTCACAGGTGACCAGTAAACATCCACTTTACCTGCCCTTTCTTGTCATTGAGTGGCATACAATTAGTTGTTCCATAGCAGACTGATAAAAGTCCTCATTTACAATGAGACTGAAGTAGTCAAACGGTTCTGAACTCTCGAAGATCATGTACTGGCTGGCCCAGAATTCTCAAAAACACCTTCAACGACTACAGGGGGTTGTCTCAGGACTCCAAACATACATGTCTTTGTCTACAGTTTCACTGACACTACAGAAATCTGGGTCCTCTTCGTCAAAATTCCAGCCTGCCTCTGTAATCTTACAATCTATGTCACTTTCTGCATCACTATCTATATCCACAATAACACTGTCATAATCGGCAGACATACCTGCACAATCTTCAAGAAATCGTGGCTGGATTCCATTTTGCGAATAGATTATACAATATTGAGAAGTCACGAAAAATTATATTATTTCTGAACCGTTGAATGGATTTCAAAACAGGAAGAACAAGGGAAACGACTCTTCCTGTTTCCTAGGCCGTGATACAATCGTAGATTCATTCATTCGCATAATTATTATTCAGAAGCGCTTGGGACAAGACGTGTGTAAAAACGTGGATTTTGGGGGTAATAGTCGGGAAAGGGTTAAAGTATTTTTAGTCCCGTTCATCTTGGGCTAACCTCTTCCGATTTCGACGGTTGAGGTTTTGTTTCTGGATTTCTCCTGCCATTTGTGGTAACAACTAGACACGCACGCATCAGACCGCAATGTTGTGTCCAGTGGGTCCCTAGAGATGGTCATGTATCGAGATACACTTGTGCCTGCAAAGGGGAGCTGTCATTATTTGGAGGTGACAGGTTCGAATTCTTGTGTGGTAATAATAGCTTTGAATGTTTATGTTGTCCAGAGTGTCCTTTAATCTTTCTTTCTTTCTTTCTTTCTTTCTTTCTTCTTGTATGAGTGCCAATCACTACTTGTTTATGAGCTGTTTTAATTGCCTCAAATGGTTCCCAGACAGATACGTCTGTGCATAACAGACTTGCAAAAAAATATGTTGGATAGTTATAATAACAGTTCATCTACTAAACATTAGTGTACTGCACCAACAATATTTTTTAAAATTAATTATGTGCCAAATATATCACCATCTGTTTGCTGGATACATCATTATATTCATCACCAACTCGTGCGGTAAGCAGATAGCAAGGGACCGTATGTCTTTCCATCTCACACTAGTCTCACACCAGGTCTGTATTCTTGTTCCGACTAAGTCATGTGGCCAAACAATCCTGGTATTTATGCCTTTGTCTTCCTCTTTCTCTCACTAAGTTTGCACATTGTCACCAAGTTTTCAAGTTATTTATCCCTATAAATTGTTTTTTATTTTTTTTATTTTTCTGTCTGGGATACAAGGTTAATTTAATAAAAACCCGCCTCAATTTAAATTCGAATCCTAAACCACCGGGTGGGCAACTGAAAGTCCTGCCACTAAAGTATTGCAACTTCCCCCCCCCCCCCCCACACACACACACATTCACACTTCACTACAAACTTTGTATTATAAAAAAAAAAAAATGATGGGATATGCACTCACACACAGCCAGTGAAAACCTGGGTGTCACGAAGCAGTGCCACACAGTATAAAAAATCGTGCATCGCTGGGACAGCCCATATCATGTGTATTATTGGTGTCTAATCTTATGCAACCCCAATACAATACATTGGGGAAATTTGATCCTACAATATGTGGTATAACAATCAACCCTACTGACCCTATTTCATAGGGAACAGTATGAGTGAAGCCTTGTATTGTTAGACCATTTAATTCCGCATATCCCTTGTGTCATATCACAGGGTCTATACCAAGCCCCCCCCCCTCTCTCTCTCTCTCTCTCTCTCTCTCTCTCTCTCTCTCTCTCTCTCTCTCTCTCTCCCGCTCCTCTTCCATTTCTCATATATACCTACCATATACATATGTACGTATAAGGTTGTATGAATGTTTGCTGATATGTGTAGATGAATGTATGTGCGCTCATACATATCAGTTCCCCCAGACTTTATTATTCGCTTGGTACACACATAAAGGAGCACAGAATGTGAGTTTCGTTATTATCACCATTGTACTTAGGTGCACACATTATTGCTTTTTAATATTCTTGCATTATGGCCAACTGGGTACTTCCACTGGGACCCCTTCTTAGCTTTCACTCTCGGACCACCATCACATCTTCATTGCTTCCAGTTTCCCGCCTTACCTGTCTGTCCCTTTTTTCATGTACCACTTTCACACATTTACCTGTGATCTTCACTGAACTATCCCTACCCTGGTTCCCATGAGTATCAAGGTGAAATTCATGTTAGTATCACAGCCTGAATGGCAAACTACTGAGCGTACTCTTGCAAAGACATCAACAGACAGGTGAAAGATGCTGCTGTTGACAGCGATGTCCTGTAAAGGATATGCGGGGAAAAAAAATCACAGCCTGAGATTCTGAGATAAGTAGTCAAAATTGTTTTTTCTTCTTCAAACTTTCATATTCTCTTCATTGTTCTCATTTTTTAATCTTTTTATTCTTCCCACTTCGTTCTTATGCCTTAATGTAGTCAATGGAAGGTCTTCTTTGTGGCTATATGTTGTGTTTTATGTATGTATTTGTTTGCTGATGATGGCTAGTCACCGCAACGTCCTGTGTCTTTTGTAATTATGTTCTTTAAAGCTGCAATACTTTTATTTTATGTTGTTTACATTTCCACAGCTTTATCGCAGTTCCACTAATTTTATTCATATTTTAACCTTTATAAAGTACTTCGACATTCATTTTCGACCCTCTTTGCATTGAATTTGAATCCCTCGACAACGAAGTACCTACATCCTGTATAAGCAACATGACCGAACTAGGCCTATTATCAGCCAAATCATATGTGCTGTACGGAACCATGACAAACCAGTCATCCAACCAACCTACCAAGCCAAACGAACCAGTCAACCAACCTACTAAACGAACCAGTCAACCAACCAACCAGTCAACCAATCAAACAGTCAACCAACCAACCTACCAAACCAAACGAACCAGTCAACAATCAATCAACCAACCAAACAAACCAGTCAACCAACCAACCAGTCAACCAACCAACCTACTAAACGAACCAGTCAACAAAACAACCAGTCATCCAACCTACCAGTCAACCAACCAGCCTACCAAACCAACTATTCAACCAACCAACCAGTCAACCAACTAACCTACCAAACTAAATCAATTAATCAACCAACCAACCAGTCAACCAACCAACCAGTCAACCAACCAACCAGTCAACCAACCAGTCAACTACCCAACCAGTCAACCAACCAACCAGTCAACCAACCAGTCAACTACCCAACCAACCAACCAGTTAACCAACCAACCAGTCAACCAACCAACCAGTCAACCAACCAACCAGTCAACCAACCAACCAACCAATCAGTCAACCAACCAACCTACCAAAGCAACCAGTCAACCAACCAACCAGTCAACCAACCAACCAGTCAACCAACCAACCAGTCAACCAACCAGTCAACCAACCAGTCAACTACCCAACCAGTCAACCAACCAACCAGTCAACTACCCAACCAACCAACCAGTCAACTACCCAACCAGTCAACCAACCAGTCAACCAACCAACCAGTCAACCAACCAACCAGTCAACCAACCAACCAGTCAACCAGCCAACCAGTCAACCAACCAACCAGTCAACCAACCAACCAGTCAACCAACCAACCAGTCAACCAACCAACCAGTCAACCAACCAACCAGTCAACCAACCAACCAGTCAACTACCCAACCAACCAACCAGTCAACTATCCAACCAACCAACCAGTCAACCAACCAACCAGTCAACCAACCAACCAGTCAACCAACCAGTCAACCAACCAACCAGTCAACCAACCAACTAGTCAACCAACCAAACTGTATTATCCTTCGGCAATGAATCAAATATAGGAAGTATATAACTGAGGTTAAATAGTTAATTCCAAAAACAATTAACGAAAGGCTAAAATATATTAATTTCATTGAAGGTGATTAGCATAAATAAATAATTCTACAATTATATGATAGACATAGATTCAAAATAAGTACTGTAAATAATATTAAAATATATTAATTAATTAATAACAACAACAACAACAACAACAACAACAACACACTACAAGTACACATTCTAAACTAATCATGAACAAGTCTACAAAGTGCATGGTGTATATTTAATTACTTTGCGGTGTTTGAAAATATTGCCGGTCCAAGTTTTGTATTTACCTATTATGTTGCACGTATAACATGTATATATTTACGTTTCGTTCTGCTCAGTGGCTAAAGGCTTGCGAACGCGGTTCGTGAGCCGGGTACCAGGCGTTCGAAGCTCAGCTTCTACCGATTTGTGCAGCAGACCGTGTCGCGTTGTGTTATAACGTGCTGGTATGGGAGCCGGTCGTTCAGAAAGCAATGGCAAACTACTGAACGTAACACTTGCTTAGTACATCAACAGCAGCTGAAAAATGCTGGTGTTGACTGTAACGTCCCGTAAGGGATACGCAACAAAATTTATTTATTATTATGTTGCATGAACTTTACAGAGAGTTAATACAAAACTTGGACCGGCAATATTTTCAAACACTGCACGGTCATTAAAAATACATACACCCTGTAGTTGACACAGGTTGGATGAGGGACTCTTCTCCTCCACAACCAGTCAACCAACCAAGCAGTCAACCAACCAGTCAACTACCCAACCAACCAACCAACTCTACCCGTGAATATATTTCTCGGGAACATAAATTTTAAAATGAGGCACTGAAGAGTTGCCAGCTCCGTGGGTAAAGGATTTACGGACGCAGTTCGTAATCCCGCATACCGCGTTCAAAACACCAGACAATTTGGCAGCAGACCGCCTTGCGTTGCTTTTTTTAAATGAAATGATATGGGTGCTGGTCGCTCAGAAAGCAATGACAAACTACTGAAAGTAAACCTGCCAAGAGATCACGACAGCAAAAGATGCTGATGTTGACTGTGACGTCCTGTAAAGGATATGCAATTTTTTTTTCCAAAATAGATGACGGAAAATTGGAGAGTCATGTTGGCTGATGTGTGCCCCAAGGCAGGCACAAGAAGAAGAAGAAGAAGAAGGGAGAGAGAGAGGAGAGAGAGAGAGAGAGAGAGAGAGAGAGAGAGAGAGAGAGAGAGAGAGAGAGAGAGAGAGAGAGAGAGAGAGAGAGAGTAGAAAACGAAGAAGACGATAGTTCAGTAACCTCACGTTTCCCATGCATTAATAATTTGGCAACATGTGGACAGAGGACCTGGCAAACGTTGCAGACGTCAACATCCAGGCCCGGCCGTCTCTCCCAACACAAAACATTTCATTTGTAGGTAAATATTTTCATTGTTGGCTGGTTTACCGCAGCCTAAAGCACTCACATCGATTCACTTATCACGCTAGTATATATTTCCACATTACCGACAGAATTGCGTTTCGTCTAGCATATTCAATTACACAGTTGAACTGACGTGCAAGCCGAGGCGGCCTGTTGCCGGCAACACGTTTGTGGGTTCTGAATAATAATTAATATGAATGTGTTTGTTTTAAGTTTACGGCTTTTAAACAAATCAACCTGTGCTCGACAAACTACGGTCACAGACACAATTGAGCCATTATCTTTATTAATGATTGCCTTCAGGCACCTAGGATAGAGCAGACATCGATGAACATGACTCTCCAAAGTGTAAAAAACCCTCCTGGCTTCCCACGATATTTAAATTTTGATGGAGTTGAGTTCATGTCCAGCTGTTTAAACTCCCCACACACATCTTTCTGTCTTCCCCAGTCTGTCTAGCCTAGAGCATACATCGATGATCATGACTCTCCAAAGACCAAATCTTGATGTTGGCCAGCTGTTTAAATTTACGAAGTGTCTATTCGTAGAGCCCTACGAATAGACAAAGTGTCTATTCGTAGGGCCCTACGAATAAACAAAGCGTCTATTCGTAGGGCACGGCTGGTCACGTGATTTAACGTAAGTTTGCGGCTATATTATACATTTTCGTTGATTGGAAAACGTGTCGTCAGTGTCATAGTTGATAGTGCGCCCGCCTGATGGGCGGGAGCTCGAGGTTCGTTTTCTTGCCGGACATTTTTTATTTTTTTTTATAATGGTTCAGCAATTAATTGGTTGAAAGTCAAATGTCAATCGTTCGTTTCCTTGCCCGACAATGATTTTTTAAAATTTTTCAGCAATTCATTTAGAATTGTGTTGTTTAAAGTGAGTAGGAAATAGTAGGTCAGTAACGTAAACAAAGATGGATGCCTGTAAACAGTAAGTGTACAGAAACGCAAGTTAACAATTCTTAAACTCGCCTGATATTTAAACAGCCATACTTCAACTAAGTATAAAGTATCGATTCATAGGGCCCTGGGTATAAACAAAGTGTCTATTCGTAGGGCCCTGCGAATAAACTCTTTGTTTATTCGTAGGGCTCTACGAATAAACGCTTTGTTTATTCGTAGAGCTCTACGAATAAACTCTCCCTTAAATTTAAAGTAAAGTTTAAGCTCATCCACACACACCTTTCTCTGTCTTCCTCCTCAGTCTATCTAGCCAAGAGTATTGTTAGCGATTTCGTTGCTAACGGAGGACGCCTTTTTCGGAAAGTTCAAGGTCGTTGGATGCGCAGAAGGTTACTGCGCGCCCGCAAGATCTGTATATGAAAATTCCCTTGCCGTGTTTCCAAAAGGATAAATGCGAAACTCTAGCATGAAAAAATGTGAATGACAACTTTAACGAGGGTTCAAAGGTCAATCTCACCTAGCGTGGCAAAGAACACTCGAATGATTTTCATTCATGAGAACAGGTCGCTCTTTAAGACACAAAGTAAGGAAGTTTATAGTTTGCCTTGTCTATTATCAAATTTATAGTACTTTAA
Source organism: Cepaea nemoralis (assembly GCA_014155875.1). Classification (NCBI taxonomy): domain Eukaryota; kingdom Metazoa; phylum Mollusca; class Gastropoda; order Stylommatophora; family Helicidae; genus Cepaea; species Cepaea nemoralis. The sequence continues at coordinate 437,213 of JACEFZ010020215.1, forward strand.
CCCACATTTTTGAATAGTATGCCCATTTTTACATATAAATGTGTAATTGCAATAAGGTTCATTAACCAGACGGTGTAAAATAAAAATGTTTTGTGTGATCAGTGTGGGTACTTTACACTACTTTTCATGACCAGAGATTCACAATGGCGGAGTCAGTGACATGTTGGATGGATTTCAGTTTTTATTAATAAAACAAGGAGAGTTAGAATCATAAAGTTAAACAGAATATCAATACACGTTTAACTTTTATAAACAATTTATTTTCTGGCTTTTATCATGCCAAATAACTTAAAATTTATGAAAGTCAAGTCAGTTTTTCAAACCCCTTCACAGGTCCATGGCTGAAAAATTTCATTGACTGCCTTACACTTTAGTTTTATTTGTCTATGCTATTATTATGAATTGTCTTCATTATACTTTATTTTGCATTTTTGAATTATGTGCCCATTTTTTTATATAACTGTAGAATTTCAACACTGTTCGTTAACCAGGCGGTGTAAAATAAAAATGTTTTGTGTGATCAGGGTGGGTACTTTCCATGACTCGGAGATTCACAATGGCGGAGTTGTGACATATTGGATGGATTTCAGTTTGTATTAATAAAACACGGAGATTTAGAATCATAAAGTTAGACAGAATATCAATACATGTTTAACTTTTATAAACAATTTATTTTCTTGCTTTAATCATGCCAAATAAATTAAAATTTATGAAAGTCAAGTCAGTTTTCAAACCCCTTCACAGGTCCATGGCTGAATTTAATGGACTGACTGCCTTACAGTTTTATTTGTAGTCTATGTTATATGAATTTATTTATTGTGCATTTATGAATTATGTGTCCATTTTTACACATAACTACAGGTTGTAACAAGATTAATTATGCCGAGGTGTAGAAAATATATAAATTAATATATTTTGTGAGACCATCTGGTTACACTATTTTTTTATGATTGTGAAAATTTACAAAGGCGGCATCCCAGTGTCTCTGAATCTGACTAGTCCAACTATTAGATTTGCATTTTATAAATCTGCAGCAATTTTTATTTACATTTTTTTGCTTTTATTTTCTATATTTCTCAGATTTATCATGGCAAGAAAAAGAAATCATGCTCATCTGATATCACATCTGTCGGTGTTTGAACCTGAATATTATCCCATTCAGAAAGGCTACGCTGCCCGGCTGCTGATAGCAGATGGTCGTACTGTAACAGATGTGCTTAATCAAGTGAAAGCCATTGTGCAAGCAAATGATCCCGGCAAGGAGTTACTTGAGAGAAGTCTTTCAACTCATTTGTATGAACTAAAAAAATTAATTCTCCATAAAAAAGTAAATTTAACAACAGAATGGCAGTCACTTATTAGACTTTTCATTGAACCACTTCGTATCACATTCAAGAGTATCACAGTTGCACCTGCTACTTCACAACCTGAACATACATCACCCCCAAAACACAGTGAACCCACATCTACACTAGTACCACCATCCGAGACACTGATCATGGAAACTGAAACAGACACTTCACAAACACCAACAACACAATCTTCTGTATCATTAATGTTGCCTTCTTTTTCAGTGTGCAGTGGCTTGCCATCACCTAGGAAACTGAAAAGAGATTGCCCAAACTGTGTGTACAAGAAACGGGCAATTCTGAATATGAACGGTAAGATCAGACGTTTAAAGGAACAGGTACGAGAACTTGAAAAAACTTCACGTATAAAACAGAAACCGCAGTTTTCATTGAAAAGACTCAATGAGAAAATCAAAAGGAAGACGATGTCAGCAGAGGCTTGGAAATCAAAATTTCTAGCTTTGAAGGAACCACATGATGATGCAATGAGAAAACTGGTGCAGCTGGGCCTTTTGAGACAGCGAGTAGATGAACAAGAAACACTCCTGAATAACAGTCTCGAGGAAAACAAGACATTGCTGGCGGACAACAGACGTCTGGAGAACCAGATTGTCAAGGTTGTAGAAAAAGGTAACATACAGAAGGCAAATTATAAAGACTTATACAAGACTGTTATCGCGGAAAGAGAGCAGACAAAAAAGTTGCATGAAAAGGTGGTAAGTGGATACGAGAAAAATATTGGAGAAATCCATTCTGATTATGAAAATCAGATTTCCATATTGAAAGAAAAGGTTGAAGCAACAGAGAACAACAAAGGTAGGAAAGTAATTCAGACGACGAAAAACGGAAAGTATGATTTTATTTTCCGTCAGTGCATTTACGACTTTTTACTACATAATGTTAGCGTTGGAAATGTATGTGACTTGTTTCGTAGCATAGGACTAACTTTGTTTGAGAGCACTTTTTCAGAGCTTCCTTGTGTTAGCACGGTAGCACAGATGGCTGTTGAACTGGGCGTGCTGGCAGAGGTGCAGGTCGGTCAAGCCCTGGATAAGTGCGTCAGTGCTACATTAGCCTGGGATGCCACAACCAAGGGCGGGATGCACATTAATGAAGTGCACGTCTCAGTGGCCAACCAAGATGGTACAGTATGTTCGTTAACAATGAATGTTAGTTATATCGCAGGTGGAGCAACAAAGCAGATACTTGAACATGTCAACCAGGCTCTTGCAGATGTTTGTAAAACATACAGCTGTGCTTTTAACCTGGATGATGCAGAGGTCAGAGACAGAATTTTTAAAAAAAATTTGCTGCACCATGTCTGACAGGGCAGCTGCCAATCACTGTGTACACACAGAACTAGAGAGGACGATGGGGAAAATTGTTGAGTTAAAATGCAGCTTACACCCCATGGATGGACTGGCCAATGCTGCAAAAAAAGTTCTTCATCAGATGGATGTGGAGAAAGGAATGTCCTCTTCAGATGGTCTACCACCCTTAGGATGCCGTGCTGTTGAACTGATCTATCAAATATCTAGACTGAGGTAATTCTTACAGAGCTTCTTTATCAACATAAATGTAAATCTCATATTAGATTTTTTTAAAACTTGATTTACTTACCTTACAAACTTCATGTATTTAATAATGTATTTTTTTTTAAAATACTGAGGTAATTCTTACAGAGCTTCTCTGTCAACTTAAATGTAAATCTCATATTTAGATTCCAAAAATAACTTGATTTAATTACCTAACACACTTCATGTGTATATAATAAATAATGTACTTTTTTAAAATTACTGAAGTAATTCTTACAGAGCTTCTCTATCAACATAAATGTAAATCTCATATTAGATTTTTTTTAAAAACTTGATTTACTTGAGTTACTAGTGCTTTAATGTGTACAATGTTTGTTTGGCAGGTATAAAGAAGGTTCAGGTGATCCAGCTGCATTTGGGAACTTTTTGAAGATGCACAACGTCCAGCCTAGCATCATTCTGCGGTATGTGGGCAATCGCCTCAATGTCATGTTCCACATGGCGGCCACAGTGCACAGTCTCCGTGACATTATTATGAAGTTTGTGAGATCCAGGCAGACCAGAGACTTGTGTATGAAATTCTGAATGGCTTGAGTGATCCGCAGCATCCAGATTCAAGTGCAAGTGCTTGGATTGTTTTCCAAATATCTGACTGGGCCTTAGGATGCAGTTCTTTATGAACCAGACAGAGGACGAGGATATCAGCTTGGAGTAAGTACGGATTCAGTCTTGAAACTTGATTTATGCAAAGCGATGACATGTCTTTTAACTTCAGTTTGCCTCCTTGTAAAATCTGCAGCACTATCTAGCTATGAACTACTATGATATGCAGTATTGCAGTATATTAGTTAATCAACCAACTGCAAGCTACAGTATGTGTCATGATTATTTGTATCATTCCTTTCATCCAGGATGCAGTATGTCATATTTATTTGTATCATTCCTTTCATCCAGGATGTAGTATGTCATATTTATTTGTATCATTCCTTTCATCCAGGATGTAGTATGTCATATTTATTTGTATCATTCCTTTCATCCAGGATGCAGTATGTCATGATTATTTGTATCATTCCTTTCATCCAGGATGCAGTATGTCATGATTATTTGTATCATTCCTTTCATCCAGGATGCAGTATGTCATGATTATTTGTATCATTCCTTTCATCCAGGATGCAGTATGTCATATTTATTTGTATCATTCCTTTCATCCAGGATGTAGTATGTCATATTATTTGTATCATTCCTTTCATCCAGGATGCAGTATGTCATATTTATTTGTATCATTCCTTTCATCCAGGATGCAGTATGTCATATTTATTTGTATCATTCCTTTCATCCAGGATGCAGTATGTCATATTTATTTGTATCATTCCTTTCATCCAGGATGCAGTATGTCATATTTATTTGTATCATTCCTTTCATCCAGGATGTAGTATGTCATGATTATTTGTATCATTCCTTTCATCCAGGATGCAGTATGTCATATTATTTGTATCATTCCTTTCATCCAGGATGCAGTATGTCATATTTATTTGTATCATTCCTTTCATCCAGGATGCAGTATGTCATGATTATTTGTATCATTCCTTTCATCCAGGATGCAGTATGTCATGATTATTTGTATCATTCCTTTCATCCAGGCTGCAGAATTCCAACCATGCATTCGGAGGCTGAGAGGAATACTTGCGACACCGGAGGACTTGATCACCACCACATCGGATGTATTTGGTAATACAATGCTGAACGAAACACCTGGAGAACTTGAACACCTGGACATGGCCAATATGGATGAGTTCCTGGAAACAGTGAAAAGATTAGCAGCTGCTTTTATAGAAACACTTACTAGGCAGTTAGGTGACGGTAGTGATGGGCAGTCTAGTAATGAATCATTTGAGATTACAGCGACGACAGCTTCAGCTCCGATGCATAACATGCATGCAGAGCGGACTCTAGGTATGACGGATGCTTTAATACGGAGAGCTCCGCACGCCAAAATTGGCTTCATCGATGCTAAGGTGAAGGCTAGGCAAAATAAAACTCTGCAGTGGCTGAGGTCACATCCAGCAGATGAGCAAGAGAAGCTTATTGATTTTGCAATTCGGCAAAGACCTAAAGTTATGGAGAAAAATAAAGAGAGACAGAAAGCTGTTGAAAAGACTATATTGCAAAGAGTGGATGAACAAATCAGAGCAGATTGCGAAAAAGAGCTGAAGTCTGTAGTTGATAGGGTGGGATTAAATCCATCATTACTTGATTTAGACATGTTTAGAAATTTAGATTTAGAGTCCAGAGAGTTACTGAAAAAATTTATTGTTGATGACCATGCATTGTCTAGTCTGTTGTTGCGTCATGAGTGGCAGGAGGATGGACAAAGATGTTGTGTACCTTGAGATGGTGATGGATGTGGACACCCGTGTAAGGAAAGATAAGTTAAACAAAGTAATTGGCCTATTTCACTGGAAGGAGGATGACGACCCATCAACTGCCATCACCTGGTCAATTACTTTGAAGCATTTCTTAGTAGATTTTGCCAATGGTTATTTATCGTTTCTCTAGCCTTATTGTTGGGCATCTTATTTTTTTTTTTATTTTTTGATATATTATTTGACTTGATAAGTAGTATTTATTTAGTACCTAGTTTGGTAATTTTTTAGATTGTAAGCGCTGCTAAGCTGTCACTTGTTTCGGAGGTAAGAAACAATTTGTAAGTAATTATTTTATTTGTAATTCCAGTTATATAATGTATACAATTCATCTCTATGTATAATTCATCTTTTGCTTTATTTTTCCAGGTTGAAACTTTGTTATTGTTATTATGTACAATGTTGTTTACTCATTTGTATGGTTTTTAGAGACAGGTAGTTGTGTGGTACAGTCGCAAACAGAGGTAGTGTTTCTCTAATTATGAACATTTTTTTAACGGTGAGTTGAGATTTATCTTTATAAAAAAAAAATACATATAAAAATAAATATACAGTATCTTTAATTTCTTTTTCATTTCTTCTCAGATTTAAAGTTCATAATTAATAATTTATAACTTCTTCATGTTATTTTACAGCATTTTTTTTTTCATATTTAGTAATCTGTTCTTTCTTTCTTTTCAGGTCTTGTCAGAATTGTCTGTTTGATTGCAAATGATGATAAATAAGCTGAAGCTATGTTGTTAAACTATCTGATGCGTTCGTTGATTGTCTGCCTAGGTAATGTAGCTGCTGTGAAGAGAGAAGAAAGCTTGAATGCCAAGACGGATCAGTCACCAACAGAGGTAGTATTTCCCTAATTAAGGACATTTTTTTTTACGGTGAGTTGAGATTTATCTTTATAGTTTTAAAATCTATTTATTATAATGTACAACTTTTAAAAAATAAATATACAGTATCTTTAATTTCTTTTCATTTCTTCTCAGATTTAAAGTTCATAATTAATAATTTATAACTTCTTCATGTTATTTTACAGCATTTTTTTTTTTCATATTTAGTAATCTGTTCTTTCTTTCTTTCAGGTCTTGTCAGAATTGTCTGTTTGATTGCAAATGATGATAAATAAGCTGAAGCTATGTTGCTCAATTATCTGATGCGATCGTTGATTGTCTGTATAGGTAATATAGCTGCTGTGAAGAGAGAAGAAAGCTTGAATGCCAAGACAGATCAGTCACCAACAGAGGTAGTATTTCTCTAATTAAGGACATGTTTCTACGATGAGTTGAGTTGACCTTTATAGTTTTAATATCTATTTATTATACTGTAAATCAAAGGTTTTTGTTAATACATATACAGTATCTTTAATTTCTGTTTCATTTCTCCTCAGATTTAAAGTTCACAGTTAGTTAGTTAGTCGACAAATCATCCTCAGTGCACATCGAACAATTCAATGCATAAGTGCTCGGTTTATTAATCTTCTTTGGCTTTCTGCATACTGTTCTTGTTTGCCAAACTTCTTTTAATTTGATGTTCATGCATTCTGACCGTGGTTGTAAATTCGGTCATTACTTGTCTGAGTCTCGAACCACGTTATTGCTTTACTTAATGCCATGACTTCCATAGTCAGGCTATTTGTGATCAAAGCAAAAGCACCAGAACCTTTCTTTGCAATGACAGCGTCACCCTCTGCTGTAGTTCTTGTCTAGTTAGATGCAAATCTGAAATAAACAATTAATAATTTATAACTTCTTCGCTGTTATTTTACAGCATTTTATTAATCTTTTTTTCTCTCTTTCTTTTCAGGCTCTTGTCAGAATCAACTGATGTCAAGTTGCATTATATTGTAATCATACAAGTATAAATCAGTTATATAATATTAATAAAGATTATTAACGGCAAACTATACGAGTACATATTCATCTGTTGACACTTGTGTGCAAATTTACTAGTTTTAAACGAACCTCATAACCATTTATCTCAAAAATATACTTGTGATAACCAATAATAATCGGTGCGTACTGAGTTGATTTTGGTGAGGCCGAGTTAAAGTGAGAACTAAAATATCAAAATTTAGCATTATTTGATTGTATCAATTTTGTTTTTAAACGAACATGTTAGCAACCATACATCGCTACAACCAGGGCTTCGAGGCCTAACTGCTCATGTCATCCATTTTTTAATATGATGTGTAACTAGGCCACAACACATACTATCAACAATTCAAAGTGACCGTTAGATTCGTATCATCATTCCGCATAAAACGATATACATCTCAAATTTTTTAAAGCTAAAATTCAGAAAACGTAACCTAATTTATGAGTTAGTAATTAATTAGCGGCCATTTTAAATTGCTAATTAGGCCACAACACATACTATCAACAATTCAAAGTGACCGTTAGATTCGTATCATCATTCCGCATAAAACGATATACATCTCAAATTTTTTAAGCTAAAATTCAGAAAACGTAACCTAATTTATGAGTTAGTAATTAATTAGCGGCCATTTTAAATTGCTAATTAGGCCACAACACATACTATCAACAATTCAAAGTGACCGTTAGATTCGTATCATCATTCCGCATAAAACGATATACATCTCAAATTTTTTAAAGCTAAAATTCAGAAAACGTAACCTAATTTATGAGTTAGTAATTAATTAGCGGCCATTTTAAATTGCTAATTAGGCCACAACACATACTATCAACAATTCAAAGTGACCGTTAGATTCGTATCATCATTCCGCATAAAACGATATACATCTCAAATTTTTTAAAGCTAAAATTCAGAAAACGTAACCTAATTTATGAGTTAGTAATTAATTAGCGGCCATTTTAAATTGCTAATTAGGCCACAACACATACTATCAACAATTCAAAGTGACCGTTAGATTCGTATCATCATTCCGCATAAAACGATATACATCTCAAATTTTTTAAAGCTAAAATTCAGAAAACGTAACCTAATTTATGAGTTAGTAATTAATTAGCGGCCATTTTAAATTGCTAATTAGGCCACAACACATACTATCAACAATTCAAAGTGACCGTTAGATCCGTATCATCATTCCGCATAAAACCATATACATCTCAAATTTTTTAAAGCTAAAATTCAGAAAACGTAACCTAATTTATGAGTTAGTAATTAATTAACGGCCATTTTAAATTGCTAATTAGGCCACAACACATACTATCAACAATTCAAAGTGACCGTTAGATTCGTATCATCATTCCGCATAAAACGATATACATCTCAAATTTTTTAAAGCTAAAATTCAGAAAACGTAACCTAATTTATGAGTTAGTAATTAATTAGCGGCCATTTTAAATTGCTAATTAGGCCACAACACATACTATCAACAATTCAAAGTGACCGTTAGATCCGTATCATCATTCCGCATAAAACCATATACATCTCAAATTTTTTAAAGCTAAAATTCAGAAAACGTAACCTAATTTATGAGTTAGTAATTAATTAGCGGCCATTTTAAATTGCTAATTAGGCCACAGCACATACTATCAAAAATTAAAAGTGACCGTTAGATCCGTATCATCATTCCGCATAAAACCATATACATCTCAAAATTTTTTAAAGCTAAATTTAAGAATGCACGGAGTAATTAATGAATTAGTAATTTATTAGCGGCCATCTTTACTTGCTAATTAGGTCACCATACGTCATATGAAAAAATAGTTGACATGACCAGTTAGGCCTCGATACCCTGATCGCAGCGAAGTATGGTTGCTAGGATGTTCGTTTAAGAACTAAATAGATATTCTTAAAAAATGTTAAATTTTGACAATTTGGGCCCCAACACTGATTAGGCCGCGCCAAAATCAACTCAGTGAGCGGATTTTTTAGAAAATTTTAGTGAAAGGTCATGACACTCAAATTTGAATAACTCCACTTAGAATTGAGATACAAACATCATTGAGGTACCGTTAGATTTGTTTTTTCAAGGCCTATCTATATGTGGTGATCACATTAGTAAATGGCCAATTTGAAAATCATGATCAGAAACCCTAGTATTGTCCCCATATAAAACCACTTTCTCTATTCCACTTCTTCTTTTGATATGTCCCATAAATGTTATGTGTCTTTTTATTTTGTGTTAATTCAGTTTATATAATTTAGCATGTATATCATTTTTCATCATATGTTATATAATTATATAAATTTATAAAGTGTGTTGAGTGAAGTTCTGTCTGTCATATAGTTGCATATTTTTATACTGTGTCATATGTCATGTATAGTTAAGTATTCATGTCCTATATATTACATAGATTTCATTTTAATATAAGTTACAGTATTTAGAATGTATGTATAAAGAGGTTCTGCCTATTATATAATTATGACTGTATACTAAATATAGTAAAGCATACATTTGTATGTAATTTTGCACGGAAATTGTATTTCAGTGTTAGTTAGTTGCATATCCTTTACAGGGGTCACAGTCAACTCCAGCATTTCTTGGCTATTTATGATTTCTTGGCACGTTTACATTCAGTAGTTTGCCAATGCTTTGTGAATTATCAGCCCTCGTATCTTTTGTATGGGAAACCAACGCAAGGCAGTCTGCTTCCAATCTGCCCGCAGCTAAGTCTTCAAAGAGGAGAGTCTGGCATATGAGACTACGACCTCCAGCATGAGAATGAAGGTGGAAGCAGTAACAGTGGCATTCTTTTGGCTAGAAGAGACTATTGCAACAAACATTGTATTCATTACCGATTCAAAGAGTATGGCTTAGTAAGGTGGAGAAAGGAATGTTTTGTGTGGAATGGATATAGTTGCTTTAGAGGTCATAATTCTGAGAATTGTATGGATATTTTGCCCTGGCCATGCGCGGGTGCAGGGGGAATGAACAGGCTGATGGGCTGGCAGGGAATGCAACTCTTGTTGTAGATTACCTATGGACAAGGGGGAGGTGGTCATCCACTTATGGGACCCGGTGGAGACAGTGGGGGAACAGATTGAGAACCCGTACGTAGAAAGAATGAGATTGCTGGAAATCGGCAGAGGTTCAGGAAGAATCTCAAAATTGAGAGGGAAGATCAGAAGAACTTTAAATCAGATAGCGGTGGGAATGATTAGTAGTATGACTCTTTGCTGGCTGTTGAATGAGTGGACGGAGCACGTATGGGAATGTCATGAGTGCAGTGATGTCGGTTCTTAACTCAACTCAACTGTGTTTTGAACACAGTATGCTGTTATCGATTGAATTTCTAACCCCTTTGCCACAAAGCTGGCTTTTCAGTGTATATTATAGTAATTTATAATGTAAGCGTACAGAAGGTTTTTCAATCAAACAGTTGTGAGAGTTCATGCTGACCATCATCTTCCTTAAACTGTGTAAGAATTTGATCGATGGCCGATAACCCTCAACATTTCATATTGTACTTCCCACATGTATCTCTTATATAGAGGTGTTAGTGCCGCTGATATACATCTCAACCTTTCCCCTCATCTATCTGGAGGCATCTATGTACATCAGGGTGTCTACTGACAGGTGCTGGTTGGGAGACATATTCTGTTAGTGGTTGCCTTTGCATTACATATTTCCAACACTAGCAAGTTTGAGCAATATTCTGCTTCTGACATCATTCACAGATGCCTTCATTTATAACAAAGGAGGCCCATTCAAGATGTAGTCTCAGTAATTTCCTGTTACATGGAATTTTAAGTTTGTCTATTACCTAACACTTTCTTGTTGGAGCACTGAATAATTTATCTTCCCTTCAAGCTTGATCCCACATTGTAGTCCATTCCTCTGTTATGCTTTTCTTAATTGCTGATTTTATGTCATCTTTACTCATGTTCACACAAACATGATGTGGTGGTTGGGTTTTCATTGTGAAGGCTAATGATGTTGCTTGAAAAAGGAAAGTCTGGCATATGAGACTACGACCTCCAGTATGAGAATGGAGGTGGAAGCAGTAACAGCAGCTTTCCGAGGGCTGGAGGTGACCACTGCAACACACATTGTATTCATTACGGACTCACAGAGTATGCTTAAGATGGAGAAAGGAAATTTTCGTGTAGATTGGCTTGCCTCACGACAGAAGTCAAAGATTGTGAGAATTGTATGAGTAGGAATTGTAGGAGTGCGAGGGAATGAACAGTCTGATAGTCTGACAGGGAATGCACCTCTTGGTGGTAGATTGCCTATGGAAAAGGGGGAGGTGGTCAAGCGCCTGTCGGATGAGGTGGAGAAAGCAGTGGAGCAGACTGAGAACCCATATGGGAAGAGGAAAATATGGCGGGGGATCGGCAGGGGTTCTGGACGAATCTCAAAACTGAGAGGAAAAAGAGAACTTTCAATCAGATTACGGTTGGAACGATTAATAGTATGACTCTTTGCTGGCTGTTGAATGAGGGGACAGAACGCGTGTGGGAATGTCTTGAGTGCAGTGATATCGGTTCTTAGCTCATAAATTGTTCACACAAATTTTGTTGCAATTAGAAAATTTTGTTAGCATGTACACACTTGTCAGCAAAAAAGACATGACAGGTTTGTTAAAACTATCTGTGTGATGTGGAAACATAGTATTTTATAAAAACTTTGGTTGAACGGATTCATTAAGCTACTTCATTATATGTTAGTAGGCACTAGGCAGGATACTTCGAAGTATGCCAGACAATAAAATGTAGTCTATTGTTTGTGTTGTCAGTATAAATATCTGATGGGTTTGTTTTGTTTCCTCTTGGGTTAAAGTGTCCAGACACTCGCAGTCAGTTATGGGAGCCTGCAGACTGGTGTTGCTGATGACCGCTGTGCTGGTACTGTTTCTGGCTTTCCACCTCTATAGCCCAGTTCCAGATGGCCTGGCAGAACCCTTACTGACCAGGACTTTGATTGCAGCATTTAGATTTGCCAAGTTGGTTGTAAGTTGTTTTGTGTCTTCTTCAATGGGGAGCCAGGCTGAGAGATGATGGTGTATGCCATTAGGCTTGGAGTTTTTCCAAGAACCATTGGTATCTGAAGATATCACATATCTCTTTGGTCTCTTGGGTAATGAGAATCAAAACCTAGCCTTGTCAGATGAGGGTGAAAAACAGGAGGTACCATGTGCAAGTTGTGTACATTGTTTAAAAATCCTCGCCAGCTGGACATTGCAAAGAGTAGGCCATAAGGCGACTGCCCTGCATAATTGTTTGGAAAAGTAAATCTAGCCACAATTAGATAGATCCCATTTCCTTGGATGGAATTTGTCTAGAGCAGTGGTTCTCAACCGGTGGGGGACATCCCCCCCTCCCCAGGATTTCCGGGGGAGGGGGGGGGGGATTAAGATTATTTCAAGGTTGTGCTAATACAAGAACCAATTACTTGATATTGTTTTTTCCTCCATACTTTACTGTTCTGTACTTCTCGCTCTTCTGAAATTCATTTTATAATGTAAGTAGACCTGCAAATCACGTTTTATGTAGACGTCTATACTTGTTCTAGTATGTGTTATTAAATTTAGCTTCCATATTTACATATACTGTGTAGGGGCTTGGTGGGGTGGGGGTTGGGGGGGGGGGGGAGTTAATTTATAAGGAGGAAATACAATGGTGAATCGGTGCATGGGCCAAAAAAGGTTGAGAACTACTGGTCTAGAGAAAGTAAATCGTACACAAATGCATGCCAAAGTTGTACATACTGACCTCAGGAGCGTAACTTGGAGTGGTGCACTTCCCTCGAAAGAGGAACAAAGAAGTAGAAGAAAAAAGGTTGGCAGTGAGTGATGGACTGTTTGTTAACAAGTAATAGAAGACTCCCAAACCCCAGACATGTGTTACAGAAGGAAGTGAAACACACGACAACAAGGTCAACAGTATAAAATAACGCAAAGTAATTTGGCTTTACAGAACACAGTTACGGAAAACACAGGACGTTGCGGCGACTAGTCTTCATCAGCAAATACATACATACACAAAAGACAACATATAATCATCAAGAAAACCCTCCAGTGACTACATTAAGGCAGACACGTGGGTTGAGAAGAATGAAAATATGAGATTAACAAAGAGAACATGAACATTTTAAAAATAATTTGCTATTTATCTCAGAATCCCAGGCTGTGATACTCAACAAGGTAAGCATAGCCTTGTGGCAGATAGCTATTCTAGGACAAATCATGATGGGGTGTGGTGGCTAGTACCTTTTCTGGCCATAACATAAAGGGATATGGTGGCTGGTGCCTTTTTGGCCACTTTTCCTTCCCAGACCATGATCTGGTACACATTTTATAACCGGTGCTGTGGCTTAGGGGAAAATGAAACTGGGCTTCACACTTCCCCAACATAACCAAGTCGGGGGTTCGAATCTGTCGCGGGAGATATAGGAACAGACCACTTTGTCTTGATGTCTCTGATATGAGGCATCAGAAAGCCGTGGCCAACTACTGAACTAGTAACATGATCTAGTAAATCACAATACAGGCAGTAATGCTTGGGTTGAGTGCAACACCCTGTATTTATTATCTGTAATGTTTATATTATTATTATCTCCCCCGATGATGTTTCCACCTTGTCATGGTGGGGGAGCTTGAGTTTCTCAATGATCCTGAGAGCTATGCCGGCGGTAGCGTAGCTACCAGCAGGGCCTCCCAAGCCGGACAGGTCAAAGGGTAGAGAACAGACAAAGAGAAACACCCTGGTCCTCCAGGTTGGGGGTTGAAGCGTGGGGTTAACATCCCCACCTTTGTAAAAACCTTTCTTTGTTACGAAACAAATACATGAGCCTCGATATCGGACTGACTTATCTGGACAACGACCTTGGAACGTTAAAGGACTTTTGAGATTTGGAACATGGAATGTACGGACACTATATCGAGCTGGAGCTTAAAGAATGTAAAGAGGCTACAAAAATAATCAGACAGCAGAAGCGAGAATATATGAGTAATATAATCAAAGATATGGAAACTAATCACCAGAAAAATGAATCCAGAAAATTTTTTTAAAGAACTGAAGTCAATGAAACGAGGGCACCAACAAAACACATATGGTTTAAAAGACAAAAATGGGAATATGATAAATACCAGTGAGGAAATGTGCAACACATGGAAAGAATATTTTATTGAATTACTAAATTGTGAAGCTCCAAGTAACATTTTCCCACAGGAAGAGGTTCTAACATGCGAACCACAAATTGAAGAACCTACATTTGAAGAAATCCTATATGTAATCACACAACTTAAAAACAATAAGGCAACTGGGACTGATGGAATTGCTGCTGAATTTATAAAGGCAGGTGGCCATGCATTACATCTAAAGCTATACGAACTAATAATAAAAATCTGGAGGACAGAAGAATTACCCCATGACTGGAAAGAGTCATTATTGATACCTATCTTTAAGAAAGGAGACAAGTTCCAATGTGGAAATTATAGAGGAATATCACTACTGTCCACAAGCTATAAGATACTATCCGCAGTATTACTAAATAGACTAAAACCATATTCAGAAGACATATTAGGTGACTACCAGGCGGGTTTTAGACAAAACAGATCAACAATAGATCAGATATTTATCTTACGACAAATAGCAGAGAAACATTGGGAATATAAAAGAGATCTCCATAACATTTTTGTGGATTTTAAAAAGGCTTATGATAGTGTCCATAGGAATAGTCTATGGAATGCTATGCAGGAATTTTGAATACCAAGGAAGTTAATCAACATGACCAGACTATGCATGGAAGATACTTATAATATAGTAACATATAAAGGCAGGAAATCAGACCCCTTCCAAATAACACCTGGCTTGAAACAGGGTGATGCACTATCGCCGCTACTCTTCAATCTGGCTCTAGAGAAAGTTGTAAGGAAGATAAAGGAGGAATGTGATATTGGAGGAACATCCAAGCTGCTTGGTAATGCAGATGATATAGATATTATAGGGCAAAGTGAACAAAAGACATTGGAAATATTGACTCACACTTAAAGGAAAAAGCCCAACAGATGGGGCTGGTTGTCAACCAAGATAAGACAGAATATATGGTAATTTCAAGAGACGGAATGGCTAAAAACTCTGGCCACATACAAATAGATAATATGACCATTAAAAGAACGGAAACATACAAATACCTGGGTACAATCTTCAACTGCTCCAACATCATAAGGGAAGAAATACAAACTAGAATCAACTCTGGAAATAAGATATACTATGCACTACAACATCTACTAAAATCAAAGGCGCTATCTCGTAACACCAAAATCACAATATACAAAACACTGATCAGACCAGTTGTGCTGTATGGCTCTGAAACCTGGAGTACAACGAAAAGAGACGAAGCCTTGTTACAAACCTTTGAGAACAAAATTTTAAGACGCATCTTTGGACCCATTAGGGATACACAAAGTGGAGAGTGGAAAAGAAGAAGTAACAAAGACATTTATGATCTGTTTTAAGTCCCCGCTAATCACTTGTATCATGAAGGCTAATAGACTACAATGGCTGGGGCATATAGAAAGAATGGAAGATAATAGGGAAACAAAACACTCAGGAAATAAATGACCGTAGACCCCGAGGTAGACCAAGAAGACGGTGGAGAGATAATACATGTACAGACCTACAAGCACTTGGAATCAACGACTGGCAAGAGAAGGTCCACCAGAGAGACGAATGGAGACGGATTGTATTTGCAGCAAAGAACCTCAATGGCTCGGAAAGCTGAAGAAGAAGAAGAATGTTTATATTATAACTAGCATTTTGTTTTTTGCTCGCTCGCTTTGAAATCAAGGATAGTCCATGCACACAACTTCTAGTAGCGTTGGACTGAATTTTGCTTGTGGATTAGCTTTCCCTATTAACAGTGTCCCTTGCCATCAGGCGAACCCACTCTGACTTCAGAGGTACTTGTAATTAACGTCCCAAAGTCACGGATGATAGGTCAACATTTTAGTCCAACTGTCCAGTGTAGGGGTTGGACCCCGTTACCTCGGCATCAGCACACTGAATGTTTAAGAATATGTATTCTTATCCATTCTGCCATGCTGACATACTAACTAGCATTTCTGAGCGTTTAAATTGATAATACCAGTTCTATGTTGATTAACTAAAGCTTATGAGGCTTATGCTTCGATTCCAGACCTGAGCTGGTTGGAAAAAGATATATCTGCCACTTCTGGAGACATTGAGGACTTCTTGGGTGTGAGGGTGCATTCAATGGCAGCAGATCTTGGGAGGGATTAGGACACGAGGACATTCTGTTGAGGACCTGTTGTATATGATGATGATGGTCTTTATAGTAGTTGTTCAGGTTGTATAAGATTGAACCCAGGTGACTGTCTTCACGGGCAAGAACACTAACCATTATGCCAAGGTGGTTCATATATTCCATGGTCTAACAAATATGGAAAGTCAAAATGTGTTTTGCATATGTTGTAAAAAGAGAATAAAGTACACAGAAAACCTGTAGCAGACATAACCAGTGAAAGGCTAACATTATTTGGGGGAAGAAATAAGAAATATTGCAGTTACTGGCACGGAAGAAAGATGATCTAAGAAAGACAAAATACTGGACACATTAGCATGATGGTATAGAAAGATTTCTCTACTCACTTGAACGTGGAGAAGAGAAAGAAGTTGGTGAAGGAGAAGAATAATAAGAAAAACATAAAAATGATGACGAAGAAGAACAACAAGAAGGTGAGCAGAAAAGGAGAAGAAGAAGAAAAAAATGAAGTAGCAGAAGACACTTAAGAAGAAAAATATGATGAAGAAAAATAAAAGAAGGGAAAAAGAGAAAGACAAGAACAAGAAGTAGGAGAAGTTTGAATAACCAGAAAAAGAAGAGGAAAAAAAAGAACAAGAAGAAAGAGAAGGAAGAAATAAAGAGAAAAACAACACTAAGAAGAAGAAGAAGCAGGAAGAAAATTGTGTAGTAGCAGGAAGAGAGAAAAAAAGTAAAAAGAAAGAGAACAAGCTTGTCACTAACACACATATAATCCAAAGTCAGCTAACAGCAAATAATGACACATCATTTGACAAACCCAGTATCATATTATCATTACGTCTGACAAGTGACATCTTAGGAGGGATATGTTTTCTTGTGAAATGTCTGACCACTGTCACCTTGTGCAATATAAGCGTACTGCCGCTGTCAATTTGTGCAATGTATGCATACTGATTTCATTCCTTGCAGGCCACCGCAGCAAGTACACTGACAGGGATATCCACAAGCAGAGTTTTAAGGTGGCAAGTGGATGTTTTATACAAACCTGTTTTCAACAATTACCCAGGGCTGTTGGTGAGTATCAGTTACGTGGCTGTGGATTTTGTTTGAGTGTAAATAAACAAATGTTCTATATGGTGTTTACATACTGAAGTGGTTAACAAGATATGGTTAGACGGTCATTTTGCAGTCATTAAAGAGGAAAATTGGAGCTTTGAACTTTCATGTTAAAGAAAGGTTTGGAGAATATCGTAGACCAAGAAGTTTGAGAGGGGATTCAAATCAGAACCGTAAAAGTGTGATAGGAATTACAATAACCATGCCACTATCTTGTAACCTGTCAATGTTGTTGTTAAGGATGTCAAGAGTGTTTAGCACATGACGTCATGGTGCAGACAAGCGTGGTCACGTCAGTAGGACTATTTAAAGATGGCCGCCCCACTTTTGACATGCACCAAAGAGGAGCAACGTTCTTTTATCCATTTTTTGGTCAGTGAAGGGGTGAAACCTTTATAAATTCATCGGAAAATGAAGGTCCAGTATGGTGATGCGTGCCTGTCAGCCCAGCAAGTGTATGAGTAGAGTAGGAAGTTTCAAAAAGGCGTGATTTTGGGAGAGGTACACCAGGTGGTGCATGAGTGGTTACACACTGTGACCAAGATAATTATTTTCTACAGGCATCCAAGCAATTGATCGGCGCTGGATGACTTGCATTGAATGCAGTGGTAACAGCATTGAAAAATTATGCACTTGTTCTTTACTTTTTCAGAATATATTCACACAAAAATATTTAATGTTATCATATGAAGCTCCCTCATATATCAGCAGTGAAATTAGTTGCTTTTGTTTGGTTGTTGGTATATCCTGTGAAAGACGGAGTTATTACTCTTCAGTGTAATGCATAGACATTTAAACCTCTTGAGCCATGAGAAGGGCTTGCATCTATGGGAGAGGGCTTAGCGAAGAGATGAGTACGTGGGTCTGGTGCAGAGCTCTCCTTCCCCTCCCCAGCCCAGAAACCTGCGGGCTCTATAGGACCAGCACTAGAACTTTAGGGTGCCACCAGAATAGGACAAGCAAAAACTGCTTTCTGTCAAATGAAGGTTTTTTGCAATAAGTCACTGTCCTTGAAAGTTACAAAAAGAGTTCTTGTGTGTTACACAGAACCAGTTTTAACATACGACTGAGAATCCTGCACAATTAGGAAACAGGCGAAAAAATCCCTGGAAGCCTTGGAGATGTGGCTTTATAGAAGTTAAGTTAGCTGCATATCCTTTACAGGACGTCACAGTCAACCCTGGCGTTTTTTTAGCCGTTCGTGATCTCTTGGCAGTCCTACGTTCAGTAGTTTGCCATTGCTTTCTTTTATAGAAGAATGCTGAAAATTAATTGGACAGTCAAATTAAGCAATCTGGAAATTTTAAGGGAAGCTGAGTTGCAAAGACAACTGATCACAAACATCAGAAAGAGGCAGTCGTGGTTGTTTGGTCCTGTTATAAGATGACAAATACTGGAACATGTTGTGACAACCGGAAAGATCTGTCTCAATGGAGATGTCCAGACATGACACCACCAGTCAGTGTTCTATGTTATGAGAAGACAAATACTGGAACATGTTGTGACAACCGGAAAGATCTGTCTCAATGGAGATGTCAAGACATGACCACCAGTCAGTGTTCTATGTTATGAGAAGACAAATACTGGAACATGTTGTGACAACCGGAAAGATTTGTCTCAATGGGGATGTCAAGACATGACCACCAGTCAGTGTGCTATGTTATAAGATGACAAATACTGGAACATGTTGTGACAACCGGAAAGATCTGTCTCAATGGAGATGTCCAGACATGACACCACCAGTCAGTGTTCTATGTTATGAGAAGACAAATACTGGAACATGTTGTGACAACCGGAAAGATCTGTCTCAATGGAGATGTCAAGACATGACCACCAGTCAGTGTGCTATGTTATAAGATGACAAATACTGGAACATGTTGTGACAACCGGAAAGATTTGTCTCAATGGGGATGTCAAGACATGACCACCAGTCAGTGTGCTATGTTATAAGATGACAAAAACTGGAACATGTTGTGACAACCGGAAAGATTTGTCTCAATGGGGATGTCAAGACATGACCACCAGTCAGTGTGCTATGTTATAAGATGACAAAAACTGGAACATGTTGTGACAACTGGAAAGATTAGTCTCAATGGGGATGTCAAGACATGACCACCAGTCAGTGTGCTATGTTATAAGATGACAAAAACTGGAACATGTTGTGACAACCGGAAAGATTTGTCTCAATGGGGATGTCAAGACATGACCACCAGTCAGTGTGCTATGTTATAAGATGACAAAAACTGGAACATGTTGTGACAACTGGAAAGATTAGTCTCAATGGGGATGTCAAGACATGACCACCAGTCAGTGTGCTATGTTATAAGATGACAAAAACTGGAACATGTTGTGACAACCGGAAAGATTTGTCTCAATGGAGATGTCAAGACATGACACCACCAGTCAGTGTGCTATGTTATAAGATGACAAAAACTGGAACATGTTGTGACAACCGGAAAGATTTGTCTCAATGGAGATGTCAAGACATGACACCACCAGTCAGTGTGCCATGTTATAAGATGACAAAAACTGGAACATGTTGTGACAACCGGAAAGATTTGTCTCAATGGAGATGTCAAGACATGACCACCAGTCAGTGTGCTATGTTATAAGATGACAAATACTGGAACATGTTGTGACAACCGGAAAGATTTGTCTCAATGGGGATGTCAAGACATGACCACCAGTCAGTGTGCTATGTTATAAGATGACAAAAACTGGAACATGTTGTGACAACCGGAAAGATTTGTCTCAATGGGGATGTCAAGACATGACCACCAGTCAGTGTGCTATGTTATAAGATGACAAAAACTGGAACATGTTGTGACAACTGGAAAGATTAGTCTCAATGGGGATGTCAAGACATGACCACCAGTCAGTGTGCTATGTTATAAGATGACAAAAACTGGAACATGTTGTGACAACCGGAAAGATTTGTCTCAATGGGGATGTCAAGACATGACCACCAGTCAGTGTGCTATGTTATAAGATGACAAAAACTGGAACATGTTGTGACAACTGGAAAGATTAGTCTCAATGGGGATGTCAAGACATGACCACCAGTCAGTGTGCTATGTTATAAGATGACAAAAACTGGAACATGTTGTGACAACCGGAAAGATTTGTCTCAATGGAGATGTCAAGACATGACACCACCAGTCAGTGTGCTATGTCATGAGAAGACAAAAACTGGAACATGTTGTAACAACCGGAAAGATTTGTCTCAATGGAGATGTCAAGACATGACACCACCAGTCAGTGTGCTATGTCATGAGAAGACAAAAACTGGAACATGTTGTAACAACCGGAAAGATTTCTCTCAATGGAGATGTCAAGACATGACCACCAGTCAGTGTGCTATGTCATGAGAAGACAAAAACTGGAACATGTTGTAACAACCGGAAAGATTTCTCTCAATGGAGATGTCAAGACATGACCACCAGTCAGTGTGCTATGTCATGAGAAGACAAAAACTGGAACATGTTGTAACAACCGGAAAGATTTGTCTCAATGGAGATGTCAAGACATGACACCACCAGTCAGTGTGCTATGTCATGAGAAGACATAAACTGGAACATGTTGTGACAACCGGAAAGATTTGTCTCAATGGAGATGTCAAGACATGACACCACCAGTCAGTGTGCTATGTCATGAGAAGACAAAAACTGGAACATGTTGTAACAACCGGAAAGATTTGTCTCAATGGAGATGTCAAGACATGACACCACCAGTCAGTGTGCTATGTCATGAGAAGACAAAAACTGGAACATGTTGTAACAACCGGAAAGATTTCTCTCAATGGAGATGTCAAGACATGACCACCAGTCAGTGTGCTATGTCATGAGAAGACAAAAACTGGAACATGTTGTAACAACCGGAAAGATTTCTCTCAATGGAGATGTCAAGACATGACCACCAGTCAGTGTGCTATGTCATGAGAAGACAAAAACTGGAACATGTTGTAACAACCGGAAAGATTTCTCTCAATGGAGATGTCAAGACATGACCACCAGTCAGTGTGCTATGTCATGAGAAGACAAAAACTGGAACATGTTGTGACAACCGGAAAGATTTGTCTCAATGGAGATGTCAAGACATGACCACCAGTCAGTGTGCTATGTCATGAGATGACAAAAACTGGAACATGTTGTAACAACCGGAAAGATTTCTCTCAATGGAGATGTCAAGACATGACCACCAGTCAGTGTGCTATGTCATGAGAAGACAAAAACTGGAACATGTTGTAACAACCGGAAAGATTTCTCTCAATGGAGATGTCAAGACATGACCACCAGTCAGTGTGCTATGTCATGAGATGACAAAAACTGGAACATGTTGTGACAACCGGAAAGATTTGTCTCAATGGAGATGTCAAGACATGACCACCAGTCAGTGTGCTATGTCATGAGATGACAAAAACTGGAACATGTTGTAACAACCGGAAAGATTTCTCTCAATGGAGATGTCAAGACATGACCACCAGTCAGTGTGCTATGTCATGAGATGACAAAAACTGGAACATGTTGTGACAACCGGAAAGATTTGTCTCAATGGGGATGTCAAGACATGACCACCAGTCAGTGTGCTATGTCATGAGATGACAAAAACTGGAACATGTTGTGACAACCGGAAAGATTTGTCTCAATGGAGATGTCAAGACATGACCACCAGTCAGTGTGCTATGTCATGAGATGACAAAAACTGGAACATGTTGTGACAACCGGAAAGATTTGTCTCAATGGAGATGTCAAGACATGACCACCAGTCAGTGTGCTATGTTATAAGATGACAAATACTGGAACATGTTGTGACAACCGGAAAGATCTGTCTCAATGGAGATGTCAAGACATGACACCACCAGTCAGTGTGCTATGTTATAAGATGACAAAAACTGGAAAGTTGTGACAACCGGAAAGATTTGTCTCAATGGAGATGTCAAGACATGACACCACCAGTCAGTGTGCTATGTTATAAGATGACAAAAACTGGAAAGTTGTGACAACCGGAAAGATTTGTCTCAATGGAGATGTCAAGACATGACACCACCAGTCAGTGTGCTATGTTATAAGATGACAAAAACTGGAACATGTTGTGACAACCGGAAAGATTTGTCTCAATGGAGATGTCAAGACATGACACCACCAGTCAGTGTGCCATGTTATAAGATGACAAAAACTGGAACATGTTGTGACAACCGGAAAGATTTGTCTCAATGGAGATGTCAAGACATGACCACCAGTCAGTGTGCTATGTTATAAGATGACAAATACTGGAACATGTTGTGACAACCGGAAAGATCTGTCTCAATGGAGATGTCAAGACATGACACCACCAGTCAGTGTGCTATGTTATAAGATGACAAATACTGGAACATGTTGTGACAACCGGAAAGATCTGTCTCAATGGAGATGTCAAGACATGACACCACCAGTCAGTGTGCTATGTTATAAGATGACAAAAACTGGAAAGTTGTGACAACCGGAAAGATTTGTCTCAATGGAGATGTCAAGACATGACACCACCAGTCAGTGTGCTATGTTATAAGATGACAAAAACTGGAAAGTTGTGACAACCGGAAAGATTTGTCTCAATGGAGATGTCAAGACATGACACCACCAGTCAGTGTGCTATGTTATAAGATGACAAAAACTGGAACATGTTGTGACAACCGGAAAGATTTGTCTCAATGGAGATGTCAAGACATGACACCACCAGTCAGTGTGCCATGTTATAAGATGACAAAAACTGGAACATGTTGTGACAACCGGAAAGATTTGTCTCAATGGAGATGTCAAGACATGACCACCAGTCAGTGTGCTATGTTATAAGATGACAAATACTGGAACATGTTGTGACAACCGGAAAGATTTGTCTCAATGGGGATGTCAAGACATGACCACCAGTCAGTGTGCTATGTTATAAGATGACAAAAAACTGGAACATGTTGTGACAACCGGAAAGATTTGTCTCAATGGGGATGTCAAGACATGACCACCAGTCAGTGTGCTATGTTATAAGATGACAAAAACTGGAACATGTTGTGACAACTGGAAAGATTAGTCTCAATGGGGATGTCAAGACATGACCACCAGTCAGTGTGCTATGTTATAAGATGACAAAAACTGAACATGTTGTGACAACCGGAAAGATTTGTCTCAATGGGATTCAAGACATGACCACCAGTCAGTGTGCTATGTTATAAGATGACAAAAACTGAACATGTTGTGACAACTGGAAAGATTAGTCTCAATGGGGATGTCAAGACATGACCACCAGTCAGTGTGCTATGTTATAAGATGACAAAAACTGGAACATGTTGTGACAACCGGAAAGATTTGTCTCAATGGAGATGTCAAGACATGACACCACCAGTCAGTGTGCTATGTTATAAGATGACAAAAACTGGAACATGTTGTGACAACCGGAAAGATTTGTCTCAATGGAGATGTCAAGACATGACACCACCAGTCAGTGTGCCATGTTATAAGATGACAAAAACTGGAACATGTTGTGACAACCGGAAAGATTTGTCTCAATGGAGATGTCAAGACATGACCACCAGTCATTGTGCTATGTTATAAGATGACAAATACTGGAACATGTTGTGACAACCGGAAAGATTTGTCTCAATGGGGATGTCAAGACATGACCACCAGTCAGTGTGCTATGTTATAAGATGACAAAAACTGGAACATGTTGTGACAACCGGAAAGATTTGTCTCAATGGGGATGTCAGACATGACCACCAGTCAGTGTGCTATGTTATAAGATGACAAAAAACTGGAACATGTTGTGACAACTGGAAAGATTAGTCTCAATGGGGATGTCAAGACATGACCACCAGTCAGTGTGCTATGTTATAAGATGACAAAAACTGGAACATGTTGTGACAACCGGAAAGATTTGTCTCAATGGGGATGTCAAGAACATGACCACCAGTCAGTGTGCTATGTTATAAGATGACAAAAACTGGAACATGTTGTGACAACTGGAAAGATTAGTCTCAATGGGGATGTCAAGACATGACCACCAGTCAGTGTGCTATGTTATAAGATGACAAAAACTGGAACATGTTGTGACAACCGGAAAGATTTGTCTCAATGGAGATGTCAAGACATGACACCACCAGTCAGTGTGCTATGTCATGAGAAGACAAAAACTGGAACATGTTGTAACAACCGGAAAGATTTGTCTCAATGGAGATGTCAAGACATGACACCACCAGTCAGTGTGCTATGTCATGAGAAGACAAAAACTGGAACATGTTGTAACAACCGGAAAGATTTCTCTCAATGGAGATGTCAAGACATGACCACCAGTCAGTGTGCTATGTCATGAGAAGACAAAAACTGGAACATGTTGTAACAACCGGAAAGATTTCTCTCAATGGAGATGTCAAGACATGACCACCAGTCAGTGTGCTATGTCATGAGAAGACAAAAACTGGAACATGTTGTGACAACCGGAAAGATTTGTCTCAATGGAGATGTCAAGACATGACACCACCAGTCAGTGTGCTATGTTATAAGATGACAAAAACTGGAACATGTTGTGACAACCGGAAAGATTTGTCTCAATGGAGATGTCAAGACATGACACCACCAGTCAGTGTGCTATGTTATAAGATGACAAAAACTGGAACATGTTGTGACAACCGGAAAGATTTGTCTCAATGGAGATGTCAAGACATGACACCACCAGTCAGTGTGCCATGTTATAAGATGACAAAAACTGGAACATGTTGTGACAACCGGAAAGATTTGTCTCAATGGAGATGTCAAGACATGACCACCAGTCAGTGTGCTATGTTATAAGATGACAAATACTGGAACATGTTGTGACAACCGGAAAGATTTGTCTCAATGGGGATGTCAAGACATGACCACCAGTCAGTGTGCTATGTTATAAGATGACAAAAACTGGAACATGTTGTGACAACCGGAAAGATTTGTCTCAATGGGGATGTCAAGACATGACCACCAGTCAGTGTGCTATGTTATAAGATGACAAAAACTGGAACATGTTGTGACAACTGGAAAGATTAGTCTCAATGGGGATGTCAAGACATGACCACCAGTCAGTGTGCTATGTTATAAGATGACAAAAACTGGAACATGTTGTGACAACCGGAAAGATTTGTCTCAATGGGGATGTCAAGACATGACCACCAGTCAGTGTGCTATGTTATAAGATGACAAAAACTGGAACATGTTGTGACAACTGGAAAGATTAGTCTCAATGGGGATGTCAAGACATGACCACCAGTCAGTGTGCTATGTTATAAGATGACAAAAACTGGAACATGTTGTGACAACCGGAAAGATTTGTCTCAATGGAGATGTCAAGACATGACACCACCAGTCAGTGTGCTATGTCATGAGAAGACAAAAACTGGAACATGTTGTAACAACCGGAAAGATTTGTCTCAATGGAGATGTCAAGACATGACACCACCAGTCAGTGTGCTATGTCATGAGAAGACAAAAACTGGAACATGTTGTAACAACCGGAAAGATTTCTCTCAATGGAGATGTCAAGACATGACCACCAGTCAGTGTGCTATGTCATGAGAAGACAAAAACTGGAACATGTTGTAACAACCGGAAAGATTTCTCTCAATGGAGATGTCAAGACATGACCACCAGTCAGTGTGCTATGTCATGAGAAGACAAAAACTGGAACATGTTGTAACAACCGGAAAGATTTGTCTCAATGGAGATGTCAAGACATGACACCACCAGTCAGTGTGCTATGTCATGAGAAGACATAAACTGGAACATGTTGTGACAACCGGAAAGATTTGTCTCAATGGAGATGTCAAGACATGACACCACCAGTCAGTGTGCTATGTCATGAGAAGACAAAAACTGGAACATGTTGTAACAACCGGAAAGATTTGTCTCAATGGAGATGTCAAGGACATGACACCACCAGTCAGTGTGCTATGTCATGAGAAGACAAAACTGGAACATGTTGTAACAACCGGAAAGATTTCTCTCAATGGAGATGTCAAGGACATGACCACCAGTCAGTGTGCTATGTCATGAGAAGACAAAAACTGGAACATGTTGTAACAACCGGAAAGATTTCTCTCAATGGAGATGTCAAGACATGACCACCAGTCAGTGTGCTATGTCATGAGAAGACAAAAAACTGGAACATGTTGTAACAACCGGAAAGATTTCTCTCAATGGAGATGTCAAGACATGACCACCAGTCAGTGTGCTATGTCATGAGAAGACAAAAACTGAACATGTTGTGACAACCGGAAAGATTTGTCTCAATGGAGATGTCAAGACATGACCACCAGTCAGTGTGCTATGTCATGAGATGACAAAAACTGGAACATGTTGTAACAACCGGAAAGATTTCTCTCAATGGAGATGTCAAGACATGACCACCAGTCAGTGTGCTATGTCATGAGAAGACAAAAACTGGAACATGTTGTAACAACCGGAAAGATTTCTCTCAATGGAGATGTCAAGACATGACCACCAGTCAGTGTGCTATGTCATGAGATGACAAAAACTGGAACATGTTGTGACAACCGGAAAGATTTGTCTCAATGGAGATGTCAAGACATGACCACCAGTCAGTGTGCTATGTCATGAGATGACAAAAACTGGAACATGTTGTAACAACCGGAAAGATTTCTCTCAATGGAGATGTCAGACATGACCACCAGTCAGTGTGCTATGTCATGAGATGACAAAAACTGGAACATGTTGTGACAACCGGAAAGATTTGTCTCAATGGGGATGTCAAGACATGACCACCAGTCAGTGTGCTATGTCATGAGATGACAAAAACTGGAACATGTTGTGACAACCGGAAAGATTTGTCTCAATGGAGATGTCAAGACATGACCACCAGTCAGTGTGCTATGTCATGAGATGACAAAAACTGGAACATGTTGGGACAACCGGAAAGATTTGTCTCAATGGAGATGTCAAGACATGACCACCAGTCAGTGTGCTATGTCATGAGATGACAAAAACTGGAACATGTTGTGACAACCGGAAAGATTTGTCTCAATGGAGATGTCAAGACATGACCACCAGTCAGTGTGCTATGTCATGAGATGACAAAAACTGGAACATGTTGTGACAACCGCAAAGATTTGTCTCAATGGGGATGTCAAGACATGACCACCAGTCAGTGTGCTATGTCATGAGATGACAAAAACTGGAACATGTTGTGACAACCGCAAAGATTTGTCTCAATGGGGATGTCAAGACATGACCACCAGTCAGTGTGCTATGTCATGAGATGACAAAAACTGGAACATGTTGTGACAACCGCAAAGATTTGTCTCAATGGGGATGTCAAGACATGACCACCAGTCAGTGTGCTATGTCATGAGATGACAAAAACTGGAACATGGTTGTGACAACCGCAAAGATTTGTCTCAATGGGGATGTCAAGACATGACCACCAGTCAGTGTGCTATGTCATGAGATGACAAAAAACTGGAACATGTTGTGACAACCGCAAAGATTTGTCTCAATGGGGGATGTCAAGACATGACCACCAGTCAGTGTGCTATGTCATGAGATGACAAAAACTGGAACATGTTGTGACAACCGCAAAGATTTGTCTCAATGGGGATGTCAAGACATGACCACCAGTCAGTGTGCTATGTCATGAGATGACAAAAACTGGAACATGTTGTGACAACCGCAAAGATTTGTCTCAATGGGGATGTCAAGACATGACCACCAGTCAGTGTGCTATGTCATGAGATGACAAAAACTGGAACATGTTGTGACAACCGCAAAGATTTGTCTCAATGGGGATGTCAAGACATGACCACCAGTCAGTGTGCTATGTTATAAGATGACAAAAACTGGAACATGTTGTGACAACCGGAAAGATTTGTCTCAATGGAGATGTCAAGACATGACCACCAGTCAGTGTGCTATGTTATAAGATGACAAAAACTGGAACATGTTGTGACAACCGGAAAGATTTGTCTCAATGGAGATGTCAAGACATGACCACCAGTCAGTGTGCTATGTCATGAGATGACAAAAACTGGAACATGTTGTGACAACTGGAAAGATTTGTCTCAATGGAGATGTCAAGACATGACACCACCAGTCAGTGTGCTATGTCATGAGATGACAAAAACTGGAACATGTTGTGACAACTGGAAAGATTAGTCTCAATGGGGATGTCAAGACATGACACCACCAGTCAGTGTGCTATGTCATGAGATGACAAAAACTGGAACATGTTGTGACAACTGGAAAGATTAGTCTCAATGGGGATGTCAAGACATGACACCACCAGTCAGTGTGCTATGTCATGAGATGACAAAAACTGGAACATGTTGTGACAACCGGAAAGATCTGTCTCAATGGAGATGTCAAGACATGACCACCAGTCAGTGTGCCATGTTATAAGATGACAAATACTGGAACATGTTGTGACAACCGCAAAGATTTGTCTCAATGGAGATGTCAAGACATGACCACCAGTCTGTCTAGCTGTGCTACCATGTCTCCCAATGCCTGGATAGAACAGTGATGACATCACAACCTGATCTTTTACGCAGCTTAGCATGGATTATATTACCATCGTGTATGTCATCATGAAAGGTTGAAGATCGCAGCTTTGATGGTATACCAGTTCGAGTGTACAGACCTGACGCCTCTACCAGTCCTGCCCCTTGTGTTGTGTACTTCCATGGCGGAGGCTGGAGTCTCTTCAGCGTAGGTAAGGACGATTTAGTTTCTCTTCCTCACATAACACAGTTGATATCACTGCTGGGTCATTTGATGAACAATGGCTTTATTACAACTGCTGTTACTTAGAACTAACATCGCTACACTCTAGACTCACTGGATCTTTGTCTTCTGTCAACTCTGTCTCATATGTCAGTGCTAACATCTGTTCACATGGACTCTGTCTCATATGTCAGTGCTAACATCTGTTCACATGGACTCTGTCTCATATGTCAGTGCTAACATCTGTTCACATGTCAGTGCTAACATCTGTTCATATGTCAGTGCTAACATCTGTTCACATGTCAGTGCTAACATCTGTCTCATATGTCAGTGCTAACATCTGTTCACATGGACTCTGTCTCACATGTCAGTGCTAACATCTGTTCACATGGACTCTGTCTCACATGTCAGTGCTAACATCTGTTCACATGTCAGTGCTAACATCTGTTCACATGTCAGTGCTATCATCTGTTCACATGTCAGTGCTAACATCTGTTCACATGTCAGTGCTAACATCTGTTCACATGTCAGTGCTAACATCTGTCTCATATGTCAGTGTTAACATCTGTTCACATGTCAGTGCTAACATCTGTCTCATATGTCAGTGCTAACATCTGTTCACATGTCAGTGCTAACATCTGTTCACATGTCAGTGCTAACATCTGTCTCATATGTCAGTGCTAACATCTGTTCACATGTCAGTGCTAACATCTGTTCACATGTCAGTGCTAACATCTGTTCACATGTCAGTGCTAACATCTGTTCACATGTCAGTGCTAACATCTGTTCACAATGTCAGTGCTAACATCTGTTCACATGTCAGTGCTAACATCTGTTCACATGTCAGTGCTAACATCTGTTCACATGTCAGTGCTAACATGTCTCATATGTCAGTGCTAACATCTGTCTCATATGTCAGTGCTAACATCTGTTCACATGTCAGTGCTAACATCTGTTCACATGTCAGTGCTAACATCTGTTCACATGTCAGTGCTAACATCTGTTCACATGTCAGTGCTAACATCTGTTCACATGTCAGTGCTAACATCTGTTCACATGTCAGTGCTAACATCTGTTCACATGTCAGTGCTAACATCTGTCTCATATGTCAGTGTTAACATCTGTTCACATGTCAGTGCTAACATCTGTCTCATATGTCAGTGCTAACATCTGTCTCATATGTCAGTGTTAACATCTGTTCACATGTCAGTGCTAACATCTGTTCACATGTCAGTGCTAACATCTGTCTCATATGTCAGTGCTAACATCTGTTCACATGTCAGTGCTAACATCTGTCTCATATGTCATGCTAACATCTGTCTCATATGTCAGTGCTAGACATCTGTTCACATGTCAGTGCTAACATCTGTCTCATATGTCAGTGCTAACATCTGTTTACATGTCAGTGCTAACATCTGTTCACATGTCAGTGCTAACATCTGTCTCATATGTCAGTGCTAACATCTGTTCACATGTCAGTGCTAACATCTGTTCACATGTCAGTGCTAACATCTGTTCACATGTCAGTGCTAACATCTGTTCAATGTCAGTGGCTAACATCTGTTCACATGTCAGTGCTAACATCTGTCTCATATGTCAGTGTTAACATCTGTTCACATGTCAGTGCTAACATCTGTCTCATATGTCAGTGCTAACATCTGTTCACATGTCAGTGCTAACATCTGTTCACATGTCAGTGCTAACATCTGTTCACATGTCAGTGCTAACATCTGTTCACATGTCAGTGCTACATCTGTTCACATGTCAGTGCTAACATCTGTTCACATGTC
This sequence comes from Cepaea nemoralis, assembly GCA_014155875.1. Classification (NCBI taxonomy): domain Eukaryota; kingdom Metazoa; phylum Mollusca; class Gastropoda; order Stylommatophora; family Helicidae; genus Cepaea; species Cepaea nemoralis. The sequence continues at coordinate 468,307 of JACEFZ010020215.1, forward strand.
AGGTGCTAACATCTGTTCACATGTCAGTGCTAACATCTGTCTCATATGTCAGTGCTATCATCTGTTCACATGTCAGTGCTAACATCTGTTCACATGTCAGTGCTAACATCTGTTCATATGTCAGTGCTAACATCTGTTCACATGTCAGTCCTAACATCTGTTCACATGTCAGTCCTAACATCTGTTCACATGTCAGTGCTAACATCTGTCTCATATGTCAGTGCTAACATCTGTTCACATGTCAGTGCTATCATCTGTTCACATGTCAGTGCTAACATCTGTTCACATGGACTCTGTCTCATATGTCAGTGCTAACATCTGTTCACATGGACTCTGTCTCATATGTCAGTGCTAACATCTGTTCACATGTCAGTGCTAACATCTGTCTCATATGTCAGTGCTAACATCTGTTCACATGGACTCTGTCTCACATGTCAGTGCTAACATCTGTCTCATATGTCAGTGCTAACATCTGTTCACATGTCAGTGCTAACATCTGTCTCATATGTCAGTGCTATCATCTGTTCACATGTCAGTGCTAACATCTGTTCACATGGACTCTGTCTCACATGTCAGTGCTAACATCTGTTCACATGTCAGTGCTAACATCTGTTCACATGTCAGTGCTAACATCTGTTCACATGTCAGTGCTAACATCTGTTCACATGTCAGTGCTAACATCTGTTCACATGTCAGTGCTAACATCTGTCTCATATGTCAGTGCTAACATCTGTTCACATGTCAGTGCTAACATCTGTTCATATGTCAGTGCTAACATCTGTTCACATGTCAGTGCTAACATCTGTTCACATGTCAGTGCTAACATCTGTCTCATATGTCAGTGCTAACATCTGTTCACATGTCAGTGCTAACATCTGTCTCATATGTCAGTGCTAACATCTGTTCACATGTCAGTGCTAACATCTGTTCACATGGACTCTGCCTCATATGTCAGTGCTAACATCTGTTCACATGTCAGTGCTATCATCTGTTCACATGTCAGTGCTAACATCTGTTCACATGGACTCTGTCTCATATGTCAGTGCTAACATCTGTTCACATGGACTCTGTCTCATATGTCAGTGCTAACATCTGTTCACATGTCAGTCCTAACATCTGTTCACATGGACTCTGCCTCATATGTCAGTGCTAACATCTGTTCACATGTCAGTGCTATCATCTGTTCACATGTCAGTCCTAACATCTGTTCACATGGACTCTGCCTCATATGTCAGTGCTAACATCTGTTCACATGTCAGTGCTAACATCTGTTCACATGGACTCTGTCTCATATGTCAGTGCTAACATCTGTTCACATGTCAGTGCTAACATCTGTTCACATGTCAGTGCTAACATCTGTCTCATATGTCAGTGCTAACATCTGTTCACATGGACTCTGTCTCATATGTCAGTGCTAACATCTGTTCACATGTCAGTGCTAACATCTGTTCACATGTCAGTGCTAACATCTGTCTCATATGTCAGTGCTAACATCTGTTCACATGTCAGTGCTAACATCTGTTCACATGTCAGTGCTAACATCTGTTCACATGTCATATGCTAACATCTGTTCACATGTCAGTGCTAACAATCTGTTCACATGTCAGTGCTAACATCTGTTCACATGTCAGTGCTAACATCTGTCTCATATGTCAGTGCTAACATCTGTTCACATGTCAGTGCTAACATCTGTTCATATGTCAGTGCTAACATCTGTTCACATGTCAGTGCTAACATCTGTTCACATGTCAGTGCTAACATCTGTCTCATATGTCAGTGCTAACATCTGTTCACATGTCAGTGCTAACATCTGTCTCATATGTCAGTGCTAACATCTGTTCACATGTCAGTGCTAACATCTGTTCACATGTCAGTGCTAACATCTGTCTCATATGTCAGTGCTAACATCTGTTCACATGTCAGTGCTAACATCTGTTCACATGTCAGTGCTAACATCTGTCTCATATGTCAGTGCTAACATCTGTTCACATGTCAGTGCTAACATCTGTTCATATGTCAGTGCTAACATCTGTTCACATGTCAGTGCTAACATCTGTTCACATGTCAGTGCTAACATCTGTTCACATGTCAGTGCTAACATCTGTCTCATATGTCAGTGCTAACATCTGTTCACATGTCAGTGCTAACATCTGTTCACATGTCAGTGCTAACATCTGTTCACATGTCAGTGCTAACATCTGTTCATATGTCAGTGCTAACATCTGTTCACATGTCAGTGCTAACATCTGTCTCATATGCCAGTGCTAACATCTGTTCACATGGACTGTCATCACCATGATCAACAACACTAGGAACTTAAAACACCGAAGACTCAAACAGTAGGTTGCATGATTTATTGCCTGGCATATTTCCCTGCATCTTGTCAGGTGCGTACTGAAGTAATATATGATATAAAATGGATACATGAATTTAAGCCGGCTCCGTGGCGAATGGGGTTACACATACCTGCGTTCAGAACACAGCTGTGGGCTATTTGGCAGCTGACCACCTTGTGTTGGTATTTTACAAAATGTTATGTGTGCCGGTTGTTCAGCAAGCAATGGCAAACTACTGAATGTAAAATTGCCAAGAGATCTCAACAGCAAAAAAAAAAAAAACAATTCTGGTATTGACTACGACATCCTGTAAAGGATATGCAACTAACTAACATGAATTTAAAGCACATAATCATTGATATTGTTTGAATGTGGAGCATTTGTTATCACACGGTAATCACAAAAGGTCTACATTTGAGCAATAGCAGTACTATGATTTTAGTATTTTAGCCTTAATATAATTCATTTATTTACTGTCAAAACTGTCATATACTGTCTATTGTACCTTGCGGTGTAGAACAGGGCAGTCCTGAGCCTGAGGAATTAAGGTCGCCTGGCTAGTGCAGTCACCGCAAACTCTGCAGGTTAGGGTTTTCTTTTATTTATTCACTGTTGATGTACAACTGCAGTATGCATCTGATGAGATGTAGCGAAATATGCCTGGCAATAACTCTTGCAACATCTTGTTTGTGGCTTCTGTGTTTCTGAAAACAAGCATCTTTCCTGTGGCGGCAACATGTAGATGTGAGTTGTGGACCCTTTCACGGTCACTGCAGGAGACAATCAGGGCTGTTGAACTTGAATGTTACAGAAATATAATTGAATTCCATGGACCAAGAGGAAGACAAATCTGAACATCGAAGAAATCTGCCTCCTAAACATCATGTCGCTGAAACTGACATACTTTAGCCATGTTAAACAGAATTGTGGGTTGGAAGATGGACACAGGATATTTAAGACACCTTAGACATGACAATACATGAGGAAGGGGGACTGGTAGAAGAACAAGAATCTTGTAGTTGACGTGTTGGGAGTGATATTCTGCAAAGGTCTTGCTCATGATGATGATGATGATGATTTGATGAACCTGTTACATCTGTTATCTGTTGGGGTATCACCCTTACACTCCGGACATGTCCGTAGGTGCTCAGATACTCCCCACGAATATGGTCTCCAACATGGAGGATAGGTGGTTGAACTGTTAAGGCCTCAGGAGTGTTGATGCTTGTGGCTATGGTTTGCTTACGCAGTTTCCTCATGTTGGGCTTGTAATGCATGGTTCTGTCGCTCTACTACTGAGTTGAGTGTGTGAAGCGACACTGTGAGCTGTGAAGTTCACGTGGAGTGCTTTTACTTCCATCCGCGATTGTTTGTAGTGTGAACTTAATTTTCAGAAAAATGGCAGTCAGCCGGATGCTGAGCTAACTGGGTAATGTGTGGTTGCTGGTTTTCTAATGACTGCCTCTTCCATTGATGATGAACTGTATTTTTTGTGGCGGACTTTTGTATTGGCATTCTGGCAGCAGCATTATGCATGGTATACGTGTATGGGCTGTTGGTTTGTCGAGACTCCTGCCTGTTCCACTTTTCACATGGGGCAGTGAGGAGAATTTTGTGTGATATTCACTGGCACAGGAACGGAGCATAATGGGACGACCCTTTGTTGTGAAGTTGGAACCACGACTAACTAACTAACATTTGCGGCTAATAATGCCAGTTGTAGGTTGGTTGACGAGGCCCCTCATTCTCCCGATGTGCCTCTCATGTTTGGCCGTGCCAATTTTTACTCCAAGTTTCTCATTCTGGACAATGATGTGGATTCACTGGCTTCAACATCTCTCTGTGGGCATTAACAATATCAGCACAATCCATGGGCTAACCATCTACAGGGGGTGCAGAGCCAGCAAGTTTATTGGCTCATTCATTTCCCTCTGTTCCCACGTCCTGAAACAAAGATGAAGGTGACTCTACAGACAACAGACCTCTGCATTGATTCAGTCCACTGTCTACGTACAGAACCTGCCTCGACCTTTCATTGAATCACTTCCATCCATCCATGTGCCATGCCGGTGAGCGTGGGCGGTCATGTTTTGCCATCTCACTCGATCACCAGAGTCGTGGATCAGCTCTGTGTTCCTGTCTTGACCATGCCATGTGGCCAATCCATCCAGGCATTTACTTCTCGGTCTTCCCCTTGGTCTTTTCCCTTCGATCTTGCCAGTTGTCACCAAGTTCTACAAGTCATTTTTCCTCATAATCACTTAGTACTACTAAAACATTGCTTTAATGCTGAGATTCCAGCCATATGAAAGCCCGTGTAACTGCCATCACCTCCATCGTCATGCTGCTCGTCATAGAGTGGGCACCACTGGATTCTTGAACGGTTCAGCCCACTGAACATACCGTGAATGTTCACACAGTTCTCTGCTGCTATATAACAGATCTATCTGTATAGATAAGCACATCGGAATCATCTGAATGCTCATTGTTACTTGTTTTTATGTTGTGTCATTATTTCTTTTCAGACACATACAGTGTGGTAACAGCCACCTTGGCAGCTTCAGACAAATGCTGTTGTGATATCTGTGAAGTAAGCCTATTTTCTCATTTGATAAAACACATCATCATCATCATGTGCCATGCTGAAGCGTGGGCAGTCATTGCTCACCATCTCACACGATCACCAGTCTTGCATCAGCTTTTCGATTATGTCATGTGGGCAAGCCACTCAGATATTTATTTCTTTGTCCTTCCCATACTATTTTTCCAGCAGTTTTTCCAGTTGTCACAAAGTTATCCAGTTCATTTCTCCTCATACCTCACAAACAAATATCTTACTGTCTCATTTCTCTACCCAAGTGATGGTTTCCATTTGTTTCTTGTAGGACTGTTCATTGGGTTTGCTGTCTGCCCATTCTTGGCATTGTTATCAGAAACCACATTTCCACCGCCACTATTTGTTTCTCAGCTTGTCTGCTTGTTGTCCATAAGACACAAGAGTTAGTAGGTGGTTTAGAAGTTAGGAAGCTGGTGTTGAAGACTGCAGATACAGGTTCAAACCTTGATAAAACTTAAGTTTTTATAAATGAGATCAGTGAAGGAAAAAACCTATTGTGTCTGTACCTGAATCTTCACATCTAGAGATATTATATCGAGCATAATTTTTGTTTTTTTGTAATTTTACCAGAGCAGCAGTCAGTAAGGCCTACTCCTTACAGTTTCCAACAGCCAACACATTGTTATCATGCACAAAGGTGCAGCCTATTTTCCACCTTACTTGAGAAGACTGGGAGTCCTATGCACAACTTTGGGATCAAGAGGAAGTCATTTGACTCCTCTGAAGAAAAACAAATGTGTCTGGTGAATATCGTTTTTATTCACATTGGAATCCAAGCACATTTGGATTTAGATGCAGTCATCGGGGTTATCAGCCAACGTGGAGCCACATATCTTAAAGCCACTTCAGTCCCAATTTGTCAGACAGAGAGACTGGCACCTTAAAAGCTCTGCCACCCACAACTCTCACATATAAAATGAATACTGAATGGCATAATGTCACAACATACCGGAATGTTGTAGTATGCTGTTACTTTAACTTAATGTTGCCGGTGTTAATTTATGATGGTGGTGGGGGACTTCTGAGGCACTTGTAATTTATGTCCCCAAGCCAAGGACGAGAAGTCAACATTTTTAGTCAAACAAATGGTGTAGAGGTTAAACCTTCAACCCTGCCATCAGCACACCGGAAGTGTAAGAGTGAGTGCTCTGATGCTTGTCACTATGCAAATCTTCACTAGACGAACAAATGAGCTTTATTTTCAGACAGGCCTGCGTGCCCAATTTGTGACCCTTTGAAAAAGAAAGTTTGTTCGTTTATTCAGTCCGGAGCATTCCACAGTAGTAGTGACATGTGTATTGACTATGCATGAGTTTCAGAGTGACAAATAGCAGCGAACAAATATAAATTGATTAATAACTAGAATTTGTACTTTCAGTTTCAGACTTGCCCCAGAACATCCGTACCCAATCCCATTTGATGACTGCGTGAAGGCAACCAGGCATGTGCTGCACCATGGCAGCAACTACGACATAGACAGCAGCAGGGTGTCCGTGGCAGGTCAGATTATTGATTCATCATGTAGTACATCCTTTGTGTGTTCCAGGTAGCGGGGTAGGGGTATCCCCTTTCAAAGGAGAAGTTGGGTGTCTCCTACCCTCCGCTAGCCTATGGGACACCCTTGGACAAGGTGGAGTACACGTTTAGCCCCCTAAACAGGGTAACGTGAAGGCACGGGAGCAGGTAGTGGATTTAACTTGGGACAGATAGTTGCTTGGTTATGGTTTCAAGTTAGCAGAGGTGGGCAGAGCATCTCTCAGTAGAGACAATGGCTACGGTCATCTGATCAGTATGGTCACTGCCAGGAAGGAAGAATGGTAGACTTCCCTCCTTATTGATTCCCGGGCAGAGGAAGCTCGTCAGCCTTGGCTGGTATCTCTTCTAAGAGAGGGAACTCTAGGGAAATCTCAAACCTCCATTGCCTTGCGGGTATACCCATGTGGGAAAGGCTTCAGGAGTAAACCCTGAGGACAAATCTGGAGATGGAGTCCCTAAGGTAGTTCCATGTTGTAAACAACATAGTTCTGGCAACTCCTGCGATGGCACCGATACCAAGTTGCATTGGCTACTGCCTTTCCCTTGGTCAACATCGGCGACATGGAGAGGGGTAACTGGCCACTGGGCAACAGCTGGTTCTCCAAATTCCATAGCCCAGGCTTGTGCCCTGGAAAGGTCACTTCAGCACCACGTAACGGCAGTGACACAACACGGGAAGCAGCAGTTACTGGTTTGCTTGCTCCTACACATTTTGGTATCTTCTTCGCCTTTCTCTTAAGGCAGGCATTTGGAACTGCCACTGAAGGCATATACCTCCATACAATATCTGATGGCAAACTTTTTAACCCATCAAGACTCAAGGTAAAGACCAAAATAAGGTCAAGATGCGTAAGAGAACTACTTTTTGCAGATGATGCAGCACTGACTACTCATACAGCAGAAGAACTGCAGTGCCTCATAGATCGTTTTGCAGCTGCCTGCAAAGATTTTGGGCTCACCATCAGCCTAAATGCAACACAGGTGATGGAACAAGATGCTGGTGCGCTTCTGTCAATCAAAATTTCTAATTATGAATTGAATATCGTCCATGAGTTTGCGTATTTGGGGTCGACAATATCAGATAATCTTTCATTAGAGACAGAAATGAACAGACGCATTGGAAAGGAAACCACAACATTTTCCAGGCTAACTAAGAGAGTTTGGGAGAACAGTAGACTAACAGAGCATACAAAAGTTCAAGTATATAAACTTGTGTTGTTAGCACACTACTCTATGGGTTTGAATCCTGGACCTTGTACTCAAGACAGGAAAGGAAGTTAAATTCCTTCCACGTGAGATGTCTGAGACGTATCCTGGGCATAACATGGAAAGACCACATAACAAACAAACATGTGCTTGAAAGAGCGGATATTACCACAATGCACACCCTCCTCAAGCAGAGACACCTCCTGTGGCTGGGCCACGTATCTCGAATGGAGGATGAACGTATTCCCAAAGATCTATACGGAGAACTAGCCACAAGAAAGAGGCCAACCGGAAGACCCCAAATACGATTATAGGGATGTGTGTAAACAAGATATGAAAACCCTTGGCATAGATCCAGACACGTGGGAAAGAGTTGCAACAGACAGATGTTCCTAGAGAAGAGATGTACGAAACGGACTGGTGCTCTTTGAGCGCAATCTGATCCAACAAACTGAGGATAGGCGACACAGGCTCAAAATGCAGTCACTTACTGCGGGACTTGCCTCGTCTTACAGATGCGGAAACTGACAGAGATTGTCACTCTCGCATTGGACTATACAGTCACCAGCGGTGCTGCCAGGTACCTCCCCAGCGACACAACTCTATAGTCCTTCAGGACTGAAAGAGGCCTAGTACTACTACATCCTTGGTAGCATGTTGCTCTCATCCTGGCTGCTGACAGACAATTATGTGACCGTGGTCATGTACAGAGGCACAGCTTCTTGCTGACATACATGTGTACAAGGCACGAGGATCAAATTCATTGCACCGGGTTTATCCCATATGGGCTCAGTCTCTTTCTGCAGGCAGGCCTGCCAAAAGTGTTGCACAAACCACAAACTCTGTAACTCCAGCAACGACCCCCAGTAGTATCAGGGAAAAAACTGCATGTGTGAAACGAATGATGTAGCCTGAACTCGATTCCTCAACCTTTGGGATGAGGCAAGTGCCATAACACTTCAGCATGGAGTCTCCCAGCTGGGGTTAGTGGAGGTTGGGTGGAGTCAGGAGCCGACATCACAGCACTGGGGACATGTCCATACATGCTCCGTCCTCATTTGCCACATGGAGACCCCCAGCTTCTAGCTGAAGGATGTGTTGAACGGAACATCACTCAGGTAAATGAGGGTTGCTGGTCTCCCTGGCATAGAAGTTAAGGACATTGTTCGTAATACCACATACTCGCATACGAAACACAGCTGCACGAGATTCGGCAGCTGATCACATCGCGTTAGTTACTTATAGGGGTATGTGAGCCGGTTGTTCAGAAAGCAATGGCAAACTACTGAACGTAAAACTTGCCAAGACATCAACAGCAGCTAAAAAATGCTGGTGTTGACTGCAATGTCCTGTAAAGGGTTTGCAAAAAAAAAAAAATGGAGGTTGGGTGGAGTCAGGAGCACTGGGGACATACCCATACAGGCTCCGTCCTCATCTGTCACATGGAGACTGAGTAGAAGATGTTAGGGAATGTGTGTATGAGGAAGACAACATTGCATGTGGATGAATATCATCAAGTGATGGACCTCTTCTTCTTTCGTTCGCTTGAAATGTCTATAACTGCAATGTTGTCTCTTGTATGAACTTCACTATCTTTTTTAGTTCACACAGCGGTCCATAGAGTTTATCTTCCACTGTCGTCTCTCTAGGCCAGAAGGTTTGCCTAGATATGTTATATTTTGGGCAGTCTTGGAGTATGTGCTCTGTTGTCTGCGACGCCAATCCACATGTGCACATGGCTGTTTCACCAATCTTGAATTTTGTATACATGTGGTTGCGTAATCTATTGTGCCCTGTTCTGAGGAGCAGAACAATGATTTGTTCTGGTCTGTCCGTGGAGGTGGACTGAAAGAAGCTTGTATGAATGTACCATGGAGCTACAAAACAGAGGTTGTAGGAGGCTCAACACAGCCAACCTTCAGTGCCAGGATAGAAGAGTATGATGATAATGATTTAACTCATGAAAACCAGGTTCCACTGAGTTAGGTTGGCCACATTTTTATTCTTGGATATCTGATTCCATTGCTGCCTCTGACGGTAACAAACTGTGTTTCTGTTTGTATCAGGAGATGGTTCTGGGGCCAATTTGGCCGCTGCTGTAGCTCTGCGCCTGTCAGAGGAAGATCCAGAATATACACCAGCTCTCAAATTGCAGGTTTGTTGCTGTGCTGTCCTTCACTTTGTGGATTTGTGGCTGTATTGTCCTTTACTTTGTGGTTTGTGGCTGTACTGTCCTTCACTTTGTGGTTTGTGGCTGTACTGTCCTTCACTTTGTGGGTTTGTGGCTGTACTTTCCTTCACTTTTTGGGTTTGTGGCTGTACTTTCCTTCACTTTGTGGGTTTGTGGCTGTATTGTCCTTCACTTTGTGGCTTGTGGCTGTACTGTCCTTCACTTTGTGGTTTGTGGCTGTACTGTCCTTCACTTAGTGGGTTTGTGGCTGTACTGTCCTTCACTTTGTGGGTTTGTGGCTATACTTTCCTTCACTTTGTGGGTTTGTAGCTGTACTGTCCTTCACTTTGTGGGTTTGTAGCTGTACTGTCCTTCACTTTGTGGATTGGAACTGTACTGTCCTTCACTTTGTGGGTTTGTGGCTGTATTGTCCTTCACTTTGTGGATTGGAACTGTACTGTCCTTCACTTTTTGGGTTTGTGGCTGTACTGTCCTTCACTCTGTGGGTTTGTGGCTGTACTGTCCTTCACTTTGTGGATTGGAACTGTACTTCCTTCACTTTGTGGGTTTGTGGCTGTACTGTCCTTCACTTTGTGGATTGGAACTGTACTGTCCTTCACTTTGTGGGTTTGTGGCTGCACTGTCCTTCACTTTGTGGATTGGAACTGTACTGTCCTTTACTTTGTGGATTGGAACTGTACTGTCCTTAAGTTTGTGGGTTTGTGGCTGTACTTTCCTTCACTTTGTGGGTTTTAGATGTTCCATCAACTAATCTAGCATTTGTGGGGATGTTTGTTTGTTTGCTCGTTTTAACTTGAGCGTAGTCCACGCTGGACTGATATTTGCTTGTCAGCTGGCTTTCCCTATTGCCAGAGCCCCTCACCATCAGGCTTCGACTTCTGAGGTACTTGTAATTTATGTCCACAAGTCAAGGACGAGAAGTCAATATTTTAGTCTAACTAACCGGTGTAGGGGTTGAACCTGCTACCTTGTTATCAGCATACTGATTTGACCATGCTGGGATGATCTCTGTTTCTGTCTTGTCTAAGTGATAGACCTGTCTGTAGGCTACTGACTTGTGGCAGTCTTGTTACATGAACAAGCCACCTGATTGGCTGTATTTTAATAAAAGCCTAACAGTTATCCATCCAAGTAGATGGGAACATTCTTAAACAGGTGAATTAGTACCACTATCGGAACAGTCACAACCTCAAATTGGAGGTGCCTTGTTGTGATTAAAATAAGAATCACCACGGCAAGGGTAGCCTTATGGAAGATGGAAAACATACTAACCAATACAAATCACAGTTCACATGCAGGTGCCAGTCTATCTACATTGGCAGAACAGAGTAGCAGTTGAACAACAGAGCGGTTGAACACATACCTAATTGGATTGACAAGATACTACACACAGGCAATGGGAGCCTAGGGAGGCCGACACACTACAAACTTCCCGCTATGTCGATTGCATGGCACATGTTGGAAACCGCCCATGTTATGATAGAGGACATTCCCTTTCGCATGTTGTTTAATACACAAAGTAGTCACTTGTTAAAGTTTGCAGAAGCCATAATGATTAATCTACATAGGCCAGTTTTGTGCAAACAGAAAGACGTGATAGTCAGTTTAAAATTACAGTGGTAGACAATTGACATTACTGTGTAAACATGTGTATATTCAGCTTGAAGGATTTATCTAGTTATTTTACTTTATGTTGTGTGAATTCTGCAGTATGTACCTGACAAGATGCAGTGAAATATGACAGGCAATAAATCGTGCAATCTATTGTTTGTGTCTTCGTTATTCAATAAAAATCTGTCAACTGTAGTGAGAAGAACAGTGTTAAAGTGCTACACAGAACCTATGTTATTGTAAGTTGTGAAACATGGACAGTAAGCATACAAGCTGAGAAACATCTAATGATTGTGGAGCTGTGGTTTCTTAGGAAATTGCAAAGAATACCATTATCATCATCATGTGCCATGCAGGTAAGCATGGTCGCTCATGTTTCACCATCTCACACAATCACCAGAGTCGTGGATCAGCTCTGTGTTATTGTCCCAACCATGCCACATGGCCAAGTCATCCAGGTATTTACTTCTCTGTCTTCCCCTTGTTCTTTCCCCTCAATCTTGCCAGTTTTCACCAAGTTCTTCTCACAACGTGCCCAAAACAAAATTGACTATGTCTAATTTCTCTAATAGATGACAGAAAAACCAATGAGACAGTCCTAGAGATAAGTGAAAATTTATATCAGAAGTTATGTGTCGAGAGTCCAGATTTATAAATGACACTGAGTATTAATTTTGTGTGCGTAAAATATTGTTTATGTGTCCTGATCACTAGGTGTTGATACAGCCTGCTTTACAAGCCTTCACCTTTGACACACCGTCTTATCGACAGAATGCTGATTATACTCTGGGGACCAGGTGAGGACAGTTCTGCTTCTACATCATGCTAGCTTGTCTATAGTTTGTGGTCCAGTTCCTACATAATGACAGCCCCTATGTAATGACAGTTGCTACACAATGACAGCCCCTACATAATGACAATCCCTACATAATGACAGTCCCTATATAATGATATTCCCTACATAACAGTCCCTACATAATGACAGTCCCAGCATAATGACAGTTCCTACATAATGACAGTCCTTACATAATGACAGTTCCTGTATAATGATAGTCCCTACATAATGACAGTCCTTACATAATGACAGTTCCTACATAATGACAGTCCTTACACAATGACAGTTCCTGTATATTGACAGTCCCTACATAATGACAGTCCTTACATAATGACAGTTCCTGCATACTGACAGTCCCAGCATAATGACAGTCCCTACATAATGTCAGTCCCTATGTAATGACAGTCCTTACATAATGGCAGTTCCTACCTGACACCTTCTTCAAGACTTTCCTTATATAATGACATTTCCTGTATAATGGCAGTCCCTATATAATGATGGTCCCTACATAATGACAGTTCCTACATAATGACAGTCCCAACATAATTGCAGTTCCTGCCTGACACCTTCAAGACTTTCTTTATATAATGACAGTTCCTACATAATGACAGTTCCTGTATAATGATAGTCCCTACATAATGACAGTCCTTACATAATGACAGTTCCTACATAATGACAGCCCCTACATAATGACAATCCCTACATAATGACAGTCCCAGCATAATGACAGTTCCTACATAATGACAGTCCTTACATAATGACAGTCCCTGTATAATGATAGTCCCTACATAATGACAGTCCTTACATAATGACAGTTCCCACATAATGACAGTCCTTACACAATGACAGTTCCTGTATATTGACAGTCCTTACATAATGACAGTTCCTGCATACTGACAGTCCCAGCATAATGACAGTCCCTACATAATGTCAGTCCCTACGTAATGACAGTCCTTACATAATGGCAGTTCCTACCTGACACCTTCTTCAAGACTTTCCTTATATAATGACATTTCCTGTATAATGACAGTCCCTACATAATGATGGTCCCTACATAATGACAGTTCCTACATAATGACAGTCCCTACATAATGACAGTCCTTACATAATGACAGTTCCTACATAATGACAGTTCCTACATAATGACAGTCCCAACATAATTGCAGTTCCTACCTGACACCTTCAAGACTTTCTTTATATAATGACAGTTCCTACATAATGATAGTCCTTACATAATGACAGTTCCTATATAATGATAGTCCCTACATAATGACAGTCCTTACATAATGACAGTTCCTACACAATGACAGTTCCTGTATATTGACAGTCCCTACATAATGACAGTCCTTACATAATGACAGTTCCTACATAATGACAGTTCCTACATAATGGCAGTTCCTACCTGACACCTTCAAGACTTTCTTTATATAATGACAGTTCCTACATAATGATAGTCCTTACATAATGACAGTTCCTGTATAATGATAGTCCCTACATAATGACAGTCCTTACATAATGACAGTTCCTACATAATGACAGTCCTTACATAATGGCAGTTCCTACCTGATACCTTCAACACTTTCTTTATATAATGACAGTTCCTACATAATGACAGTCCTTACATAATGACAGTCCTTACATAATGACAGTCCTTACATAATGACAGTTCCTGTATAATGACAGTTCCTACATAATGACAGTCCTTACATAATGACAGTCCTTACATAATGACAGTTCCTGTATAATGACAGTCCTTACATAATGACAGTCCTTACATAATGGCAGTTCCTACCTGACACCTTCAAGACTTTATTTATATAATGACAGTTCCTGTATAATGACAATCCCTACATAATGACAGTCCCAACATAATGACAATCCCTACATAATGACAGTCCTTACATAATGGCAGTTCCTACCTGACACCTTCAGGACTTTCTTTATATAATGACAGTTCCTGTATAATGACAGTCCTTACATAATGACACTTCCTACATAATGACAGTCCCTACATACAGTTCTTAGTTCCTACATAATGACAGTCTCTACATACAGTCCCTACATACAGTTCCTACATAATGACAGTCCCTACATAATGACTGTCCCTACATAATGATAGTCCCTACATAATGACTGTCCCTACATAATGATAGTCCCTACATAACAGTCCCTACATAATGACAGTCCCTACATAATGACTGTCCCTACATAATGACAGTTTCTACATAATGACAGTCCCTATATACAGTCCCTACATAATGACAGTTCCTACCTGACACCTTCAGGATTTTCTTTATATAATGACAGTTCCTGTATAATGACAGTCCTTACATAATGGCAGTCCTTACATAATGGCAGTTCCTACCTGACACCTTCAGGACTTTCTTTATATAATGACAGTCCCTACATAATGACAGTCCCTACATAATGACAGTTCCTACCTAACACCTTCAAGACTTTCTTTATATAATGACAGTTCCTGTATAATGACAGTTCCTACATAATGACAGTCCCTATATACAGTCCCTACATAATGGCAGTTCCTTCCTGACACCTTCAAGACTTTCTTTATATAATGACAGTTCCTGTATAATGACAGTTCCTACATAATGACAGTAATTACATAATGGCAGTTCCTACCTGACACCTCCTTCAAGACATCCCTTATATAATGACAGTTCCTGTATAATGACAGTCCCTACATAATGACAGTCTCTAGACATATTATGTACACTGCCATACAATAGGTTCTTAAGTGTACTCTTAGCTGTTGAAGGTTGGCGTGGCATGGAAGAAAACTGGGCACCTCACTGCATTAAACAAAAACAAGTCCCAAAGTAGGAGCCTGCTATGGGTCTATGAAGTGTTAGGGCATTCACATTTTCTTGGCCTGAATAGAGTTAGTTGCATATCCTTTGCAGAAACATTGCAGTCAGCCCCAGCATTTTTTGGCTGTTTATGATTTCTTGGCAAGTTTATGTTCAGTAGTTTGCCATTGCTTTCTGAACGACCAGGCCTCATACCATTTAGGCCTGAATACATGGACATATAGGTGTCCATTCTTTCCGTCTCTTAGCTGTGAGCACTGGAATAGAGCCCTAGTGCGACCGCTCCCATGGACATCAGCATAACCTCCTAACATCACTCCAGCGTGCCTTCTTCAGTGGGGAAGGCATATCTTAGAAACATTTCACAGCCCAGGTGCATCGTCTGTTGTAAGGTTAGCCTAATCCCAACAGATATCCTTGGGATCACTTTGTCCATGCCAGAACATGATGCCGTATGTTTTGTATTCTTGATTCAGGTCACAGATGATTGAATTCTGGTGCCATTATATAGGAGTTGAACCCAGCCCAGCCGTGTTGCTATCCTTCCAGACAAACGCACATATCTCAGCCAGCCTCATGAGATCCATATATTCAACATATTTTCAAGAAAATAAACTTCCTGAATACACCAAACACAACTTCATTCCGAGCTCACTGGGTGAGTACAGCATTGATTACGACAGACACGTTTCAGAATTGGTGGAAGCTAAAGTTCTAGACCCATTTGTGTCACCACTGCTTGCTGAAGATGTTTCTAAACTGCCGCAAGCATATATTTTGGTTACCGAATACGATGTTTTACGAGACGATGGTTTATTTTATGCCTTCAGACTGTCACAAGTAAATGTTAGTGTTCGTGTTGATTATATTCATGACCAAACACAGGGTTTTCTGGCACCTTTAGGCAGATGTTTGGTTTTTGAAGTCAGAGAAATCTGGCGAGGTATGGAATAAAATCTATTTGTATTTAAAACAAACATTATAGTTAGAATCAAATCTGTTTTAGCTCATTCATTATACATCTTTAGTCCGTCCAATATGTGCCACTCAGTATACATCTTTAGTTCATCCAAAGTGTGCCATTCGGTTTACATCTTTAGTTCATCCAGTGTGTGTTATTCATTGTGTGTCATCGTTATTAATTTTGCATCTGTAGTGTGTCCTATGTGTGTGAGATTTGTTAGTTTCTAGTCTGTTTTATTCTCATGATTTCTGATATTATTACCATCTGTTTGTCTGATGAGCCAGCTTGTCTAACAGAAACAGAATCACCCTACATCATCATACACTGAATTATGTTTTGTTGTTTCTCTAGAACAT
The DNA here is from genome assembly GCA_014155875.1 of Cepaea nemoralis. Classification (NCBI taxonomy): domain Eukaryota; kingdom Metazoa; phylum Mollusca; class Gastropoda; order Stylommatophora; family Helicidae; genus Cepaea; species Cepaea nemoralis. The sequence continues at coordinate 484,787 of JACEFZ010020215.1, forward strand.
TGATTTGGTGCATCCAGTTTCCATATGTATTTCTGTTAAGGCCAGCCTTCCATGGTCATTGACTGTCTTCAGGTGATCTACCTGTGCCATTGGCTGTCTTCAGGTGATCTACCTGTGCCACTGACTGTCTTCAGGTGATCTACCTGTGCCATTGGCTGTCTTCAGGTGATCTACCTGTGCCACTGACTGTCTTCAGGTGATCTACCTGTGCCACTGACTGTCTTCAGGTGATCTACCTGTGCCACTGACTGTCTTCAGGTGATCTACCTGTGCCACTGACTGTCTTCAGGTGATCTACCTGTGCCACTGACTGTCTTCAGGTGATCTACCTGTGCCACTGTCTGTCTTCAGGTGATCTACCTGTGCCACTGACTGTCTTCAGGTGATCTACCTGTGCCACTGACTGTCTTCAGGTGATCTACCTGTGCCACTGACTGTCTTCAGGTGATCTACCTGTGCCACTGACTGTCTTCATGTGATCTACCTGTGCCACTGTCTGTCTTCAGGTGATCTACCTGTGCCACTGACTGTCCTCAGGTGATCTACCTGTGCCACTGACTGTCTTCAGGTGATCTACCTGTGCCACTGACTGTCTTCAGGTGATCTGACTGTCTTCAGGTGATCTACCTGTGCCACTGACTGTCTTCAGGTGATCTACCTGTGCCACTGTCTGTCTTCAGGTGATCTACCTGTGCCACTGTCTGTCTTCAGGTGATCTACCTGTGCCATTGGCTGTCTTCAGGTGATCTACCTGTGCCACTGTCTGTCTTCAGGTGATCTACCTGTGCCACTGTCTGTCTTCAGGTGATCTACCTGTGCCACTGTCTGTCTTCAGGTGATCTACCTGTGCCACTGTCTGTCTTCAGGTGATCTACCTGTGCCATTGGCTGTCTTCAGGTGATCTACCTGTGCCACTGTCTGTCTTCAGGTGATCTACCTGTGCCATTGGCTGTCTTCAGGTGATCTACCTGTGCCACTGACTGTCTTCAGGTGATCTGCCTGTGCCACTGTCTGTCTTCAGGTGATCTGCCTGTGCCATTGGCTGTCTTCAGGTGATCTACCTGTGCCATTGGCTGTCTTCAGGTGATCTACCTGTGTCTCATAGTCAGGTTTCTCACCTATGGTCTAGATGACCCTGTCACTGGTTGTGCTATAGCTGACAGATCTTGGGGTCATGGGAACACCAGCTGTTGTCCTGTTTCACCATGGAAGTGCAGGAGAAGGGTGCATTTTATACTAGTGGAAGACCATGAACTTTTGCACTCCAGGGTAGATGAGGAAACACTGAACAAGACTGTAAGGTACCTCTACATCCCAGGGTAAAAATGAAAGATTAAAAAAGACTAAGGTACTTCTACATCCCAGGGTAAAAGTCAAAAGACTCTTAGGTATCTATGCTGCAGGGTAGAACAGGACAAACTATGCCGATGATGATGTCTTTTATTAAAAGCTGATATGAAGACATTTAGACAATAGCTGTGGTTCTCAGTCTCCAGCAGTTTGTGTTCCCCCATCACATGGATTATATTGATTTGTCCAGTTCTTCACATTACTGCTGGCAATTTGTTTGTTTTCATAAATTGCAACTCTGGGAGTCTCCATGGCGAAGTGGCCAAGCTGTCTGCCTCGTGCTCCAAAAGTTGAGGGTTCAATTATATCTTTCGGTTCATGAGTGCATTTTTCTCGGAGACTCCTGAGGGGTCGTCGCCAGTAGTTCGTGCTTTGTGCAATGCTTTTGACAGATAACTCCTGTGGAAAGAGACCAAGCCATATGGGATAAAACTTGGAGCAAGGAAGTCAATCCTTTTGACTTTTAAGACCATTTATTTTAACTTGCAACTGTCAGTAGTTCATGATGGCAAGGTTGGGAACCTTCCCCTGCAGTAGCAGTAGTGCCTCATCAGACATAGTGTCGTCATATTGTTGACTTATGGTTTGTGTTTGACCCTCCAGCAATAATTGATGGTGCTAATTTACACTTGTCTGGATATTTTGTGTTTGATCCTCCAGCAATAATTGATGGTGCTAATTTACACTTGTCTGGATATTTTCATTCAATAATTTTGTTGATGTTTTTACATACTTTTGTTTTTACAGGTTTTATACAGTTTAATATATTTGTGTATACATATTTCAGTGTGCAATTACTTTGCCTAGTAAAATAAAGGCATGTGCATTCGTACACAGGCTCAGGAGATCCGAGTTAAATAATTAGAGAGTATGTGAACCTCTTTTGTGTTGTACGTATATCAGTATGTGAACCTCTCTTATGTTTTAAATATATCAGTATGTGAATCTCTCTTGTGTTTTAAATACATCAGACAATTTATGTTAATGTAGTTCATATCCTTCCTTCCTTCCTTCATTCCTTCCTGCCTGCCTGCCTGCCTTCCTGCCTGCCCGTCCTCCCTCCCTCCCTTCCTTCCTGCCTGCCTGCCTGCCTGCCTGCCTTCCTGTCTTCCTTCCTTCCTTCCTTCCTTCCTTCCTTCCTTCCTTCCTGCCATCCTGTGCATTGCTGTACATATTGTTTCTTTGTCAGGTATTATTTACACCGCCATATTGGTCCACGCCTCGCAATAAAAGCTACTTCACTGAAATGCATTCTGGTTATACAAATGGAACCTTTATAGTTATGGCAGCTTAGTGGCTCGGCTTGCCTGCTGACTCAGTGCTCCCGTGTTCAAATCCTCCTCCAGGCAGGGTTTGTTACATGCTGCCAGGCCGACTCAGCTAAACTGGTTACCAGGAAATGTGTATATCATCCGTTCAGTGCCGATTGGTCTATCAGAATATAGAACTAATACCAGATAGCGTATACACCTCGTGATGTGTAAAAGGCTTACGTACTTGGTGTACATGGAACTTGAAACAATGTATTTTACATATTTAAACTAGTTAGTTCCATGTTCTTTTACAGCATTTTGCAGTCAACCCCAGCATTTATTGGCTGTTTGTGAATTATGTAGACCGCCTTGCGTTTTTATAATGAAATGGTGCCGGTTGTTCAGAAAGCAATGGCAAACTACTGAACATAAACTTTCCAAGAAATCACAAACAGCCAAAAATGCTGGGATTGACTGCGACGTTCTGTAAAGGATATGCAACTAACTTAACTTGTGAATTACCAGGCTATTGTACATTCTGTAGTTTGCCATTGCATTCTGGATAGCCAACTCTCAAACCATCAAAATTAATACAAAAGTTTTGGAACCCTCAACTCATTATGCTGGAAAATTGTGAAACTGCATCTGACTAATCCCTAAGCCCCAGACGGTGACTTTTAAATATACATACTTTTAATGTTTACTTTCATGTTTGAGTTGACAATAGAGAGAGAGAGAGAGAGAAAGAGAGAGAGAGAGTAATGCATGCACACACAGACTCTCTCTCTCTCTCTCTTTCTCTCTGTATGTGCGTGTTCAGACAACACAAAGAAAGCTACATGTGAAATTCTGTAGATCTCAAAAAGTAACTTTATTTTTCCATGTCTAAATATGGTTTCATGTGAGCATTTGACAACAGGGAAGCTTCAAAGCCAGGTGGGTGAGCAGAAGAAGATGAACGTCATAGTTAAAACTAAATGTTTGTGAAATCTTGTTGGTTGTACTCACCTTGGTTCTAGCTGCTATATTGTACCATATAAAATGTTCTTAAAATAATTTTAGATATTTGCAGCATTTATTTTATCTTTGACATTTGCAAAAGTGTGTTTCAACAACATTCTGTCGAAATGAAAAAGTGTAGTTCCTGTATCGAGACAACACTGCTAAAATTGGAATGTATATTTATGCTTCCTGGCAAGTCTCTGCCTGATAGGACAGGATAAGGGAGCAAACAACATGGACTAATGGAGGTTATAAGCCCTGGAAGGAAATCCATCTACGTGGAGGACACACTAAATGTGGAGTCAGTGAAGAGATGTGGAGTCACCAAAGAAATATGGAGTCAGTGAAATGATGTGGAGTCGGTGCTGTGACTTAGAATATGTGAAGTTATTTGGAGTCACTGAAGAGATGTGGAGTCACTGAAGAGATGTGGAGTCATTGATGTGATGTGGAGTCAGTGAAGAGATGTGGAGTCATTGATGTGATGTGGAGTCAGTGAAGTGATGTGGAGTCGGTGATGTGACATGGAATCTGTGAAGTTATGTGGAGTCAGTGAACAAATGTGGAGTCATTAACTTCCAGAAACATAGACAAGAAGAAACTGATTCCCAGCAACTGTCAAACTCTAGGAACCATAGGGAGCTTACATAATAACCTTGTAGGGTAAATATGTGTCGGGGAAAGATATCAGATAGTTACAGAACATATAGTTTTCTTGTGTTTTTGTGTGACAGAAATCACATTATAAGTGTTAGTATAAGAGTAAATTAACACTGTACAGTTGGAATTCAAATCTGTTCATTTGGAATACAAAACTGTACTGTTGGAATACAAAACTGTTCATTTGGAATACAAAGCTATACTGTTGAAATACAAACTGCTCAGTTGGAATATGAATACAAAACTATACTGTTGGAATAGAAAACTATACTGTTGGAATACAAAACTGTACTGTTGGAATTCAAAACTGTTCAGATGGAATACAAAACTATACTGTTGAAATACAAAACTGTTCAGCTGGAATACAAAACTGTTCAGTTGGAATACAAAACTATACTGTTGGAATTCAAAACTGTACTGTTGGAATACAAAACTATACTCTTGGAATAATAAAAAAAACTATACTGTTGGAATACCCATATACTGTTGAAATACAAAAATTTACTGTCAGAATTTACAAAATATATATTGTCAGAATATAGAACTATACTGTTTATATACAAGTTGGAACAAAACTGTATTGTCAAAATACAGAAATGTACTGTTGGAATACAAAAGTATACTGTAAAAAAAACAAAAAAACTATACCTTTGGAATGAACATGATATTGTCTTTATTCTTTAGAACACTACAAATTAAAATTGTCATATTAAGAAAATAGCATGAATTCCTTCACCACTGTAGATTCCTACCTATTGCTTCTTCTTCTATACGATCTACAAAGGCTATTTGTTTACATTTGAACATTCCGACAGCTTGTTTGTGATCAGTAATAAACTAACTTATGTTCAGGTAGTTTTGAATCGCATTGCTTTGGGGCCGGTAAGATAAATGTTTAATACAATGTTGGTAAGTCACTGGAGAAATTAATTCCATGCTTGGCCCTCTTCGTTGTTTGGGGTCATGCGGTCTATGCCACTTTAAGGTACACATGTAGACATTGTTGTAATCAGAGGGGGGAGGCTGGTGGTGATGGGTTGTTGGATCAATGAGTAAAGTTTCAGTCTAATGCCATTTGACAGCAGTAGAAATGTGGGCGTGGCCACATGGAATCCTGGTGGTCTCACTGGTTGTACAGAGTTTTGAATTCTGTGGACAGAAAAAGTTCAGTTAATTTCAGATCTTTGGCTTGATTGGTTGGTTTAGTTTGGTTTAGTCGTTGGATCAACATCACGGCACACGGTTTAACCCATAAGTGCTCCGTTTTCCTCCTAACTCAAACCTGAGTCTGGAGAAACTCAGCTCAATGCACGAACTCCGTTGCATCGGCGAGGATCCTGAAATACTTTGGGTAGATTTTTAACTCTAAATTTTGCCCGGGCAGCACCGTTAGGCTACTCTTTTTCGATTTCCAACTGCCAAGGGATTTTTTACGTGCGCAACAATACACACGGGCGTCCGATCTCACTACCCAGAGACCAGGGGCAATTTTATTACTGGAAGTTCAGGTGAATTTTTTAAATAAATCCCGGTCCTCACCGGGGCCTGAACCCGGGACCTCCAGCACTCGAGGTCGACACCATACTTTGAGACCACGCAGGCGCCCCCCCCCCCCCCCCCCCCCCCCCGATTGGTTGGTTGATAGATAAATGTTATGTTGTAGACTTGGTTGATGGGTTAGATATTATGTTGTCCAGACTTGGTTCATCCATCCATCCATCCATCCATGTGCCATGCCGATAAGCGTGGGCGGTCATGTTCTGCCATCTCACTCGATCACCAGAGTCGTGGATCAGCTCTGTGTTCCTTCTCGACCATGCAATGCTGCCAAGCCTTCCAGGTATTTACTTCTCGGTCTTCCCCTTGGTCTCTTCCCTTCGATCTTGCCAGTTGTCACCAAGCTCTCCAATTCATTTCTTCTCATAACATGCCCAAAAAATTTTGACTGTCTACGTCTAATGACTCTAATCAGTTTACGATCTTCATTTGTTTCTTGGTTGATAGACACATGTTATGTTTTAGACTTCGTTGATAGACAGATGTTATGTTGTCCAGACATGGTTGATAGACAGATGTTATGTTGAGAGAGAGAGAGTATAAGTTAGTTAAAACAATGAAGATCTAACTATCCAGAACAGCACGAAGTAGAGGTGTCAGTGATACACTAAACACATGCACACACATTCTGGTTGAGCGACACTCCAGCCCAGGGGCCACCAGAAGGGCGTGCAGAGCTCTTCTATGCGACAAGAGGCAGCTATTTCAAGCACCCTAAATGGCAAAGTGGGTGCTGCCGTGACACAATGGTTAGCATACTTATCTGCTTGCCCATTGGTTATGTGTTCAATTCCTCATCGAGGCAAGGACTTCTAAAACAGTGACCAGGTTCCCAGGTCGCCACAGACTAAAGTGTGTACATAAAAAACTAAAGGTGGTCGGCGTTATCGTCATCATCATTATCATCTAGTGCCTTGCCGGCTGGCGTGGGCGATCATAGCACTCCACAAATTACGATCTCCGACGTCATGGATCAATTCGTGTGTTGACGCCCTTCCGTGCCTTGACACAAGACTGTCAAGAATTTTCTCACGCTGTCTTTCTCTATCTCTCTTTCCGCAAACCTTTCCGGTTGTCACAACATGCTCAAATTTATGTCTTCTCATAACGTGGCCAAAAAAAATGTGATAGCGCCAAACCAACGAAATTTTGGTTTGGTCTATCTCGACTTAAAAACCTGGCCACACCGGAACTCGGCTTAACAAAGGAATCGGAAGCCAGTTTTGTTTTAGCAGTCCTTTGTGCTGATGAGAGATGCGGGCAGCATGGCCCTCAGTTCAGCGCTGTTCTGTTGTTGTCAGGTGTGGGAACAATTCCCTGAGTTGATCTGTGTCAACTAATGTTGTGACAAAACTGAGCGGCTGACTAGTTAGTGTCAGCAGGCCTGGGTTCTTGGTGGGATAGTAAATTGTGTCACAACTCTTGTTTATGTCGCGTCTTGGGGTTTATGTTGTGTAACCTATGTTTTTGTAGTGCCTTATTGTCTGTGCAGTGTTGCTTGTGTCAAAGTTCTTTATAGTGTCAGTCTAACCAGCCATTGTTTGGAACACCTGTGTTGTGGTACTTGGTGTACCCTGTTGTCTTAAGTGCTGTTGATTGGTTAGGGGTTACCCACTGTGGTGATTTGATATATACAGTTGTCTATTGTATCTGTTATTGACACGCAATGTGCTGTTAGAAGAAATAAATAAAGAGCTTGTTTATTTGTCCTTGATTTGTTTGTTTAGTATCTTTTAGTTTTTACTTTTTACAGTCACTATTTCTACCACAATCTAACACCTTAATCCAATGTCTGGGTCTCAAATATGACAGTCAGTCCAGAGTTGAGGCCCCTGCCTGAGATCTCGTATATCTTATCTAATTACTATCCTCTTTTTTTGTCGGTTGAGGCGGTGTGAGGTTCTCTCTCTTTTCACTATTTTTCTTCTTTGGCCGTAACGAAGTCAGAACTACTCTTTACCTCTTAGCACCGTAGTGAAGGAAGCATCAGTCTTTATGATTGTCTCCCTTTGTCTTTTACCATCGACTACAAAATGGCGACCCCGACGAGATATAGTGGCAGCCTTTGAATTGTTCTGTTAGGATTGTTTTAGTATCTAGTGATTGTTTTGTGTGATAGGTCAGTGTTTATGTTTGTGGTGTCCATTGTCTTTGAGTTGTGACATTAGAACCCAGGTTTGCTGCTGAGATCCCCCGGGCATTGCTGCACAAGAGAGGAGTCCCCTGTATGGTGAGTGGGCTCAGATAAATTGCCTCCTAGTACACCTTCACTGTATCTATCCAGAGCAAAGATGGCTCTGTCTTCAACGTTAGGGACCGTAGTTCCCCTCCCAGTTGGTGCCCCTGACGTCACAGGGCCCACTGGTGAAGTCAGGTACATAGTGGCACCTGTGAAGATAGAAGTACCTTGTTTTGGCCGGCAAGGTGGGCCAGCTGTTGAGAAGTATGTGAGGAAGGTGAGATCTGCCTGGAGGGCTGGTGCGGTGTGCGATGAAGATAAAGTGGACATTATTTGTGAAAGTGTTGCTCCCAGTGTGTGGGCGGAACTTGAACTTAGGTCAGCTTGTAATGACCCTGAGGAGATGCTGCAGACCATTCAGCAGGTATATGGAGAGCAGCGCAGCATGGTGGAACTGGCTGCGGCTTTCTTTCAAGTAACACAAGATGCAGAGGAATAGATCATGGATTTCTCTCACCGGGTCCACAAAGCCTTTCGTTTGGTGCTGGAAGCTCAGAGAAAGAGGGGCATGGTTGCTTGGGATCCAGTGATCCTAAGAGACTGGTTTGTTGCAAAACTACATAATGTTCTCAGCAGGAGAATGGCAGAGGAGAGGATATTGCATGACCCATCAGTGACTTTCCTTTGTGTTAGAGACTTGGCCATGCGATGGGCTGGTGTGTCGTTAGCTCCAGAAGTCTGTACATACCAATATGTAGAACGTCAAGATTACAGTTCAGAGAGGTGGCCTAATGCCAGTGGTCAGTGTCAAGGGGTCCAGCATGATGATGTGGTGGTGGAGGAACTTCGAGCTAAGCTAGGTCGGATGAGAGCCTTAGCTGATTCGTTGCTGCAGCCCAAGGTACAACGCAAGAGGTGCAATGTTTGTCGAAGCCGCACACACCTCCAAAACAGGTGTCCGAAGAGAGGGGTTGGTGTTATTCAGAACCCCTCTGGAGTCAATTGTAGCAAAGCATTTGCCAACGTAAGCCACCGAGACCAGCAGGGCCTTAAGCGACAACAGAGTCCGCCCCAGGTTGATCCTTCTAAAGGATCAGCCCCAGCAGTTCAGGTGGGTGCAGTGTCAACTTCTGGTAGCCGGATGGTTATGTGTGGCAACCAGAGAAATTTCTTTCGCAGGAAGAGGCGGAGGAGGAGGGGACAATGGAAGTCTCCTTGTGTCAGTGTGGCTGAACAGTTAGAGGGTGACTTGAGGGTTAGACTTGTGACAGATGGTCAAAGTGATGTGACAGATGGTCAGTGTTTTGTGACGGGTGTGGGCCAAAATTTTCTGCATACCGATATGTCATCTCGTGACTTTGTGCAAAAGGGGATTGTGAAAGACCACCAGCAAGAACTTTTGCCCGTTAGACATGGTTGTGAAAGATAGAGACTGTTTTCATCCGTTTAGAAATTCCAGTCTTTTGGATTGACAGCCTTAGTGTAGTTAGTTAATTAGCAGTTATGTTTTGCTGTTGTTATATATTATGATTGCAGGTAGATGGTGTCATGTGATGACATGTCTTTCTTTTAGAGTGCAAGAACGCCAGGCAGACCAGGTGAAAGGGGTGGTTCTGTTGTTCATGTGGTGTTGTCATTACCATCATGTCCAGTAAGAGAGTAACTTCCAGAGTGAATTCATGAGGTGGGATATTATTGAAATAACAATGTTTTGTTGGCCCGGTATATTTTCCTTTATGTTTATATTCAGGTTACAGGTGACACATGATGAAATGTTCTTTTTAGTGTAGAGATACAGGTTGATAGAAAAACAAGTCATTTAGGTACCACAGTAGCTGCAGGAAGCTTATATTTGAAGAGACAAAAGGTATTATTTTTAAATACATTTTGTGTTGAATTTCCAGAGTTAAGGGAAGTAGTAACCAATATAAAGGTTACTGGTTTAATGTTTATGTTTGTTTAATTATTTTTATGTAAGAAGTGAGGGTTGTATTCATTTTGTTACAATTGGTGCTCTTATAGCAGAAGAGCTATTTTTCCTCACTGATGTTATTTTAGTCATTAGTACCAACAACTGAGCTAGTATGGTTTATACTTTTGTGTTGAGATTATTGGTATTTGGAAAAGACTGATGCTTGGTGATGTAATCTACACTGGTTCACATTGTAAGTGATGATTGAATAGAAAAAGACTATTTTGTTAAGTGGTACTCTTCAGGGATATAACCAGCAGTTTAGGTTTTGGGGGCAAGGTCTCCAAAGGTGACAAAAGTTTTTTTTGTTGTTGATGGTTGTGCTCTATGACCAGGGAATTGTTAGGGCATAGAAGTCTGATGTCATTTTGATGGCTGGTTACGTATAACTGTCATTGGTGTCTTGACTGATTGATGATTATGTTTTTGGATGTGGTAACATGTGACATAGATTTGTTATGCCTTTGTCATTTTGATGGCGGTTTGTGTGTAAATTTAAATGAATCCTTGTTTCATTGATGATTATTTTTGGATGAGGTCACAGGTGGCTTTATTTTTTTTTTTGGGCGTTGGTAATTTTGATGATGGTTTATGTGTAGATGTTAACTTGTAAAGAGATAGTTGGGGTAAGGAGATACGATAGTCCATTTCTTTTGTCGGGACGACAAAAAAAAGTAAGGGGTTGGATATGTGATAGCGCCAAACCAACGAAATTTTGGTTTGGTCTATCTCGAGTTAAAAACCTGGCCACACCGGAACTCGGCTTAACAAAGGAATCGGAAGCCAGTTTTGTTTTAGCAGTCCTTTGTGCTGATGAGAGATGCGGGCAGCATGGCCTTCAGTTCAGTGCTGTTCTGTTGTTGTCAGGTGTGGGAACAATTCCCTGAGTTGATCTGTGTCAACTAATGTTGTGACAAAACTGAGCGGCTGACTAGTTAGTGTCAGCAGGCCTGGGTTCTTGGTGGGATAGTAAATTGTGTCACAACTCTTGTTTATGTCGCGTCTTGGGGTTTATGTTGTGTAACCTATGTTTTTGTAGTGCCTTATTGTCTGTGCAGTGTTGCTTGTGTCAAAGTTCTTTATAGTGTCAGTCTAACCAGCCATTGTTTGGAACACCTGTGTTGTGGTACTTGGTGTACCCTGTTGTCTTAAGTGCTGTTGATTGGTTAGGGGTTACCCACTGTGGTGATTTGATATATACAGTTGTCTATTGTATCTGTTATTGACACGCAATGTGCTGTTAGAAGAAATAAATAAAGAGCTTGTTTATTTGTCCTTGATTTGTTTGTTTAGTATCTTTTAGTTTTTACTTTTTACAGTCACTATTTCTACCACAATCTAACACCTTAATCCAATGTCTGGGTCTCAAATATGACAGTCAGTCCAGAGTTGAGGCCCCTGCCTGAGATCTCGTATATCTTATCTAATTACTATCCTCTTTTGTTGTCTGTCTGGCTATATTTGACTGACTGAAAGGTAGTCTGTCTAGCTGTATTTGACTCTGTCAAAGGTTGTCTGTCTGGCTATATTTGACTGTCAAAGGTTGTCCGTCTATACTTGACTGTCTGTCAAAGGTTGTCTGTCTGGCTATATTTGACTGTCAAAGGTTGTCCGTCTATACTTGACTGTCTGTCAAAGGTTGTCTGTCTGGCTATGTTTGACTGTCAAAGGTTGTCCGTCTATACTTGACTGTCTGTCAAAGGTTGTCTGTCTGGCTATATTTGACTGTCTGAAAGGTAGTCTGTCTAGCTGTATTTGACTCTGTCAAAGGTTGTCTGTCTGGCTATATTTGACTGTCTGTCAAAGGTAGTCTGTCTAGCTGTATTTGACTCTGTCAAAGGTTATCTGTCTGGCTATATTTGACTGTCAAAGGTTGTCCGTCTTTACTTGACTGTCTGTCAAAGGTTGTCTGTCTGGCTATATTTGACTGTCTGAAAGGTAGTCTGTCTGGCTATATTTGACTCTGTCAAAGGTTGTCTGTCTGGCTGTACTTGACTGGCTGTTAAAAGTTGTCTGGCTATATTTGACTGTCTGTGAAAGGTTGTCTGTCTAGCTATATTTGACTGTCTGTCAAAGGTTGTCTGTCTAGCTATATTTGACTGTCTGAAAGGTTGTCTGTCTAGCTATATTTGACTGTCTGTCAAAGGTTGTCTGTCTGGCTGTACTTGACTGGCTGTTAAAAGTTGTCTGGCTATATTTGACTGTCTGTGAAAGGTTGTCTGTCTGGCTATATTTGACTCTGTCAAAGGTTGTCTGTCTGGCTATATTTGAGTGTCTGCCAAAGTTGTCTGTCAGAGATGTGTACATACCATCAAAAGTTAGCTTCCCATCCTTGTCGGCGTCTGCCAGCATATAGTAACCTAGGGTCATTTCCTCGGCTTCCTGAGCTGAGGCGCCCAGCGCCTGACTCACGTGCATGATCTCTTTCTCTGTGAAACACACGCAACATGATGATGATGGTATCAATACCTGTGTCCGTCATATCATGAACACAGGAAAAATGTTGCTATAATAGTCTGTTTACTTTTGTATGCCCCAATATAAAATTCCATATCCCAGTAACCAAATGAGGGAAAAGGATGAGATTTAGCATATAACCTTATCATTATGTCCACTCAAGTAAAATTTTTTGTTCTGGAGATTGTACAGCAGATTTCAAAATGTGTTTATATGCTGTATATAATTTACGGGTCAGAGATGAAGTGCACATTATTAAATGTATTGCGTCTTCACACGGAAACATTAGCGCGGAATAGTTAATATTCTCGTGGGACATAGGATGGCCTTATGACAAGAGCCTCGTGTAGAGCCTTGAGTCGTCATCCGAACTGGCGGGTCATTATTACTGTAAAACAAGTTTGTTAGAAAGAAATCACTAGTTTTTCACCAAAACATCAAAGAAATGTAGCCGCTTTCCATGATTTAAGTTGCTTTTGGACCTATCAAAGACATATTCCTTGGGTGGGGGTAAATATAAGACGGAAGGAAAAATTTCATAACGATGCAACAGACAGTTTTCAAAATAATTAATCGTGAATGAAGGCATTCATTTCTGGACAGACTATAGCACTATTGCCTTTCTTCGTGCGCATTCTGGTTTCCATCGTGGTACCTCAAGCAGGTCAAAGATACGAGGGAGTGGCCAGGCAAATGTGTCCCACTGCAGACATTACCGTAGGGATGGAATTTTTGGCCTTTCGCATATACTAAGTTGTGACGTTATTACATGAAGTGACTACTTCAATAATTCATTGTCATATCTTTATAGAAAAATAAAACGTAACTTTAGTTTTATAAATGCTTTCTTCTTCTTCTTCTTCTTCTTCTTCTTCTTCTTCTTCTTCTTCTTCTTCTTCTTCTTCTTCTTCCTCCTCCCCCTCCCCCCACCTCACCTCCTTCCTCCTTCTCCTCCCCCTCCTCCTCCAAATGGAATATATTCCTACAACCATAGACATCAAGCCCTTAGTACATAGTGCGTTCACAAATGTTTGCCCTCATTGACGTTCAATTCTTAAAAAGAAAAAAAAAGTAACTTTTGCACGGTTACTGAAAATTTTCCTTGCCGTCTTATATTTACTCCAACCCAAGGAATATGTCTTTGATAGATCCAAAGGCGACTGAAATTACGGAAAGCGGCGAAATGTCTTTGATGTTTTGACGAAAATGTAATGAATTCACGCTAACAAACATGTTTTTACAGTAATGCACGTCAATTCGGGTAACGACGCCAGGCGTATCCATTCCACTATGTGACGCACATCTCAACAGGAAATGCCCTGCAGCACGGAGAATACGCATTATGGAACACTGATGTTTCCGTGTGGAGATGTAATACACTTCACAATATACACTTCATCTCTGACCCATAAATTATATATGGCATGTAAACAAACATTGAGATCTGCTGTACAATCTCAAGAACAACATTTTTGTTTTTGTTGTTTGTTTATTGTTGTTGTTGTTGTTTTTTAAATTTACTTTTTGTTTGTTTATTGGGTGTAATCTAGAACATTATATACAACAATAAGAAAGAGAAAAACATCTTTCTTTGGTCATGTGATGAAAAGAGAGGCATTGGTGAACATCGTGATCACTGGAAAGATCGAGAGGCAGAGCCGACCAAGAGAAATGATGCTGGATGGATTAAGATGTTGGCAAGGAGGAATATCATCAGCAGGGTTGATCCAGAACGCAAAAGACTGAGATCTGTGGAGAGACATGGACGCCTTCGCCAGCTGGCATAGCACTTGATGATGATGATGATAATGTGCATACTGTAATAATATTAATAGTGTTATATGCTAAATCTCATAATTTTCCCTCAGTTGGTTACTGAGTTATGGATTTTTGTACGGGGGCAAACAGTTGTAAATGCACAATAGCACACAGGGCCAACGAAATAGAAAAAGTCATAAAATACACGGGGAATAGAATCATAGATTCTATAAATTCTCACAATCTGTGACACGAAACATTCCTTTCTCCACCTTACAAAGCATACTCCTTGGGTCCGTGATGAATAAACTGCGTGTTGCAGTGGTCTCCTCTAACCAACGGAATGCCACTATTACTGCTTCCACCTCCATTCTCATGCTGAAGGTGGGAGTCTCATATACCATACTATCTATCCATCCATCCATCCATCCATCCATCCACTCATGACTCATGACAGAGCTGCAGAAGAAGTAAAAACTTGCCGTGTCGTCAAGACGAAACGAAATTCGTGAGAAAAACTAAGAAACAATCAAATAAATAGACAGATGAGCCCAGCAAAGAATCTGAAAACTCGAGCAGTTTGGGAACGTCATTGAAGAGGCTGTTTTTTCAGATAACCATATATACACAATGATCGGTGTCAATGTTTCCATCGATCAGTCTTCATCCATGGCTTTCCGGTCTACACAAACTTGCCCTAACTACCAACGCTAATTAATGGCCAGGATTCTCCGAGCTTTCTTGTTAGATCCAGACTAACCAAACGCTGTAACTTTCAGAGATTAAGTGACCCGGAGGAAGGTACTTCAAATGACAGGGTTCTATTCTGGCAGTTAATTTGATGCTGAATCTAGGATCCCATGAAACAGCACTGAGTGCTGTCATTAAAACTGAGACGTTGTTTCTCGTAACCTCCTCTTAATCCTCCTCCTCCTCCTCTTAATCCTCCTCCTCCTCATCCACCTCCTCCTCCTCTTCCATTTCTTCTTCTTCATCTTCCTCCTCTTCTTCTTCTTCTTCTTCTTCTTCTTCTTCTTCTTCTTCTTCTTCTTCTTCTTCTTCTTCTTCTTCTTCTTCTTCTTCTCCCCCTCTTCCTCATCCTTCCTACTCTTCCTCCTCCTTCTTCTTCTTCTTCCTCCTCCTCTTTCTTCTCCTTGGTCTTCTGCTGTTAGTGCTCATCCTCCTTCTTCTTCCTCCTTCTTCTCATCCTCTCCGTCTCCTCCTCCTCCTCCTCCTCCTCTTCCCATGACGAAGAGAGAAGAAGAAGTACACGTATTCTTTGCATTTTGTCAGGTAAACGACCGGTAGTTAATGAAAAAAGAACGATTATTTCATCTTGAAACAGATTGTCTCTATTTAATTGATTTCAATGTTTCGGGTTACGAACATTTCGGGTTACGAACCGAGTTCTGGAATGAATTAAGTTTGTAACCCGAGGTACCACTGTACGGACGTGCGTGCGTGTGTGTGTGTGTGTGTCTGTGTGTGTGTCTCATCTCATCATGTTCCTCTTGTACCTTGCGGTGTCGAGGTGAAGTATAAACAGCGGGAGAGTGCCCGATTATAGGCTTCATGTATCGATATTCCCATTGACTCTGTTATTCCCTCCGTCCAACGTTTACGTGGCCGGCCTCTTCCTCTGTTTCCATCTGGTCTGTACATCATTGCTTGTTGTGGTCTGCTGTTGAATGGCAACCTACTTGTATGGCCAAACCATTTGACTTGCTGTTTTCAAATAAAATCTAGCGCTGCTATAACCCCCACTTTAGTCCTGATTTCTTCATTTCTGATCTTATCTCTTCTTGACACGTTGAGTATTCTTCTCAGGAATCTCATTTCTATTGTTGTGATTTTTTTTGATTTTTTTCTGTCATTGTCCAGGTTTGGCATTGGTAGCACAGAGTTGGTAGGAAGATTGTGTTGTAAAGGGCTTTCTTAGTAGTTATTGATACATGTTTGTTCTTTAGTATTGGTGCCATTTGTCCAATGAGTTGGTTTGCCTTATTGCATCTATTTTCAGTCTCGTCTTCTGATCTGCCATTTGATGATATTATACTTCCTAGGTACTTGAAACTCTTTACTTGTTTCAAGGGATGTTCGTTTCGGTGAATTGTTGTTTTTTTCTTCTTTAGTTATAGTTATTACGTCTGTTTTGCTTGTCCTAATTTTCATGCTATATTCCCTATACATTTCGTTTAGACCAGTGTTTCCCAACCTTTTTTGTGCTATGCCCTACCTAAGACTTTCTAAAATTCTTATCCCCCCCCCCCCCCACCTAATATATACATTATTTTTAATATTCTTAAATTGAAATGTTCACTAAAGAAACTTGAATGATAGGTTTTAGGAAGAAATCAATAGGAAATTATTGAGCAAACACAGTAAGTAAATTTTCAAAACATATAATGGAGAACTGAAATTCAAGAGCAAAATAATTTTAATGAAATATTTTTCTATATTATTTTAATTATTAGTAATTATTTATTACTAGCTGACCCGGCCCGGCTTCGCCCAGTCCCTGGTGAGGAGCATCTCATTTAATTCATATAAGTAGTCATATAAGTTCTCGTTCCCGTTACCTACTGTCTGTCTGTCTGTCTGTCTGTCTGTCTGTCTGTCTGTCTATCTGTCTGTCTGTCTGTCTGTCTGTCTGTCTGTGTCTGTCAGTCTGTTTATCTATCTATCTATCTCTGTCTGTCTGTCTGTCTGTCTGTCTGTCTGTCTGTCTGGCTGTCTGTCTGTCTGTCTGTGTCTGTCAGTCTGTTTGTCTATCTATCTATCTATCTATCTCTGTCTGTCTGTCTGTCTGTCTGTCTGTCTGTCTGTCTGTGTCTGTCAGTCTGTTTGTCTATCTATCTATCTATCTCTGTCTGTCTGTCTGTCTGTCTGTCTAATAGACCCATCCCTCTGTCTCTCCCTCCGTCTATCCCTCCCTCCCTCCCTGTCTGTTTATCTATATCTATCTATCTATCTATCTATCTATCTGTCTGTCTGTCTGTCTGTCTGTCTGTCTGTCTGTCTGTCTGTCTGTCTGTCTGTCTGTCTGTCTGCCTGACCCGGCCCGGGTTCGCCCAGTCACTGGTGTGGAGCATCTCATTTAATTCTGAGTAGGTAAGAATCCGCTCTGCCTTCAAAATGTTGACGTGAAGATTTTTTTCCTGCAGCTGCTTCTGTATTTGTTCATCAGTAAGCTCCATTTTTAGCCGCTTGACCACCCATCTGACTGTGTTTGAATCAGTGTTTCTGATTCTGGTGTCTTGGTCCTCCTTCCTCTCACATGCTTTCACTGAAACCACAAGTAGCCTGACCATGGAAGTCATGGCAGTAAGTAAAGCAATAACATGGCTCGAGACACAGACATTCACTGGGGCTTGTTTCCTTAGCGACTCAATGAACATGATCAAGAGGATAGAGGAGGGGTCGATCCGAAGAGAGTGGTTGCTGCCTCTGAAGCGGTCTAGGCTGGCAAAGATTAGTTTCATCTTCGTGCCAGGTCATGCGGGAGTACAAGGAAATGAGCGGGCTGACAAGCTCGCAGGTGAGGCTACTGTGGAGGGCGGACGCGCCATGGACCAGGCTGACATTCTGAATGCTCTACGAGAAGTGAGACTTTTGCGAGAACCAAGTGATGACTGGGAATCTACAACAATGGCCAGACTGCGGGAGCAGCAAATTAAAAGAGGGGTGGCCAAACAAGAACACTACGCAGGAAGCCAAAGAAGATTGATAAACCAACACAGAACTGGCGTCGTTAGCCGCTACACGCTGCGGGATTTGCTGAGGAGGGGATCCGAGCACTTATGGACTGAATGGTTCGACGTGCAACGAGGATGATCTGTCGACTAACTAACTAACTAACTAACTTCCTCTCACAAGTTTTTGTGTTCGTCTGTGGGTAGTCGTCGCTCTTCTTATTGGTAGTTTCATTGACTGTAGGTTCAGATACTTTATTACAGCTTGCATGCAGACTCTCCAAAGGCAGGTTCGTCTTCTTGATAGTCTGGTCGGTTTTCTCACTATGCATCTTGGAAGCTGCTTGTTTCTTTGTGCTATTACGACGTGCCATTCCCCCCCCCCCCCCCCCCTCCCCCGTATCAGGCTGCTTGAAATGTGTAAGGCGTCTTGGCTTGATAGCGCTGAGAAGTGCTGTCATTGTTTTTTTGTTTTTTTTACCGCCATCTTGACCTGACAAAAATTATATCCAGACCAACCTACAAGCAGCGATGAGTTACTTGTAATTTAGCTGTTTATACGTTGTGAAGAGAAAGCGAATCGTGCCGATATGATAGCGGAAAACATTAAAGATGCGATGATATTGTTCAACATCTTTAAGATAATTTCTTAAGCATAGAAAGATGAGTTACAATGTTATGCATTATGCATTATTTTTATGTAAACTTTGAAAATGCCTTAAAGATTGTATCATTATTTATTATAACTCATATGCCGGTACATAACTATAGACAAAGAGTTTATAAATCTTTGAAAACGATACAACAACATGACTATAAGTTATACAACAATGTTATTAAAAGTTATGCCCCTTGAAATAACTTTTTCTAGAGTTAAGTCCCTTAGCTATATATATAAATTTAAATGAAAAATGAAATAATACTGAGTAAGCAGGCGATTTCACACTAAAAAAATATCACAGTTGGCAGGTCTGGAATGAAAGGAAGACGTGCAGAAAATTTCATCTCAATCGGATGGGCCGTTAGCGAAAAAATAAAGGACATAGCCTACATATTTACATACATACACTTTGTTTTATAGATATAGATTTAAATTTAATGAGATCCTTGCGCTTGATGCTTGCTGTAAAGAGATTTTATGTCAGGTTCCAATTTAGTTAACTTCAGCCTCAAGTCGCCCCGTTTTGTTGTATCCAGCCGATTTCTTCCATTTTCTAATTGCCCCCCTTAACAATCGAATTGCCCTCCTGCGGGGCGTGGGCCCCACGTTGGGAAACACTGGCTTAGACTATTCATGTGGTCTTGTAATTCAGCTTCTGATTTTGCTATTAGTGCTTGGTCGTCCGCAAACAGGAGTTCTCTAATGGTTAGATTTGCAGATGGTTCTTCTTCTGTGTTCTCGTCATGCTGTGTTATTGTGGTCTCTGTTTGACTGGTTTCTTTAATATGTTGTCTATATATGTTTTAAACAAGAGAGGGGACAGGACAAACCTTGACATACTCCAGATCTTATGGTGAAGAGTTCTGAGCATCCTTCAGTTGCTCTCACTATGCATTCACTGTTGTTATATAAACTTCTACATAGGTCTGTTAGATGTGTACTCACTCCATATTGTTTAAGGATTTGCCACAATTTGTTTCAATCTACCCTATCAAATGCCTTTTCTTGGTCGACAAAGGCTAAGTAGAGTGTTTCATTGAATTCGATTGATTTTTCTATAAGTTGTCTAAGAGCAAAAATGGCGTCACTCAAACATCATTTATGTCACTTCTATATACCATCTATGTCAATTCTATATACCAACTATGTAACTTCTATACACCACCAACTTACCATCTACTTTTAATAAAAATGACATCTATTTACCATGTTTTCCGTCTATTTGCCACATGTTTACCTTTCACCAACCATCATTTAACCATCAACTTTCCACCCGTTTGGCAGCAAGAAGGTATTGAGGAAGGGATCCGTGCACGTTTAGACTGAATGTTTGTGTGTGCAATGATACTAATCTGATCACTCACTCACTCGTTCACCAATTCACCAACTCACCCACTCACTCACTCACGCACGCCTCACTCACTCACTCACTATTTGCCATCAATCGACTAACTACTTACCATCTATTTGTCATCTACTTACCATCAATTTGTCATCTACTTACCAAAAATGTGTCATCTACTTACCACCCACATGTCATCTACTTACCATCCACATATCATCTACTTACCTAATACACCAACATGTCATCTACTTACCATGCACATGTCATCTACTCACCATCCACAACGCCATCCTCATTGGTGTCCTGCAGGTGGAACAACTCGTTGGCGCCCTCGAGCGTGTTGTCGGCTGCCGTCATGTCCTGTACGTACTCGGGCACGAACTCGATGGCGCCGTTCCCTGGTTGGCGGGTGTCGGGTAGAACAAAGATTGAGTGAGTACAGCAACATGGCGATCTACTGGCACTCCTCACTCCACGTGTTTCTTTCTTTCTTTCTTTCTTTCTTTCTTTCTTTCTTTCTCTCTCTCTCTACATTCTTTCTTTCTTTCTTTCTTTTTTTCTTTCTTTCTTTCTTTCTTTCTCTCTACATTGTTTCTTTCTTTCTTTCTTTCTTTCTTTCTTTCTTTCTCTCTACATTGTTTCTTTCTTTCTTTTTCTTTCTTTCTTTCTTTCTTTCTTTCTTTCTTTCTTTCTTTCTTTCTCTCTACATTGTTTCTTTCTTTCTTTCTTTCTTTTTTCTTTCTCTCTACATTGTTTCTTTTCTTTCTTTCTTTCTTTCTTTCTCTCTACATTGTTTCTTTCTTTCTTTCTTTCTTTCTTTCTTTCTACATTGTTTCTGTTTTTCTTTCTGTCTTTCTGTCTTTCTTTCTTCTTTCTTTCTTTCTTTGTTCTTCTTTCTTTCTCTCTACATTGTTTCTTTCTTTCTTTCTTTCTTTCTTTCTTTCTTTCTTTCTTTCTTTCTTTCTTTCTCTCTACATTGTTTCTTTCTTTCTTTCTTTCTTTTTTTCTTTCTTTCTTTCTTTCTTTCTTTCTTTCTTTTCTTTCTTTCTTTCTTTCTTTCTTTCTCTCTACATTGTTTCTTTCTTTCTTTCTTTTTTTTTCTTTCTCTCTACATTGTTTCTTTCTTTCTTTCTTTCTCTCTACATTGTTTCTTTCTTTCTTTCTTTCTTTCTTTCTTTCTTTCTTTCTTTCTTTCTTTCTTTCTTTCTTTCTTTCTTTCTTTCTACATTGTTTCTGTTTTTCTTTCTGTCTTTCTGTCTGTCTGTCTGTCTGTCTGTCTTTCCTTCCTTCCTTCCTTCCTTCCTTCCTTCCTTCCTTCCTTCCTTCCTTCCTTCTTACTTTCTTTCTTTCTTTAAGTTTTGTCTGTCTGTCTATCCTTTCTGTCTGTCTATTTTCCTTTCTTACTTTCTTTGTTTCTACTATTTCCCTTGCCTTCTTATCCGCTACCTCCTCTATTGTCTGTCTGTGTCTCTGTCTGTCTGTGCTTCTTTTCTCTTTATATTTTTGTTTGTCTTTTTTAAAAATCTGTCTGTCTTTCTTTCGTTATTTCTTTCGTATTCTTGTTTCTTCCCATGTGCCATCCGCCCTAAATCTTCTTCTTCTTCTTCTTCTTCTTCTTCTTCTTCTTCTTCTTCTTCTTCTTCTTCTTCTTCTTCTTCTTCTTCTTCTTCTTCTTCTTCTTCTTCTTCGCCGTCGTCGTCGTCGTCGTCTTCTTCGGCATAAGCATCAACAACAACACCATCATCACAAACAACAACAACAACAACACCATCATCACAAACAACAACAACAACAACAGCACCATCATCACAAACAACAACAACACCATCATCACCAACAACAACACCATCATCACAAACAACAACAACAACAACACCATCATCACAAACAACAATAACAACAACTCACCATCCTGATCTCTGCGGCGAATGAAAGCTTCCACAACCTCGTCCTTCACCTCGGGTTTGAACTTTCGCAGGTAGTCCTTCACCTCCTGGAAGGTCGCGGTCCCATCGTTGTTGTTGTCCAACCATCGGATGAACCTCTGCTTGAGTGCTGCACGTGCAAACACAGCTTATCTTATCTTATCTTGTCTTATCTTATCTTTATCTTATCTTATATTATATTATATTATCTTATCTTTGTCTTATCTTATCTTATCTTATCTTATCCTGTCTTATCTTATGTTTGTCTTGTCTTATCTTATCTTTGTCTTGTCTTGTCTTATCTTATCTTATCTTATCCTGTCTTATCTTATCTTATGTTTGTCTTATCTTATCTTATCTTATCTTATCTTTGTCTTATCTTATCTTATCGTATCCTGTCTTATCTTATCTTATGTTTGTCTTATCTTATCTTATCTTATCTTTGTCTTGTCTTGTCTTATCTTGTCTTATCTTATCTTTGTCTGATCTGATCTTATCTTATATTATCTTATCTTATTTGATCTTATATTATCTTGTCTTACCTTATCTTGTATGTCTCTCTGTCTGTTCATCCGTCCGTCCGTCCGTCCGTCTGTCTGTCTGTCTGTCTGTCTGTCTTGTATGTCTGCCTGTCTTGTATGTCTAGCTTTGTGTGTGAATGTACGTATATTCAGTAGATAAAACCTGATCTGTCAGTCTGTCTGTCTGTCTGTCTGTCGTCTGTCTGTCTGTCTGTCTGTCTATCTGTCTGTCTTGTATGTCTGTCTGTCTGTCTGTCTGTCTGTCTGTCTGTCTGTCTTGTATGTCTGTCTTGTATGTCTGTCTGTCTTGTATGTCTGTCTGTCTGTCTGTCTTGTATGTCTGTCTTGTATGTCTGTCTGTCTGTCTTGTATGTCTGTCTGTCTGTCTTGTATGTCTGTCTGTCTGTCTTGTATGTCTGTCTTGTATGTCTGTCTGTCTGTCTTGTATGTCTGTCTGTCTTGTCTGTCTGTCTGTCTTGTATGTCTGTCTGTCTGTCTGTCTTGTATGTCTGTCTGTCTGTCTTGTATGTCTGTCTGTCTGTCTGTCTTGTATGTCTGTCTGTCTGTCTTGTATGTCTGTCTGTCTGTCTTGTATGTCTGTCTGTCTGTCTTGTATGTCTGTCTGTCTGTCTTGTATGTCTGTCTGTCTGTCTTGTATGTCTGTCTGTCTTGTATGTCTGTCTTGTATGTCTGTCTGTCTGTCTTGTATGTCTGTCTGTCTGTCTTGTATGTCTGTCTGTCTGTCTTGTATGTCTGTCTGTCTGTCTTGTATGTCTGTCTGTCTTGTATGTCTGTCTGTCTGTCTTGTATGTCTGTCTGTCTGTCTTGTATGTCTGTCTGTCTGTCTTGTATGTCTGTCTGTCTGTCTTGTATGTCTGTCTGTCTTGTATGTCTGTCTGTCTGTCTTGTATGTCTGTCTGTCTGTCTGTCTGTCTTGTATGTCTGTCTGTCTGTCTGTTTGTCTTGTATGTCTGTCTGTCTGTCTTGTATGTCTGTCTGTCTGTCTGTCTTGTATGTCTGTCTGTCTTGTATGTCTAGCTGTGTGTGTGAATGTACGTATATTCAGTAGATGAAACCTGATCTGTCAGTCTGCCTGTCTGTCAGTCTGTCTGTACGTTCGTCCGTGCTTTAATCCGCCTGTCTGTCTGTATGTATGTCTGTGTGAATGTACCCACAGTAGATATAAAACCTATCTGTCTGTCTGTCTGTCTATTTTTCTATATAATCAAGTTCCGTGTCAACAGTCGTGGGCAATCATGTATCTCCATATCTCTCTGTATTCAACCCAACAGAAACATGTATTACTGTGCATATGGACTGACTGAGACAGAAAGTGTTACACAACTGTATGATACAGAAAGTATACAGTCAATTACTGTTTGATATTGACAAGGTTAAAGTAACAAATGATGGAGATAAAAAGAATTATAGTAACAACTGTTTGATCTAGATAGGGTTAAGTGTCAACTGTTTACGATAGCAAGAGTTAATGCCTGACCCGGCCGTTAACTCTCCCTTTAGCCTTTTCTAGTCTTACATTATCTTTTAATCATCTTGTTGATCGTCGTCCTTGGCATGCCGGCCATCTAGTTTGTGCGTACGCATACACGCGCGTAGTAAGCCGAGCGTTTAAAATAATGATGCTCATCTGAGAGACTACAAATCTCTGGTACATTAGAGGCAGTCCTCACATACCGAACTAGGCAATTATCCGTGTGTGTGTATATTCCATGGCTATGTTAATAACGGAAGATTGGAGATGTATTACAGAAGTTCAATGTTGAATTGCCCAAGCACAGGCAGAATTTCACAAGGTTAAGACTATTCTATGCAATATATCTTTGCCTATTGAGGTAAGAAAACGAGTTCTTAATATCTATATCGAGCCAATTCTGTAGGAAGTGAATGGTGGTCAATAAACTGACAAGTGTGGAGGATGCAAAGATGTGGATTTATAGAAGAATGGCGAGAACAGTGTTAACGGAAGACCCATAAGACATCTGGACAGAAGTTGAATCACACAGAGAACTTGTATCAGAGAGAGACAGTTCACACTGCTTGGGCATGCCATGAGAAGGGGGATCTGGAATATGTCGCCACAACGGGAAGGTTGGAAGTGAAGAGGCAGCGGGAGTAATACCTACTTACCTACCCACCTACCCACCCACTTACTCACCTACCTACCTAAACACCTAACCACCTACCTACCTACTGACAGACCTTTCAAGGTGTTACTATTTGAATATTCATCACAAACACATTTCTGCTGGTTACTATTTGAACATTCAAGACACACACACACATATTTCTCTAGGTTAATATTTGAACATTCAGGACACACACACACATTTCTGTGAGTTAATATTTGAACATTCAAGACACAAACATTTCTGTGAGTTAATATTTGAACATTCAAGACACAAACACATTTCTGTAGGTTAATTTTTGAACATTCAAGACAAGCACATATTTCTGCGGATTAATATTTGAACATTCAAGAGTTACACATTTCTGTAGGTTAATATTTGAATATTTAAGACAAGTACACATCTTTGCATGTTAACATTTGAATATTTAAGACAAGTACACATTTCTGCAGGTTAATATTTGAATATTTAAGACAAGTACACATTTCTGCATGTTAACATTTGAATATTTAAGACAAGAACACATTTCTGCAGGTTAATATTTGAATATTTAAGACAAGTACACATTTCTGCAGGTTAATATTTGAATATTCAAGACAAACATTTCTGAGGTTAACATTCGAATATTCAAGACAGACATATTTCTGTGGTTCAATATTCGAATATTCAAGACAAACACACATTACCCACTCGCAGATATCACCTGGCGCTAACTACAACAGCACAGTGGTGGCACCATCAACCGAAAGGTCTAGGATCGATGGCACACAATCTTTAAATGCAGCGAACGCCTCGAGTGGCACGATAGTTAGCTTGTCGTCACCATGACCTAACCACAGATCTGGGATCATGAACTACATAACCAAACAAATCCAACATTAATGGTCTCTAATTTTGTAAACGACGGCAATTTTTGCTAGTTCTGTGGAGTCACAATCTAGTGGCACATCGATTGATTGACGTCTGTCAGTTGAATTTATTAAAAGTAGTTATAAATACCGATTTCTAGCAAGGGGTAGTAATGAGAGACTATGTCCAGCAAGGGGTGGTATAGAGATGCCATGTCCAGCAAGGGGTAGTAATGAGAGCCCATGTCCAGCAAGGGGTAGTATAGAGATCCCATGTCCAGCAAGGGGTGGTATAGAGATCCCATGTCCAGCAAGGGATGGTATAGAGATCCCATGTCCAGCAAGGGATGGTATAGAGATCCCATGTCCAGCAAGGGATGGTATAGAGATCCCATGTCCAGCAAGGGATGGTATAGAGATCCCATGTCCAGCAAGGGATGGTATAGAGATCCCATGTCCAGCAAGGGATGGTATAGAGATCCCATGTCCAGCAAGGGATGGTATAGAGATCCCATGTCCAGCAAGGGGTAGTATAGAGATCCCATGTCCAGCAAGGGATGGTATAGAGAGTCCATGTCCAGCAAGGGGTGGTATAGAGATCCCATGTCCAGCAAGGGGTGATATAGAGATCCCATGTCCAGCAAGGGATGGTATAGAGATCCCATGTCAAGCAAGGGATGGTATAGAGATCCCATGTCCAGCAAGGGATGGTATAGAGATCCCATGTCCAGCAAGGGATGGTATAGACAGTCCATGTCCAGCAAGGGATGGTATAGAGATCCCATGTCCAGCAAGGGATGGTATAGAGATCCCATGTCCAGCAAGGGATGGTATAGAGATCCCATGTCCAGCAAAAGGTGGTATAGAGATCCCATGTCCAGCAAAGGGTGGTATAGAGATCCCATGTCCAGCAAGGGGTGGTATAGAGATCCCATGTCCAGCAAGGGGTGGTATAGAGATCCCATGTCAAGCAAGGGATGGTATAGAGATCCCATGTCCAGCAAGGGATGGTATAGAGATCCCATGTCCAGCAAGGGATGGTATAGACAGTCCATGTCCAGCAAGGGATGGTATAGAGATCCCATGTCCAGCAAGGGATGGTATAGAGATCCCATGTCCAGCAAGGGATGGTATAGAGATCCCATGTCCAGCAAAAGGTGGTATAGAGATCCCATGTCCAGCAAAGGGTGGTATAGAGATCCCATGTCCAGCAAGGGGTGGTATAGAGATCCCATGTCCAGCAAGGGGTGTTATAGAGATCCCATGTCCAGCAAGGAGTGGAATGGTAATGAGAGCCCATGTTCAGCAATGGGTGTTATAGAGAGCCCATGTCCAGCAAGGGGTGTTATAGAGATCCCATGTCCAGCAAGGGGTGTTATAGAGATCCCATGTCCAGCAAGGGGTGTTATAGAGATCCCATGTCCAGCAAGGGGTGTTATAGAGATCCCATGTCCAGCAAGGGGTGGTATAGAGAGCCCATGTCCAGCAAGGGGTGGTATAGAGATCCCATGTCCAGCAAGGGGCGGTAGTGAGAGCCCATGTCCAGCAAGGGGTGGTATACAGACACCATGACCAGCAAGGAGTGGTATGGTAATGAGAGCCCATTTCCAGCAAGGAGTGGTATGGTAATGACAGCCCATATCAAGCAAGGGGTGTTATAGAGATCCCATGTCCAGCAAGGGGTGTTATAGAGATCCCATGTCCAGCAAGGGGTGGTATAGAGATCCCATGTCCAGCAAGGGGTGGTATAGAGATCCCATGTCCAGCAATGGGTGGTATAGAGATCCCATGTCCAGCAAGGAGTGGAATGGTAATGAGAGCCCATGTCCAGCAATGGGTGTTATAGAGAGCCCATGTCCAGCAAGGGGTGTTATAGAGATCCCATGTCCAGCAAGGGGTGTTATAGAGATCCCATGTCCAGCAAGGGGTGTTATAGAGATCCCATGTCCAGCAAGGGTGGTATAGAGAGCCCATGTCCAGCAAGGGGTGGTATAGAGATCCCATGTCCAGCAAGGGGTGGTATAGAGATCCCATGTCCAGCAAGGGGTGGTATAGAGATCCCATGTCCAGCAAAGGACAAAGAGCTGCCTGGAAGCAGATAGAGAAGAGAGGAGTAAAACTATGGAAGAGGACTAAGACAGGATAGAGATAATATCCCTATCTAGGAAATAGGAATAGAAGGGACATAAACAGCAGGGAGAACTGTGAACAGTTCTCCGACTGGACACACACGTGTCCTAACAGGGGACATGGCAGGACATGATCAGGAGTTACCCCGAAGAGAGTGGGACAACCAGTAACACGAGAAGTGTCCATTGATATTAGTAACTCTCAAAGAGTTAGCTATTGACAAGTCACTAAACGCGTGCTGGAGTACCGAGCACGCAAACCCGCTGACGCACGACGGGTCACAGGCTCGTGGCTGGACACGCCACGAAAGTCAAGCAGACGTGGACATGACAGCGTAGAGGACGGATGGTGTATTCGCTTTGAATACTGTGGTGTTTAGAGGACAGTAGCAATAGTGTAGACTTAGACTAATTCATTAGATAGTACCATAGATAAAGTCACAACGTAATAAAGTCATAATGTATATGTATATGATCCATATGACTACCAGCTCTCAGAGCTATTACGTGTAACTCGCCCATAATAAATTTGTATCCTTTTGTACGAAGTACGAGTTGTCATTCGTGTGGTACAAAAGAAGAATCCATGTGTGCCTGTCAAATCTAGGTTGTTGACAGGTGGTATAGAGATCCCATGTCCAGCAATGAGTGGTATAGAGATCCCATGTCCAGCAAGGAGTGGAATGGTAATGAGAGCCCATGTCCAGCAAGGGGTGGTATAGAGATCCCATGTCCAGCAAGGGGTGGTATAGAGATCCCATGTCCAGCAAGGGGTGGTATAGAGAGTCCATGTCCAGCAAGGGGTGGTATAGAGAGCCCATGTCCAGCAAGGGGTGTTATAGAGATCCCATGTCCAGCAAGGGGTGGTATAGAGATCCCATGCCCAGCAAGGGGTGGTATAGAGATCCCATGTCAAGCAAGGGGTGGTATAAAGATCCCATGTCCAGCAAAGGGTGGTGTAGAGATCCCATGTCCAGCAAGGGGTGGTATAGAGATCCCATGTCCAGCAAGGGGTGGTATGGTAATGAGCGGCCATGTCTAGCAAGAGATCGTCTATCAAGGGGTTCCAGTAGAGGAATATGAGACCTGATATCAAGCATAAAATCTGCCACACGATGCAGTATCTGCCACATGACGATGATGAGCGCTCATTCTCTGAGACTCTGCTGCATCATCGTATTAGTAGCTCAAGAACCCTTATACTTAGACACAAGGAGCATATGTTACTACACCCACACGTGTATAGACCAACCGGCCAGCTTGATGTGACCGCTTTCACTTCCCACAACATTCTTGGTACTCATGTTACTCTGAGTTCATTTGTGGCCCAAAGTTTAATTTGTTTAAATTCCAATTTGAGCAGCTGCGGATTTAACCCGCAACCACTGTGTCGACAGTCGAGTGTCTAGCCCCTACACCACCAAGACTCGCTATCGTGTTGATAATTATTTGTTTACTGTCCCTGTCAGCTGTCAGCCGTTATATTTTGATGACAGTGGCAGGCGACTGCCAGAGACGTGTCACATGTCCATACCTGTCGGGATAACTGACGTGGGATCAATTCTCTCACATGAGTTAAACGTGGTTCTGTTTGTCTTTACGTCGGCCTGTCTTTGTCTGTCTGTCTTCGTGTTTGTCTGTCAGAATATTCTATCCGAGATTTCTTTTCACATATTCTTTTCTTTCATGATTTGATCACCCTGTCTCGTGCATTTATACCATACTTGCCAGTAATGACGACAATAATAGAGATAATTTCACAAAATTGCTGTTCTTTTAAAAGGAACTTAAGAAACTGCTAATTGGCCCTGAACTATATGACGACCTCAGTATTTCTGGATTTAGCATTGAACTACAATGTTGTTTCCTTTCTGAGTGACCTAAACAAGAAGACGCTTTTCATTTCTTGATTCGGGAATTTTCATACATTATTACTTAGTGTTGCATTATAATTACACAAAAATTGGGGGTTGAGAATGGAAATGTTAGTACACAGAAAGGTTCTCAAGTAACGCCAGGGAAGAGACATGGGCCTTAGCAGAAATGTTGTTGACCCAGAACAATGAAGGGGAGCAAATAACTTTCTTTACAGATGCGAAGTCAATTGTTTCAATACTGAAAAGCAGAAACAGTACAGAACTAGCAGGCCTAAGATCAGCACTCCATGGACTATGTCAGGAAGCCACAGTATTGTAGTACATTAGATCCATCATATTGCAATATACCTGGAAATGAAGAAGCCGACAGACTGACAAAGGAAGGTGGAAGACTACCCAAGCCTGATATAAACATAACCTATGAAGAGACCAAGAGATTTAGTTAGTTAGTTCCAACTTCACGGCAACGGGTCGTCCCCATTATGCTCCATTCCCGTGCCAGCGACTATCACACAAAATGCTCCCAACTGTCCAATGTGAAAAGTGGAATAGACAGGAGTCTCGGCAATCCAACAGCTCGCACAGGTACACTGTGCATAATGCCGCTGCCAGAATGCCAAGACAAAATTCATCCACGAATACCAGTTCATCGTCGATGGACTCGGCAGTCACCAGAAAGACCTCACTGACCCGGATTTTCTCACATGGCTCGGTCTCTTACCGCAGGGCGACCAGCCGAAAGTGTCGCACAAAGCACGAACTCCGTAGCTTCAGCGCCGACTCCCATGAGTCTCCCGAAAAATGCACGCGTGAACCTAAAGGGCAAATCAGTCATTTCAGCAACAACCGGTAGCCATTGTTCCGAACATGCAGGTCACTGTACAGGACAGATGTAAAAGTATTCCACGCGAATTTCACAGCTCACAGTGTCGCCCACGCACTCACTCAGTAGCAGGGCGATGGAACCATGTACTACCAGTCCAACATGAGGAAAATGCGATTGCAAACCGTAGCCAGAAGCGTAAACACGCCACAGGCCCCAAAGGTTCAATGCCTAACGCCATGTTGGCGACCGGAAGTGGCCACCAAAGAGAGACTTAGAGGTTTATAAGAAACAAGTGGAAATCGGTGCTCCGGGTCAGCAGGAAGAGAATTCATATTATCATCACAACAGAAAAGAACGAGTTAGACTCTTCAGACTATTGGCAGGCCACAACAGGGTGAAATACCACACGTTTAATAAACTAAAGATTAGCGACACTGATGAATGTAACTGTAGAACTGGTAAAATGACAACTAAACATTTGTTGCAGGGGTGTTCAACATATGCAGAACAGAAAGACGTATTTTGGTCTACACCCGCTTTATTTCAGCACACAGTCTATGGAGATGTCAACAAACATTTTTTTTGGTTCTTCGTTTTCGTAGACAGTCAAACATGTTTGGGCATGTTATGGGAAGAAATGACTTTTAGAAATTGGTGAAAACTGGCAAGATCGAAGGGAAGAGACCAAGGGGAAGAAAGAGAAGTAAATACCTGGATGGCTTGGCCACGTGGCATGGTCGAGACAGGAACACGGAGCTGATCCATGATTCTGGTGATCGACTGAGATGGCAAAACATGACCGCCCACGCTTATCGGCATGGCACATGATGGATGGATGGAACCGAAAAGGCAAACCAGTCAATTCAGCGACAGCCGGCCGCCATCGTTCCGAGCATGCAGTTCACGCTACAAACACCAGCGGACAGACACTCCTACGTCTATTGCGTGTAGATGAGCTTTACCTATTACCAGGGTCCTTCGCCATCAGGTGAACCAATTACGACTTCAGAGGTACTTGTAATTTACGTCCCCACTGCTTCCTATGCGTTTATTCATACTGACGCTGGATCGTGTGGGAAAAAGAAGAAGAAGAAATATCACTACGACAGCATCAATAGCTTATTGTTTGACCCAGGGATGGTTAATTTACATTTCTGAAACCCACGGCTGTTTTAAAGACTTGATGAGACAGTCACCTTCCACAGCTGAGGATTGAGGTAGATGAGAACTGGCTGATGTAGATACTTCTGTAAGGGTGTCTCGTTGCGTTGTGGGGAACGCTCCCAAGGCGGCCAGAAAACCGCACGAAAGACACTGAAGATATCGCTCTAAGCTTTTTAAATGCATCACGACACCTGGGGGACTGCTGCCAACGACTGAAATTTATAGCGTAGATCATTACGCAAGTGTGTAGTCATTTGTTAAGCAAACAGGAGTGCAAGAGCTTGGGAAAAAAAAACATCAAAAACGACCACATTAGATCCTCCTCCTGAAACGTCAAGCATTCTTTGCCCACGTTGTCAAAGAACATTTCAACCCAAAATAGGCCTTATCAGCCATCTTAGAACTCATGGCTCCATACTTTCAATCCCCACTGGATGAAATGAATGGTCATCATCATTCTTGATGGACAAACAACACTAGCTGGCTGGTGGCGGACACGTGTGACAGTCGTGGAATTTTTGCAGTAAATAAAGACGAAGAGTGGAGCTTTTGAGTTGAAACGTTACACAGAATTTATCAGGATTGTATGGATCAAGAGAAAGAGAAGAATTGACATTGTACAAGGACTGAACATCGAAGAAAGCTGGCTCATAAAAGTACCGTGCCATGGAAACTGAAATATTTCTGTCATGTTAAACGTGGTGGGAGTCAGGACAGAACAGTGATGAAGGCGTGGCTACTGGAAGAAGAGGTAGCGATGTAGTAGTACGAAGATGGGCACAGGACACTGCAGACACTCTGGGCTTGAGGAGACATCAGACGGGAGACATGGCCAGAGACGGAGAGGATTTCCACAAACCAGGCTCTGGGTGGACCAGCACGAAGATGGGCTAGAGTGTAGCAGACACTTTGGGCTTGAGGAGACGTCAGACGGGAGACATGGCAAGAGACGGAGAGGATTTCCACACACCAGGCTCTGGGTGGACTAGCACGAAGATGGGCTAGAGTGTAGCAGACACTTTGGGCTTGAGGAGACGTCAGACGGGAGATATGGCAAGAGGTGGAGAGGCTTCTCAACGCACGATGCTGAGAGCGATGTGCTGCAAAGGATTTCCTACACGAGAGAGAGAGAGAGAGAGAGAGAGAGAGAGAGAGAGAGAGAGAGAGAGAGAGAGAGAGAGAGAGAGAGAGAGAGAGAGAGAGAGAGAGAGAGAGAGAGAGAGAGATGACCGTGTGCTGAAGTAAATTTTTACTTCAGTGAGGTGCTGTCGCCATTTGGAGCCCATAAATTCAAATTCTGTTTTTGGCCACTCTAGCGTCGTTGAGCTTTCTTATTATCTAAAATATTCTTTTCTCTACCTGTATAAGTGTCAACTATTACTCATGAATTTATTTCCTATGCTGGCCCAGCAACTTAGTGTTTACAGTTCATTCTTTCGTGTAGCAGGTTGTTGACAGAACGTCCCTCTCTTCACGACCCGCCAGAAAGACCAATTTTCTCCGATGTTCACATCTCTCATCATGACCCGCCAGAAAGATTTTCTTATGAAAATGCAAATAATATCAGCGAGAGACAGAAAAACCAATGAGCAAGTCCTTTAATAAACACATTTATTAGATAAATTAGACGTAGACAGCAAAATTGTTGGGCACGTTATAAAAAGAAATAAACTAGAAAACTCAGTGACAACTGGCAAAATTGATGAAGAAAGGGGCAAAGAGAAGGCAGATAGACAAATGTCCTGGTGATATAATCCAGGCAAGAACACAGACCATCCACGGTTAGTGTTTGTGTGAGATGGCGAACACTATAGACATGCCGCATGATGATGATGATGATGATGATGATCATGATCATGATGATGATCATGATGATGATGATGATGATAAATACTGATATGGTATTCTGTTATGAAAGCTTCAGGCAGTGACAGAGTTAAGTGGTCTATCTTATACTGAATGTTGAAACAACATTATGATGATGATAATAAATTCTGATATGACATTCTGCCACGAAAGCTCCAGGCAGAGAAAGAGTTAAGTAGCCTATCTGACAGTGAATGTTGAGACAACAAGAAAGTCTTACCTGACAGGTAGGGCACGTACACGCAAGGCTGGAATACAACAAGAATACGATGAATACATTGGTGCTATGAAGAAAATAATACGGACGCTGACAATACACTTAGTTTTCTCTTGTGTGTGTTTTATCTTGACTACACAATATCATGATTACACCATCTCATGACTACACCATCTCATGTCTACACCATCTCATGACTACACCATCTCATGACTACACCATGACTACCCTTGGAGAGGGAAAAGAGACAACATTTCCCATGCAGGTTGTACTGGGGTACTGGGTTAACATAAACTTTTCTACACCAACGTCATATAGGACTCATGTACAGTACCAGAAGAGCGGCTGAGGTCTAGTGGTTAGTGAGTGTGCTGGCTAAGACAGTGGATCCCTATGGAATCTTCAGCCGTAGGCGGCTTTATGTTTCAATCAGTGATTCTCTGGGGTCGACTAGTCTGGTAAAATGGGCAGTGCATGTCAGCTGTATAACCTATGTTGATGGTGCCTTGTTGACTAATCCACACTTGTGGTGACACAAGTTTGTCAGAACAGCCTACTTTTGCGTTCACAGGCCAGATATGTCGCTCTGGCTGCGTCAAATCCGGTCTTGTTTGATCAGCCCTTGATGTTGTTAGTCTACCGTAACCCTTGGTCCACTCCTGGCTCTGTATGTAGATCCTTTTTGTGTGTATGCTCTCACGGATAGCGTACAGGGGAGTCTCCGTGGCGAAGCGGGTTCGATTCTGGGCTATGTCGTTCGGTCCACGAGTGGAATTTTCTAGACTCCCGGGGGAGTCGTCGTTGGAGCTATGGAGTTCGTGATTTGTTGCGGCATTTTCGGCAGGCCGCCTTGTGGAAAGAGACCGAACCATATAGGATAAAACCCCGTGCAACGAAGTCGACCATCTGCTTTTTAAGCTTTTTCTGTTCAAATCGCGTATAGGCTAACACCAAATTTTCGGAATTATTTCAGGCATTATCCTGGTGGGAACACATTGCCAGCGTGGTCTATTCGCAGCTACGTTCTGTGATGTGCGGAATCCTGAGATGGTTAGATCATGAGGTGCCTCTGCGAAGATGTGTGAAGCTCCATTACCGGTCTTGTACCCCCTTCCCCGCAGGATTGTTGGCTTGGGGAGGGGAAAGCGATCTCTGAAACTGTTCCCATGCAGATTGTCAGGCTTGTCCATGGGATATATTTTTCTGTCCCATCCCATCCCATACCGTGGGAATTTATGCCTGTCTCATCCCATCCCATTCCTTGGGATTCCCATTATAATATTAATATGGAATACAGTTCTAATAAAATTATGAAATTTATGAAAGTTTAGGTTTAATGTCTACTAAATAGGACTACGTGTACAAAGACACATGTAAAACGATAGAATTTATTAATTTTAATATTCAAGAGTATTTTATTTTTAAAAAGTTTAATCTAAATATGACAATTCAAATTCAATCTGAAACTCTCATTTTGTTTCTGAGTCACTCTGCTCATTCAGCACATTATCAATTTCCTGCTGTTCGACTGTTTCTACTAATTCAGTTAATACAGGTAATCCCTTAACCAAAAAATCCTGACACGCTACTAAAACTAGCCCCAAAAAACTTCACCCCCGGCAACACGTTTAATTTCCCGCAAATAGTCCTGAAAAGTAGCCCAATTTGGCGTGAAATTTGCCCAACTGGCAACATTGCTTAGCAGTGCGTATTACGTATTCTTGATACGCAGATCAGTGCTCTGCAACATTTTTCCAGTCAAGTCACACTTTTATAATTTTAATTGCTGGTGACGCACCAAAATGTAATTTTATATTATAAAAGGTTATGTGTATTTATTTATTTATTTATTTATCCGGTGTCTCATCACAAGATAAAGAATAGATACAAATATATAAAGAAAAAATAAGAATGAAAAGCTTTAAAAATGTTTTTTTTTTTTTTTTTAATTAAAAAAAAATTAAGGGTAGCTCTGACGTAGATCAAGTTGCTTTGACATAGTCACTGTCCCATGGGAAATACAAATGTGTGCTGTCCCATCCCATGGGACCTTTCTCGTGGGATTTCCATGGCTAAGCCTGCAGATTGTACTGGGATACTGGGTGGACATAAACTTTTCTACACCAACCTCATTCCAATAGATGCAACTGCTGGTACTGTTACTTTCGTCGCCATAGCCGTCCTCTCCCATCTAGCAATATTTAAAAAATATCAGTTGCATATCCTTGACAGGACGTGGCAGACAACCCCAGCCTATTATTTGCTGTTTGTCATCTTTTGGCAAGTTTACGTTCAGTAATTTGCCACTGCTTTCTGAATGGCCAGGACAATACCATTTCGTAAAAAAAAACCAACGCAAGGCGGTCTGCTGCCAAATCGCCCGCAGTTATATTTGCAAGCGGGTATGCGGGAATACGAACAGCGCGCGTAACACATTCGCCACGGAGCCGGTAATTAGCAATGTAACATCACATATATAATTATAATTATATTCTATTTTGTCTCCTTGGTTATTGTCCCCACTTGCACATTCGTACAACAACACTCTTTATGTTAAGTACAGTCTGTTTTCTGGTTCCGTTCTCTGTGTCTTTTTCTATTAATCTGTGCATGTGCGAGCGTGAGGATGCTTGTGAGTGTGTGCGTGTGTGCGCGAGCGCGCGTGCGTGTGCTGTGTTGTGTAAAGACTATACCAACAGAAAAGACAAACATCATTTCTGATTTCATGATTGTGAAGAGCTTACAAGAAAGTTAACTCTAACAAAAATTCGCATCACCCGGAAGTGGGCGGAAGCCATGCGTGAAACATTCAATCAGCTCGCACTGGCAGAATAGTGTCGAGAAGTTTCTAGAACAACCTCCTCGGGCCAAGGAACCCAAGCAAGATAAATAATAAAAAACCAGACGGGCAAAGATGCACGACTGTAAACATTTCAAGAGGCCCAACCTGTGAACACACATGGACACCACAATGTCTGGACCGTATTAAATGAAGTTCAGCTATGGGAGGTCACGATTTCAGCTCTCTCCGATACACATGGCATGGCCACAGATTTCAATGGCTTCTTTGGGTTGTCCTTTCCAGCAGGTTTTCATTTCGCCTGGCATTGAGTCTAAAGTTTGTACATCTTGTCGTGTTTGGTTTGAGTGAGCGATGAATGGAGGAATTGCGTTGGTTTCTGTGATAAAATTAGTTGATAACTTGGAAGGTCGGAGTGGTATGTTATTAGCAGACTGTTAAATACGTTGATATAATGGTAATTCTGTGTGTAGACACAGATCTCTCTGTTCTCCCTCCCTCTCTCCCTGTCTGTCCTCTCTCTATTCCCCCCTCTCTCTCCTCGTGCCTTCTCTTCTCCCCGTGTCCCCCCCCCTCTGTGTATCTCTTCTCTCTGTCTCGCCTTCTCCGTGTCGCTCTTCAAGTTTAAATCTCTCCTTCTCCTCTCTCTATGTCACTGATGTTCTCTCTGTGTGTCTTGTTTCCCTATCCCCCGTTGACTTTGACTTTCTTAACCTGTTTTTGTCTTCCCTCACTCTTTGACGATAGACAGACGGACGGACGAAGAGGCAAACAGACATACATATAGATAGATTGAATGAACGAACGAACGAAACAATCTTTATTTTCAAAGGGCTAAGAATTGGGCACGCAGGCCCGTGTGAATTCTGCCCATGTTTTCCCTATGCTCTCATACATTACTTCATTCATACATCACTTCTGAAGCAAATCTCGGACAACAACGACAACAGAAACAATATGCATTCTTCTTCTTCTTCTTCTTCTTCTTCTTCTTCTTCTTCTTCTTCTTCTTCTTCTTCTTCTTCTTCTTCTTCTTCTTCTTCCTCTTCTTCTGCGTTCGTCCGGAATATTGTTTTAGACGTAATTGCGTTGTGCCAGTTTACAGCAGACCTGCGATACTTGCGCCTTTTGGCTGACACATCCGATTTCTGCGGGCATTTGTTGACCAGGTTAACCTTCCCGGGTCAATATGCATTACAACGACAGACAGACAGTCAGATAGACAGACACATAGATAAACAGACAAAAGGACGGACGGATGGATGGAAGGATGAATGGATGGATGGGTGCATGGGAGGCTGGACGGACGAACGGACTGACGGACGGACGGATCGACAGATCAGTTTGACAATTAGACAACAGACATACAGACAGACATGTAATTTAGGTATGTAGATATCAAGCCAGATAGACAGATGAACGGACAGGCCTACAGACCAGTAGACCACGATAAGACAGACGGACAGACAGATACATAGAGAATACACTCACAGATACGACATCTATAGACAGATCAATGGACAGGCCTACAGACCAGTAGACCACGATAAGACAGACTGACAGACAGATACATAGAGAATACACTCAGAGATACCACATCTATAGAATGGATTGTAGATTAATCAAAATGCACACACACATATACACAAAAAAGCATAGCTATCTACCAAATCCCGGCCATTTACAAAACCCATTTTCTGCAGGTTGGGGATTTAAAGAAACAAACCAGCTTGATTGGGTAATGGGTGGAACTCTTCCAGCCAGAATCTCTGGTATTATGGCCAGAAGGTTCTAATGGGCAACATCTAATGTCTTGTAGGTTGAGATTGATGTACCGTCGTGTTTTTCCTGTCTCTCAAAAGTACAACACAATAGGCTTGGCACTGTTCGAAACTCTGCCGAAAACTGGTGGGGTGTCTGTTGCCGAGCGAATGATTGAGCCCAAATAAATACAACATTTGACTAGGAAGCTAGGCAAAAGGAAAAACATACACAGATATAAATGCAGGTTTTGTCCGACTCATCAGACCAAGAAAGTAACTTGTAGTAGCATGAATCCCTGAAAGTGTGCCTAAAATTATACACAAATTATATTCATAAATACCTCTGAAGTCGGAGTGGGTTCGCCTGAAGGCGAGGGACACCGGTAAAAGGGAAAGCAAACCCACACGCAAAATTCAGTCCCTTACTACTTTAAACAGTGTGTAAGAACTACGCTTGAGTTGAAGCGAGCGAACAAAAAAGAAAGAAACGGAAAATAAAAATATTCATAAATCCGGAAAGTATACGCCAAACTTTATAATTGAAATGTATACTTAAAGTATATAACAAACCACTTTTGTGAAAATTTAGTTGCATGTCCTTCTCAGGACGTAGCAGTCAACCCCAGCATTTTCGCTGTTCGTGATTCCTGGGCAAATTTTACGTTCAGTAGTTTGCCATTGCTTTCTGAACGACCGGCTCCTATACCTTATTCAAAAAAAAAAACCAGCACCGCTGTTTCGAACCCGAGTATACGGGATTACGAATCGCGTCCGTAACTCCTTCTCATCAACCCGGAAAGTATAGTCAAACTTCGAAATGTACACTTTAAGTATATGTCATACTATATACAAATTACTAACATCTGGAAAAAAAAAGTCTTGAGTACACTACCAAATGAGATTTAGTTCATTTAGCAGGTGGATATTTAGTCTTGGTACATTACATTCTGGGTAAAATACCAAGTGCACAGTCAATGACAAGCCTAGGTATATTATCAAATGATTATACCTCATGTCTGAATACACATCAAATCATTAAACAAGGGAATCGATACAGATATTTCGGCACAGTCATAACATCTTATGAGAGATGCCTTGAAGAGATTAGAACAAGAATTGCCATTGCGAAGGTAGACTTTAGCAAGATGAAAAACATACTGACCAACACAAAGATATCAA
This sequence comes from Cepaea nemoralis, assembly GCA_014155875.1. Classification (NCBI taxonomy): domain Eukaryota; kingdom Metazoa; phylum Mollusca; class Gastropoda; order Stylommatophora; family Helicidae; genus Cepaea; species Cepaea nemoralis. Next base: position 523,935 of record JACEFZ010020215.1, read on the forward strand.
TTGAAACGAGAAAAAGAGTGTTGAGATGCTACATAGAACCTACACTTTTGTATGGATGTGAAGCGTGGTGAATAAGCAGTCAAGCTGAAAAACAGCTAATGGCTGTGGAAATGTGGTTTCTGAGGAAAATGCAAAGAATACCATGGACAAATACCAACGAACAAGTCCTTCAAGAAACAAATGAAGATCGTAAACTGATTAGAGTCATTAGACTTAGACAGTCAAAATTTTTAGGGCATGTTATGAGAAGAAATGATTTGGAGAACTTGGTGACAACTGGCAAGAACGAAGGGAAGAGACCAAGGGGAAGACCTAGATGCAAATACCTGGATGGATTGGCCATGTGGCATGGTCGAGACAGGAACACAGAGCTGATCTACGACTCTGGTGATCGAGTGAGATGGCAGAACATGACCGCCCACTCTTACCGCATGGCACATGATGGATGGATATACAAATTATATTTATTAACGAATTAAATTATACCTTAAACTATTGACACAACATACTCATTAATCTCGGAAAATATACATTAAACTATACTCAAATTAATTAATTCCTTAAAATATACGTTAAACTATGTTGTTGTTGTTTGTCCATCAAGAATGATGATGACCATTCATTTCATCCAGTGGGGTTGAAAGTATGGAGCCGTGAGTTCTAAGATGGCTGGTAAGGCCTATTTTGGCTCGATATGTTCTTTGACAATGTGAGCAAAGAATGCTTGACGTTTCTGGAGGGGGATCTACTGCAGTGGTTTTTCTGTTCCGTCTTGTCTTCACAGCTCTTGAAGTCCTGGTTGCCTCACAAGTGACTGCACCCTTGCGTAATGATACACGACACGAATTTCGGTCTCTGGCTGCAGTCTCCCAGGTGTCATGATGAATTCCGAAAGCATTCAGTGAGATTTTCAGATTGACTTTAAAGCGTTTCCTCTGGCCGCCTTGGGAGCGTTTACCACAACGCAACTCTCCGTAAGAAATTCGTTTAGGGAGCCTGTGATCTGGCATGCGAGTCAAGTGACCAGCCCAGCGAATCTGACTCTTCATCAGTAGAGTGTGGATACTGGGCATGGACGCTCTTTCTAGGACTTCAGTGTCTGGGATCTTGTCCCTCCATTTCATCTTCAGTAGCTTCCTAAGGCAGACTGTGTGGAAGTTAAACTACGTTTAAATATACGTTAAAATACGTTAATCTATACACACACATTAATCAATTCCTTAAAATATCCGTTAAAATATGCATAGATTAATAACTTCCTAAAATATGCGTTAAACTATGCACAAATTAATTAATTCCTTTAAAATATGTTAAACTGTACACACATTATATTCATTAATCCCATAAAATATACATAAGCTATACACACATTACATCCTTATTCTCTGAAAATATACCTAACACTATACATTTAAGTATAGTCATGAATACCTTAAAATATACGTCAAACTATACACAGACTATATTAATTAATGCCCTGACACACACAAATTATAGTATCGCTCCCTAAAATATACTTCAAACTATACATAGGTTATATTCGTTAAAACCTTAAAATATATGTCAGACTATACATACTTTCCGGCTCCGTGGCGAAGGCGTTACAGACGCAATTTGTAAACCCACATACCAAGTTCGAAACACGGGCTGCGGGCGATGTGGCAGCAGACCGCTGTGCGTTGGTTTTCATATAATGGTATACGTGCCGATAGTTCAGAGAGCAATGGTAAATTACTGAACGTAAACTTGGCAAGAAATCAAAAATAGCCAAAACCTGCTGGGGTTAACTGACACGTCCTGTAAAGGATATGCAACTGACTTTTTAAAAATGAAGTTTTGTCAATAAGTCCTTAATATATACCTTAAACTATATATAAATCGTATCATTATCCCTTAAAATATGTCTATGTATACACAAATTATATTCACTAAAACCTTACAACAGACGCCTCATTGGCACCTTGCCGTCTTGACAGACGATAGTTTGTTACATTGTGCTTCAAAAAGGCTTAATAACTACGACCCATAGGCGGTGGCGAATGTGACTGATAAGGCAATTCAGCGCTGTAAATGTTCGTCCACAGTGGATGCATGTGAACACATGATAATTTCCCCCATCATGCACCATCTTACGTCTCGCGCGCTCGGTGTGTGACTTATCTGCAATCATTTTCTCCTTTGTCTTTATTCCATTTCTGATAGTTGCCCTCCATGCAACACGTTCAGCGGCGACTTGCTCCCAATGTGCATTATCAATGCCTGTATCAATCATGTCCCGCTTACACACATCTTTGTATCGTAGTAGAGGCCGACCCTGAGATCTCTTACCCATCTGTAATTCACCAAAAAAAGATGTCCTTTTGGTATTCTACCATCATCCATCCTCCTAATCTGTCCTATCCATCTAAGTCTACGAAGACTGATCATGGAACAAACCGTCACACAACCTGATCTTTCCAATACTTCAGTATCTGTGATTTTGTCTTGCCACTTAATACCAAGTATTCTTCGCAGACACCGCATATGAAAGCTGTTTAAATGTTTCTCTTGGTGTGAGTAAGTTGTCCAGGTTTCATAAAGAAGAGTACTAAGGACACAGGCTTGATAGACAAGGACTTTTGTTTTGGCAGTAAGCTTCCTGTTCTCCCAGACTCTTTTTGTTAACATGTTCATTGTTGTTGCTGCCTTACCAATCCGGATGTTGATTTCCTGATCTAGGGTTAATTTGCTATTTACCTCTGATCCTATATATGTAAAATAGTCTAATATCTCCAGTTCGGCCTTGTCAATCAAGATTGATGGTACCTGATCAGTGACAACTGTAGGTGTCTCCCACAGTCAGAGGCAACCCGTGGCGCCCCATGTCTATGATAATTGACAAGGACTTATAACCAACAACTGCTACCGCTCGCTTTGATTCCGAGACCGGTTAAGACCAGGGATGGAGTTATTGCCTCTCCATAGCACAAAGCCTGGGCTAAAATATAGAGATCATGTGTTGCCCATGCAGTATGATCCCTCTCTCGGCCTGCCTAGTTCACTCCAGAGGAATGGTAAATCCTCTACATCTGGAACAATACAAGCTGCAGAAGCTGCCGGATCAGCAAAGCAATGCCCTAAACTGTCCGCCTGTCGGAGCTTCAATCCTAGACCAGCCGCCAACCAATGTTTAGGTCCTGGTCTGCCCTGCCATGACATTTTGTCTTTAGGTTGCATTTCCTCGCACCAGGATAAGGCTAGCACCCTCTCAATTGCACTTCTCCTCCCGAAGCCGTTGGCACAATATGGGGTGTCGGGATTGGTGAGCGCTGCCCATCATTCGGCGCTGACAGAAAGCAGTTTGTACTGTCTACGGAAAGCTCAGACATATCTGACTATACCCTGACACCAACAATAGACGCCAGACTATACATAAATTTAGGTCAATAATTCTTTAAAATATACCGTAAATTATACACAAGTTATGTTAATTCATCCCTTAAAATATATGTCAAATTATCCAAACAATATATTAAATTGATTCAGTGCCAAACAAAAATGTAGCTTTTTAAGGCAAACATGATACTCAATCAAATAAACAAGTATTAAAATGTGAATTTCCATTCACCGAACATTAAAGATGTGGAAGATATCGCAAAACGAAACAAATAACACGGTTACCATAATATAACAATATATCGTCCTTCTATCTGCATGGAAAAATATGAATAAAATTTGGTGGAACTGCGGTAAAGCTGTGAAAGTGTAAACAATATAAAATGACATATAGTAGTGCAGCTTTACATAACAGAGTTAAGACACATACAGAACGTTGCGGCGATTAGCCTTCATCAGCAAACAAACACAATCACAAACACAACATACAGTCAAGGAGAACTCCTGTGACTACATTAGATGGTGATGATAGGACGAGAAGAACAAAAGCGTGGAAAAATGGAAGCAATGAAGAGAAAATGAGAATTGAAAAAAATGTTAATTGAAAAGAATGTTAGTTGAAGAAAATGTTTAATTGAAAAAATGTTAATAGAGAAAAAAACTGCATACTCACCTCACCGTTCGGATCTGTAAGTTAATAAGAAACTCTCGGGTGTGTTGTTATACTCGGTGCTGGGTGTTACGGTTCAGTGAGCACATAGAAAGAAGGGGGCGGGGTAGGAGGCGTGTAAAATTGAAGGTGGTACTAACTAAAACCCCATTGTGTTGTTATAGGGGCGAGTCTTAAGGTCTAGGTGGACTGATATGCGTGAACACGCATACATACATAGACACACCTCAACAGACAAAATGCTAGTATATGTAGACATGTGCAAAGTATATGCAAGAAGAGGAGAGAGAGAGAGAGAGAGAGAGAGGGAGAGAGAGAGAGAGAGAGACAGAAGAGGGAGACAGAGAGAGAGAGAGAGAGGGAAAGGTGCCTGTGACATCCCACATGAGGCATGCGGAGCGCGTCGGTCTACACGTACGACGTTTCACTCATACTGTACCCTATGAAATAATCAGTATGGTTGATTGTTACACAGTACCCTTCAGGAGCCTCTCGCACAGTGCTTGAGTTGTTGGGGCTGTGTAAGATCCAACCACTGGTAATACACGTGAAGTAGGTATGCACAGAGAAGCAAGATGTAAGGAGAGAGAGAGAGAGAGAGAGAGAGAGAGAGAGAGAGAGAGAGAGAGAGAGAGAGAGAGAGAGAGAGGTTGGAAAACTGCATGCTACCTACCACATGAGGAATGCGGAGTGGGTAGGTCTACAAATACGAGGCTTCACTCCTACTGTTCTCTATGAAATAGAGGCAGTAAGGCTGATTTTTATACAACGTATGTGAGGATCAACCCCCCCCCCCCCCAGTGGTTGTGTTATTGGGGCTGTGTAACATCAGACCACCAGCAATATAGTTGGAATAGGTAGAAACCGAGAAGCACGATGGAAGAGAGAAAGAGAGAGAGAGAGAGAAATTGGACAGAGAGAGAGAGAGAGAGAGAGATTGGAAAAGAGCCTACGACACGCCACACATGGCATAGGTGGGCACAGAGAAGTCCGATTGTTGAGAGAGAGAGAGAGAGAGAGAGAGAGAGAGAGAGAGAGAGAGAGAGAGATTGAGAGAGAGAGAGAGATTAGAAAAGAGCCTACGACCCGCCACACTTGACATAGGTAGGCACAGAGAGGCAAGGTTGTTGAGAGAGCGAGAGAGGGAGAGAGATAGAGAGAGATGGGCAGAGAGAGAGGGTTGGTGTAAGATTATTGAGAAAGGGAGAGAGAGAGCGAGAAAGACATATATATATCTCTGTGTACATACACACATTCACATCTGAACTAGTATCTATGTGCACGCATTCCCGATCGCATATACAGTGTAGTTGCTAACTAGTGGGGGATTATTGGTCCGGGGGGAGTAGTGATAACATTACTGGTGCGCGCTGACTTACGTACGACAGGAGTGTCGATAGTGGTAATGTGAAATGCCCAGATAACTAATGGTTCGGTCACTCGGATCCGGGCCGAGGGAGACAGGTTAGAGGATAATATTAGTGGAGATAAGGACTAGTTGGAGACCGGAAGAGGGTGATATCTAGGAGGGTGTGGAAGCAACAGAGTGGGAGAGGGGAAATGACTACGATTAGATGAAACTATGTTGGGTGTTGAAGCCGTGTGGTGTTAGGCACCCTATAGTGAATATGAGTCGGTTTTCTGTATTCTTGCGATGTTGAGCACCAGAGGAGCAGGACTGGATGACAGTGACCTGGACATCGGAAGCACCTTGATGGTTGGCGCTGTTGAAGTGGGTGGAGACAGGCTTGGGGGCGTTGGTGTTGATGTCCATCAGATTTTGGCGGAATCTGTCGGCTAGCATGAGGCCCGTCTCCCAATATACTTCATATCACACCGTTTGCATATTATGGCGTAAATGATGTTGCGACTGGTGCAGGAAAATTCTTCTGTGATGCGTAAACTGCCTTTAGGGAATCGCACCTACTGGGGTGTGGATCACATACTGGGCAGGTCTTGCAACGAGATCTCAGGCAAGCCTTAGTTCCTAATTGTGATGGTGGAGGTGGAGATCCCTGTACTCTATTATGGACGAGTACATCTCTGAGGTTGCGGTCACGTCTGTAGGCCACTAGTGGTTTCTCTGAAAATATCGCGCTGGTAGTAGTGTCAGCTTGAAGGATAGATAGATGTCGAAACAGGATATTTTTGACTGAAATATTGTGCGGATGGTAGGTAAGAGAAAGTACCGGTCGAAGGTTTTTTGGTTTAGGTGCAGAGGTGAGAGCCTCTGCGCGGCTAATGGGTAGAGCCCGGCGGAAGGCTGATGATAGGACATGATCAGGATAGCCACGGAAGCCTGAAGAAGTCCAACATTTCCTGAGCCCTGTGGCGAAAATTCTCATCATCTTGGCATAGTCATCGAGCGCGCAGAAGTTGAGAATAAGGAATTGCGTCTTTACAGGACGGAGGGTGAGAGGAGGTGTAGAGTAGAAAGGCGTGAGAGTCAGTCGGTTTGTAGTAGACCGTCGTGGTGAGACCATGGGTCCCAATGGAAACAGTAAGGTCTAAGAAGTTGACAGACGTCGAGGAAATATGGGAAGTGAGTTTGATAGTAGGGATGAAAGTTGGAGAAGAAGTCTATGAATGTTTCGAGATCCGCCAGTGGCATACAGGTGACACCAACACCATCATCAATGTATCGCCTGTATAGTTCAGGGACTCTACCGTTGTAGAGTTGCCATATCTGGTACTCAAGGTGGCCCATAAAAAGGCATGCATAGCTAGGGCCCATTTTAGTACCCATTGCAACCCCGCTGATCTGATTGAAGTACTGGCCGTTAAACTCAAATGAGTTGAGAGTAAGGACCAGTTCAGCCAGGCGCAGAATAGCATCCGTGGCAATAGTAGGGTTGGGGCGCCTGTCCAGGAAGAACTTTAAAGCTGAGAGACCATCATTGTGTGGGATAGAAGTGTACAGTGAGGCCACATCAAGGGTGAAGATATGATACTGGTTGTCAGACGTGAATGTAATAGATTCAAACGTCGCTACCGCGTGGTTGGTGTCTTTCAAATATGATGGGAGGTCACCAACTAGCGGTTGAAAAATTCTGTCTAGGAACCCGGATATGTGCTCAGTAGGGCATGCACAGGCTGATACGATCGGTCTGCCCGGATTGTTCAGTTTGTGTGTTTTAGGCAGCATACAAAACATCGATCTACCCAAACAGCTGTCTTGCTTATTTAAAGACTTGGCTGCTGGGGGAAGAAGCCCTTGTTGGATCAGCGCAGAAGTGGCCAGTTTGACCTGGTGGTTATTGTCGACCGTGCCATCTGTAGGGCGTGGTTGGTAGAAAGACCCATCACTGAGTTGTTTGTGTCCTTCTGCAATGTAAAGATCCTTCCGCCAAACCACGACTGCTCCACCCTTGTCGGCGGGTTTAATGATAATGTCGTCCCGACGTTGAAGCTGGGTCAGCGCTACCCTTTCATCTGAAGTGAGGTTCGAACGTCTGAGTGGTCTTGGCCGCAGTTTCTGAATGTTAAAAAGCGTCTTCTCGATGAATAGATCTAATGCCTTGGAAGATCCAGGGTTAGGTGTAGACGAAGACTTGGCTTTTGGAAATTCAGAAAAATCATCAGCTGGGGTTGAGGGGGTTGAAGTGGCGGCGTTGTTGGTTTTAGTGCTAAAGAAGTATTTCAGTCGGAGAGTACGGTGAAATCGGTGTAAGTCCTGTAGTATTGTGTAGCGGTCGGCGGATGAAACGAAGGCCTTTGTTCAAGACCGCCCTCTCAAAGTCTGACAAAGGGAGATCAGGAGGAATGCAGACTACGCGATTGTCGGGCCTATTATCAACCGGCTGGGTTGAAAGGGGAGTAGGGGGCAAGCGGGTGCGAAGAACCGCCAATTTGTCGTGTTCAGCCACAGATAGGGATTTGTATAGTGCATGGTTGGAGGTATTGATAACAGTACGGATGACACAGTACAAAAAGTAATTATTGATGGTCAACTCACGTAGGCGTGTCGATAGCTTTGTAATTTGAGACGTGAAGTCCGATAGTTGGTACCCATAATTAGCCACTATACACCGCATGCGACTGAAGGAACATTGTCTGTCTATCTGTGCCAAACGTGTCACGGACTGGCTGTTAAGATTGCCTGCTGCCGGGTGGAACCATGAAGAGAAACCGCGGGCTACTAAACGCGATCGTAAACACGCTGTTAAGAAGTGAACATGGCAGATGGCTCGAGTCTTCTTAAGAATGTAGATGCCGAGATCAGTGCAAGTTTGTTTGAGATCAGTGGGTAATAGGCTGAAACAGAACTGATATGAGATCTAGCTTGATGGAACGTTGGGGAAGTGGGAGCCATATCGGGACAAGGAGAGAATGAGAAAAAAGAGACACTCTGTATATGTGATGGTAAGGGGGAAGGCAGAGAGGTGTAGGGAATGAAATATAAAACAGGGGATGAGAGGTGGGTATAGATAAGAAAAATGGAAAAAAATAGCAGAGGACACAAATGTATATGTGTAGGTGAGGAGGAATGAAATGGAAGTGGTGGTGAACGTGGGAAGACAATAGGAGGATGACGATAAAGTCTCGATGGAAGATAAGAGGTGGATCTAAATAAACACAGAAAATATAGCTGGTAACGGCTACGATTCAGTGAATAAATATAACACCCGATGGCAACATATAACGGTTAACAGAGGAAAATAGTACAATTAGTTGCAGTTGAAAACAGAAATATATGAATAAAATTAAGAGGAACTGCGATAAAGCTGTGAAAGTGTAAACAATATAAAATGACACAAAGTAGTGCAGCTTTACATAACAGAGTTAAGACACATACAGAACGTTGCGGCGATTAGCCTTCATCAGCAAACAAACACATTCACAAACACAACATACAGTCAAGGAGAACTCCTGTGACTACATTAGAAGGTGATGACAGGACGAGAAGAACAAATGCATGGAAAAATAGAAGCAATGAAGAGAAAATGAGAATTGAAAAAAATGTTAATTGAAGAGAATGTTAGTTGAAGAAAATGTTTAATTGAAAAAAAATGTTAATAGAGAAAAAAACTGCATACTCACCTCACCGTTCGGATCTGTAAGTAAATAAGAAACTCTCGGGTGTGTTGTTATATACTCGGTGCTGGGTGTTACGTTTCAGTGAGCACATAGAAAGAAATTACCCCTGGTCTCTGGGTAGTGAGATCGGACGCCCGTGTGTATTGTTGCGCACGTAAAAAATCCCTTGGCAGTTAGAAATCGAAAAAGAGTAGCCTAACGGCAGTGCCCGGGCAAAATTTCGAGTAAAAAATCTACCCGAAGTATTTCAGGATCCTCGCGTGTGCTACAGAGTTTGTGAACTGAGCTGAGATTCTCTTGACTCAGGCTTAAGTTGGGAGTAGAACGGAGCACTTATGGGTTACACTCGTGTGCCGTGATGTTGATCCATCGACTAAACTAAACTAAACTAAACATATATACATTACATTACAAATTACAACTTAGAGAGACTACATTACAAAATAGAACATAGAGTCTCTACATTACAAGAAAGAACATAGAGATACTACAGTACAAATTAGAAAATAGAGACACTATATTACAAATTAGAACGTAGAGACACTACATTACAAATTAGAACTAGAGACACTGAATTACAAGCTAGAATATAGAGACGCTACATTACAAACTAGAAAATAGAGACACTATATTACAAACTAGAACTTAGAGACACTACATTACAAACCAGAACACATCACAGACTAGAACACTGGGACACTATATTACAAACTAGAATATAGGGACACTACATTACAACCTTGAACATAGAAACAACACATTATGAACTAGAAAATATTACAAACTAGAACACAGAGACACTACATTACAATCTAGAACATAGGGACACTACATTACAAACTAGCACATATTACCAACTAGAACACATTACAAATTAGAACACAGAGACACTACATTACAAACTAGAACAAAACGCAATGGCAAACTGGAATAAAGATGTGCGATTTTTACAGGAAAGAGAGAAAAGTGAAGTATGAAAAGAACAAGAAAGAGAGAATAAAGAAATATAACTGATCACGTGAAGTCAGATAGGCAGAAGGAACTCAAGAACGATAGAATAACAGGGAGATTTAGGAGCATGAAAGGAAGAAAGTAGAATAAATAATGATTGAAGGCAAAGAAGAAGATATTGATGACCAAGAAACAACAGAGGGCACCAGAACCGCAAGAAACTCAAAGCGGAAAACAATTACACAAATAAAATGAGAGAAAGTGGGGAGCGGGAGGGAGAGGAGAGAGAGAGAGAGAGAGAGAGAGAGAGAGAGAGAGAGAGAGAGAGAGGGAGAGAGAGAGAGAGAGAGAGAGAGAGAGAGAGAGAGAGAGAGAGAGAGAGAGACGCATGAACCTTTCTCTCTATCACTCCGTCTCTGGGTTAACTCATCTCATTTCACAAGCATCAAGCGAGAATCAAGCCAGATTTCCTAGCATCTCTTTTCGTCCGCATGTACCGACATCCGGGTTTTAACCGAGCAAAAATTTGCTCCATGGAATTTATTGCCTGCTCACGCTGTCCATCTTGCGGAGATGCATCTTCCTGCGCAGATGTTGTCATTGGCCGAGCTTCTTAACCCGTGGATTGACACCCGATAGATTATCTTTGGGAATTGAGGACGCGAGGAATTTCCTGATTTCTGATTGGTAGAAATTTGCCCAGGTTTCTATTTCAGAGTTTTAAAAAGGGAGGCGTTATTCGCAGCGCGCTTTGAATAATACTGAGCGTTATTCACAGCGCGCTTGCGAAGGATAGGCCTTCTGAGCATAGCGCGCTGCTAATAATATTAAGATTAATAATATGGATGTACACTCCGACGACAGTGAGGGCCCAGAAACATTTACTGCATCCATCAGTCGGTCTAACAGTCCACCACACACTCAACCGGAAGTGATTACGGTAGTAAAGGTCGCGTGACCAGCCGCGACTGCGAAGCGTTATTCGTAACGCGTTACGTATAATCACTTCGTTAAAAAAACAAAGAAGTAAAGAACACTTTTGCACCGGTTGTTGCATGTTGGGTATGTGGTGGTAGATCCCATGTTTTATAGATTAGCCATCATTCAATCGGTCATCATCATCATCATCTTCCACTTTTGCAATCAAGTGTCTTAGCTTTCAACGCCCGAGTGGCATTGGGTAGTGTCATTCCTTGTGAGTGTGCAATGTCTTTGATGTCGTCAATCCATTTTCTTCTCTTACTTCCTCGTGCTCTCGCATCAGATCTTATTTTATGTAGGGCCAGTGATGGTAGTTGATTGTGTTGCAATCTAACGAGATGGCCAAACCATTGACCTTCTGTCTTTTAATATATGTGGCACAAGGTGTTGATCCCAATGTCTGTCTGATGACATCATTTCTTTCTCGGTCACAGAAGTTGGCATTATGCAGTAATGTGTGTAAAGCTGATGCTTTTCTAATTACTGCCGCTTCCATCGACGATAAACTAATTTTCCTGGCGGATGGTTGTGTAGGCATTCTGGTAGCAGCCTTATGCATGTACTTACCTGTGCGTGCTATTGGTTTGTCAGTACTGCTGTTTGTTTAACTTTTCACATGAGTCAGTGAGGAGCATTTTGTGTGATATTCACTGGCATAGGGACGGAGCATTATGGGGATGAACCTTTTCCATGAAGTTGGAACAGTGACTGACTGACTGACTGACTAACTAACTAACTAATTAACCAATTAACTAACTAGCTAGCTAGCTAACTAACTAACTATCTAGCTAACTAACTAACTAACTAACTACCTAGCTAGCTAACTAACTAATTAACTAACTAACTAACAAAGTTGGCAACTCTTCTCAAGCATCTCATCTCGATCGGTAATGTAGTCAATCCAATACCTTCTGGTTCCTGTTGCAAGCTGGCTCGACCAGGAAGCAAATGTGAATTAATATATCTGTCAGGGACTCGAACAGATAACCACAGGGCCACCAGGTTAGCGTGCGGCTACTGCGCCACCTTGTCATGCCATCAGAACAACTGCCTGCAAATATTTGAGTTATGATGAGGTTTGGATATTTCATTTATCAGAAGTCGTTGGTGGCAATATCCTGTAGAGGACGGGAAACTATCTGCATTCCTCGGGCGGTTAACAAAACCAGCCAATAGGACAGTTTACAAGGATATTTGACACCCACACCAAGACTGGACAATCATCACTGTAGTCATCACTTGATGAGAGTAAGATCCGGACAAGGTTGTGACAGCGGAGAAGATCTATCATCTTAGATTCCGAGGAAGAAAATGATCGATTGATTGCTGGAGTAGCACGAAAGACATAATTCTATCTACACAACATACAGTGGACAGATGACTTCTTTCTCTTCTTCTTTCGTTTGCCTGAAATTTACTGTCTGTATCTGCAGTGTTGTCTCTTGAATGAAATTCCCTGCCAGTTTTAGTTCACTCAGTGGCGCATACAGCGCATTTTCCACTGTTGTTTCTGTAGACTAGAAAGTTTGTCTAGTTATGTTGTGTTTGCAACAGTGTTAGAGTATGTCATCTGCTGTCTACAGCGCCAATCCAAATGTGCATATAGCTGATTCTTGAATGTTGTGTCCTTGTGTTTGCATAATCATGGCTGATTCTTGAATGTTGTGCCCTTGTGGTTGCATAATCATGACTGATTCTTGAATGTTGTGCCCTTGTGGTTGCATAATCATGGCTGATTCTTGAATGTTGTGCCCTTGTATTTGCATAATCATGGCTGATTCTTGAATGTTGTGTCCTTGTATTTGCATAATCATGGCTGATTCTTGAATGTTGTGTCCTTGTGTTTGCATAATCATGACTGATTCTTGAATGTTGTGCCCTTGTGGTTGCATAATCATGGCTGATTCTTGAATGTTGTGCCCTTGTATTTGCATAATCATGGCTGATTCTTGAATGTTGTGCCCTTGTATTTGCATAATCATGGCTGATTCTTGAATGTTGTGTCCTTGTATTTGCATAATCATGGCTGATTCTTGAATGTTGTGTCCTTGTATTTGCATAATCATGGCTGATTCTTGAATGTTGTGCCCTTGTGGTTGCATAATCATGGCTGATTCTTGAATGTTGTGTCCTTGTATTTGCATAATCATGGCTGATTCTTGAATGTTGTGTCCTTGTGGTTGCGTGATCATGGCTGATTCTTGAATGTTGTGTCCTTGTGGTTGCATAATCATGGCTGATTCTTGAATGTTGTGTCCTTGTGGTTGCGTGATCGATGTCCCGTTATGATGCACAGAGTAATGATTAACGAATAATGAGGACTGTTAGGACCAAGAGTGTAACTAAAGCTCACACTCTAATCACGGTTGAAAGTGCAGATCGCCTTGTGCGAGAAGCACGCTTTCGGACGCGTCCAGGAGAGAAAGGTCTCTCCTAAACAGAGCACTTGGAGCTGAGAACTTGGTAGCGGTTATACTGGCTCCGTTGTGGGCAATGGCAAGTTATATCGCCGATGATGAGTATATATATTTCATGGTTTTAGAACTGTGTTGTTTGCCCATCAAGAATGATGATGACCATTCATTTCAAAGAGTGCGGTTGAAAGTATACAGCCATGAGTTCTAAGATGTCTGATAAGGCCTATTTTGGCTCGAAATTTTCTTTGACAATGTGGGCAAAGAATGCTTGACGTTCCAGGAGGAGGATCTCCTGCAATGGTTTTTCTGTCCAGCCGTTTCTTCACATTTTTTGCAGTCCTGGTTGCTTCACACGTGACTACAACCTTGCATAATGATGTACGCAACGAATTTCGGTCTTTGGCAGCAGTCTCCCGCGTGTCATGATGAATTCCAAAAGCTTTTAGTGAGATCTTCAGAGTGTCTTTAAAGCGTTTCCTCTGGTCACCCTGGGAGCGCAGCTTGCCGTAAAAAATAGTCGTTTAGGGAGCTTGTGATCTGGCATGCGAGTCAAGTGACCAGTCCAACTAATCTGATTCTTCATTAGTAGAGTGTGGATACTAGACATGGAGGTACTTTCTAGGATTTCAGTGTATGGGATCTTGTCTTGAAATTTAATCTTCAATAGCTTCCTACGGCAGACTGTGTGGAAGTGGTTTAATTTCCTAGCGTGTCGCTGATAAACAGTCCAGGATTCACAAGCATATAGCAGTGTGGATAATACAACTGATTTATAGACTTTCAGCTTTGTTTGCAGACTTATTCCATTTCTGTCCCACACATTCTTGTACAGTCTGCCAAAGGCCGCGCTGGCCTTGGAGATTCTTGCATTCACTTCTGCATTAATTGTATCAGCTTGTTACACGGTGCTGCCAGCTGCCAAGATAGGTGAATTTGTCCACAACACGTAGTCTATGGCCATTCACTTTGATATTCGGTACGGTGTGATTAGAACTGTAAGAGTAATAGTACGATGTTGTGAGGCTGTCAAAAACCTACAGCTTATGACAGAAAGTAATATTACTAATGACACCCAACCGCCCCAAACTGGTTGTCACGGCAATCTAACAGCAACAACGTTGTGATAACATTTTAATAATATTTATTAGTTATAGGCGTTGAGTTCACAGAAACATGAATAAAATTACTTAACCCAAGGACCGCCTAATCACCGATAACCCACTAAACCGTCTAGCCACTAATGACATTTAATAACTAATCTCTAAACTTCTGCTAAAACTCAACCCTGTCTATCAGCCATCTTAAACGCTAACTATCCTAACAACAATGAGCGTCTTCCGTTCTCTATCTTATACAAATGGTGCGCACCACGCATTGCACCGAGCAGTGCGCAAACCCAAGCACATATTGGGCCAGTAGTTATGTGTTATATTAGACTTAAGTCAACAGGTGTAATATGGGGCTGTGACATCCACCCTCTCTCTCAATTTGGCACTTTTCTGATTTCAGAAATGTGACAAACACTGTCATGTTACTTTACTGAACAAAATATATAGTCTTTAAGTCGCAGATCCATATTACACTCGTCATCATATTAAAGATTATGTACCCCGTCCATAAGGTGTATATGTTATCCATATTCAATCCTTGTATACTACCAAGAAAACATTGTGTCATACTAGTTGTGACCTTCCATGTCATGATTAGTCGGGACTCAATCGAAAGCAACACATTACATAGAAGCAGTGGTTGGTGAATTGATCATGTGTAACCATAATCGAACAAACTGATGTCGTCTGTCTAATATCAGACTAATCTATAAGGATTACTCGACTTACGCCATACTTGCCACGCAGGCTCAGGCTACGATCTCCCCAACTCATATATCATGAGTTTAGCTTAATGTCCCTCAGCCATTGCCAGGAAACATCAAAGAAGAGGTGCCTTCCAGTCTACGCAAGACCAACACTCAAGTCTCCGGTCTCATATCTTCAAAACATGGGCAAACCACCCATCAGATATCATAACACAATCATCACCACTCCTCCCCTGTAATGTATCAACACCTCAGTTGATCCTGTGATAATGTGTGACTAGCACAACACTTGTAAGCAAATATTCCTGCAAGCACAATTGCCACCTTATTCAGTTATACATGTTTTTGTTTAGTGACAACGGATACATAATGATTTGCAAATATGTAAAACTATCGGATACACGTTCATACTCAAACAGCAAACATACCTTTACAGTAATGTTTGTTAAATGTCAATTACTGGGTATCTCAATTTTCATCAATGTCAAAAATAAACCATCAATGAAAATGAACACCAAGTATTGATCTTTAACATAGCCGAAAAGAAAACCAAATAATGCAGTATGCATGCAACATCTATGAAATCATAAATAATAAAAAGTGAAAACATCAATATAATAAGCAGTAAAGAAAATGCATATCACCGTAGTGTGCAATGAGCAAAAAATTTATTTTTCACATATAAGCGTCAGAGAAAAATTGTTCAAATCGGGGAGAAACAAATTAAATAACAAGTTTCAGATTGTAATATAATAAAGTGAGGTAAGATAACATATGATAAGAAAGAAAAGAAAACAAAATACCATTATATATATATATATATATATATATATATATATATATATATATATATATATATATATATATATATATATATATATATATATAACAATCCAATAAATATAAATACTTAAGCAAAATGAAAATGAATTAATACTACACATCAGTGAACATTAGTCATGCCACCAATATCCGCGAAGAACTATCACAAAATATCCAGTGATTAAACGTTCCAGGTTTGTAATTTTGAATCGAGGTAGATAAATTCCACACGAGACAATACAGTGTCCGAATAGGATCCATGGGTAACAGTGTATGTAGTATCATTTCTTCTGTAAATACTTCAGTTTAACCAGGACTGCAGGAATTCCCTGTGGATTTCTATAAGTAAGATCCAGATAAAACCAGTGTGTATATTTTATCACTCTTTGAAAACTGCTGGCGTGTCCATTGCGGGATGTTCAACCTTTACAGAGCCAGTTATGTCACTTTCATCAACGGCAGTCTTTGAATCTAGTTGTTAGTACAAGTTGGCCTTGGATTCAGTTCATATACAGAATTTTTCAACTTCTTGATCAGACATCCGTCACGTCAGGGTAACGCGATCCAGTACCATTATTGATGGATTGTTTGGCAAAGATTTCATCTTGTTATTCTCTGCTTTAACAAAACAAATGCCGTTTCCACCGGATGTTGAAATTTAAGTCGTGATACGTTGTGCTGAATGTTTTGAATAACTGCAGGATTACAGTCTTGACAGTAAATCAGCAATGGTGTTATTTTTGCCCTGAATGTGTTGTATATCAATCTTAGAGTAGTAATGCCTATCTGGCAATACGATTTTTCTTTTCGAGAATAAGCAATTCAGAGCCTGTCATGTCAACCGTTTACTCAGGTAGTGCAGACATCTTATTAATGGCTAGATTCAATGTTTATAACTTGTAAAAATAACACAGTTTCTGGAATTCGAGTAAGTTGATGTGAATTAAGATCAAGTGTTAGTAATGAAGCCAAAACATCCATGTCTGCTTTAGGATAGCAATGTGCGTGATTATTGCTGATGTTAAAGAAGTATAGTTTAGCTTGCTTTGTTTGTGCGTCTAGTTCAGTTTACTTTGCTTTTGCTTCAAGTTCTTTTTCTAATTTTCTTAATTATCTGTCCTTCATTCGCTCTTCTCTTTCAATGTGTTCACCATACTTCTTTTCACTCCATTATACAAGTTGTTCACCTGTGAGACCACATTTTATACCCATCTCAACAAAGTCGCTTAGTGATGACATTGTTGTAGTTCCAAATTCCAAAAATGATGATACTGATCGCACTCTGGAATAACTGGAAAATGGCAGTCAATGTCAAGACACTTATCTGTTTGTGACGCCAGTGCTCGAATCACAGTACACGATGATGATGATGATGATGATGATGATGATGATGATGATGATGATGATGATGATGATGATGATGATGATGATGATGATGATGACGTTGAAGTCCTTATGTTGAAATTGAAGAGTTGTTGACTATTTATACATTATGCTCTGATCTGCACTTTTATTCATTATATTGTGTACAGTCAAATTACTAAGTAATGTAATCAATAGGTATATCTATACATCTCTAGCTCGAAAAGGAACTTTAACGGATTATCTTCAATAATTACTGTCATTAACCTATAGCTTATCACAGAAGTAATATTACTAATGACACTCAGCCGCCCCGAACTGGTTGTCACGGCAATCGAACAGCAACAACGTTGTGATCACATTTTAATAATATTTATTAGTTATAGGCGTTGGGTCCACAAAAACATGAATAAAATTACTTAACCCAAGGACCACCTAATCACTGATAACCCGCTAAACCGTCTAGCCACTAATGACATTTAATAACCAGCTTCTAGACTTCTGCTAAAACTCAACCCTGTCTATCACCATCTTAAACGCTAACTAACTTAACAACAATGGCGTCTTCCGTTCTCTCTATCTTATACAAACGGTGCGCACGACGCTTGCACCGAGCAGTGCGCAAACCCAAGCACATATTGGGCCAGTAGTTATGTGTTATGTTCGACTAAGTCAACAGGTGTAATATGGGGCTGTGACAGAGACAATGTGATGTATATATGTATTATACTGAATTTCAAGAGTCAGTCATAGTGATAATTTTTGTTTTTCATATCCTTTACAGGACATTGCAGTCAACACCAGCATTTTCCAGCTGCTGTTGATGTCTTGGCAAGTTTTACGTTCAGTAGTTTGCCATTGCTTTCTGAACGACCGGCTCACATACTTCCGTAAGTAACCAGCGCGATGCGATCCGCTGCCGAATCTCGCGCAGCTGTGTTTCGTACGAGAGTATACGGGATTACGAACAACGTCCTTAACTCCTTCGCCAGGGAGACCGGCCAGCGTGATAATAAATGAAGTAACACTGCATGGCGTCATGTTCAGTTTCTATAACTAATGTGTCAGTCTGGGGGTTATTATGTAGACAATGGAGGACGTGAGAGAGTCAAATAGAAAGTTCTGGTCAACCACTCATACCAATATGAAAGTGTTACTTCCAGCAACTCAAGTTGTTCACGACAAGTACTAATTGTATACCAGTATAACCAGCACACCCATGATATCAAGTGCGCGCGTGCCATGACAGCTGAAAGCGCGAGTGCCGTGACAACTACAAGCGCGCTTGCCATGACATCTACAAGCGCGCGTACCATGACAACTACATGCGTGGAAAGAAATTAAGAAATTAAGGATGCATTCCAAGAGAAGAAGATGGTGCTTGCAGCATGGATAGATCTGAAGAAAGCCTTTGACAAAGTCTGGAAAGGAGGTCTGATGAAGAAACTGAGAAACTGTAAAGTCAATGGAAGAATTTACAAATGGGTGACAGCATACTTGCACAAAAGAAGAGCCCGAGTACAGATAGACGGCAAGAAAGTGCTACTGCGTCACGGTGTTCTCCAGGGCGGAGACTTGACCCCCACACTTTTTCTAATCTTCATCAATGATCTCATTGCTAATCTACAGCATGGAATTAAAGTGGCAATGTACGCCGATGACCTGGTTCTATGGAACACAAATGAATATGCATCAGTGGCCACCAGATTGCTACAAAGTGCTGATGAAGAATTTGTTGCATGCGAAAATAATTGGTGGGTCAGCATAAACACTGACAAGTGAAGCACCACCCTATTTACCCTCTCTCCAAAACGAAAGACAGGGATCATCCAGATAAATGGAACACCCCTAAGAGAAGATAAAGAACCACATACATTGGAGTAACATTTGATGACAGGCTGACACGGAGAAAGCACACCAACAAAGCAGTAGCAAAAGCCAGAAGGAAAATAGCCATCCCGAGAAAGCTAAGTGGAACCACATGGGAAGCCAGTGGGAGAATACTTAGCAAAGTTTATCAACAGAGCATACTACCACACCTGGAATAGGGGTCAACTGCATGGTGTTCAGCATTACAAACCACACTACAAGAGCTGGACAAGGTGCAAAATCAAGCTCTTAGAGTCATCACAGGAGGGATGAGATCAACCCCTATAGCAGCAATGGAGAAAATGGGGGAGACACAAGCACTGAGAGAACGCAGATATACAAAAACATTAATATAAGCAGACAAGTTCCTCAGCTTGCCAGGCCACCCTATGAAGAACAGATTTGAAAACCTAGCTATGGGGCGGTTGAAAAGAAGCAGTTTTATCCATCAGGCCAAACGACTCTGCAGAGAAACCACCGATCTGCCCACAGTTGGTATCCCCCTGACAACTATTCCAGAGCGAACTCCATGGAAAGATGAACATAGAATATCGTTACAAATCCAGACAAAAGTGAGAGGAATATTTGACAAGGAAGAACAGAATAGGGTACAGCGAAGAACAGCCACTCTCAGCTTCCTTGATGAAGAATACCAACAGGACCTCTGGATCCGAGGCTACACAGATGGGTCAGCATAAAATGCTGTTCGAAATGGAGGATACCATCCCACTGTGGAATACCAGGAAACGACAGAGCTGATAGATTGGCTAAGGAAGGAGCAAAAGAAGAACAGCTTGATGTGCCCGTTACATACCATTAAAAGAAAAGAATGATCAAATCAGTCAGGAAGCCACCAAAACCTACTCAAGACGATTACCATATCATGGACAAACCAGAACAAGTCATTATTCTGCGCCCCAGAACAGGACACAATAGATTACGCAACCACATGTATACAAAATTCAAGATTGGTGAATCAGCCATGTGCACATGTGGATTGGCGTCGCAGACAGCAGAGCAAATACTCCGAGACTGCCCAAAATACATGTCTAGGCAAACTTTCTGGCCTAGAGAGACAACAGTCGAAGATAAACTCTATGGACCGCTGTGTGAACTAACAAGACAGTTAAATGACAACTACAAACATATGTGTCATGACAACTTCAAGCGTGCCATGACAAGGGCAGATAACTGTATAGAAACATGATCGCTGGCGACACTTACTTTGTCTTCCCTCCTCTTCTCTAAGTGCTAATCAATGTCTATTCAACTGTTGATCGCGTTATTGTGATATCTGCTGTGCGACTAAGACTCCTGATAAACCGTAGGTGGACAACACCCCAAATCTTTTCGTTTTAAAACAAACGTCGTCGATTCTGTACATGTTCTTTTTCTTTTCAACTTTACTCAATGAAATATTCCGTTATGTTTGTTTTTTGATCGTTCTTTTTTGAGATGACTAAAACATCTTTTGATAACTCCAGGACGGTTTCCTGTCTTGGCACACGTGTCGCCAGAACGGTCCAAATATTGATAGAATCATTTCCTTGATGCCCATTTGTGTAAACTTCTTTTCAAACCAAATCGTTCGTGGAGGAGAACTGTTTTAGTTGTGTTTGCCCAAGGACAAAGTAAACTGGAAGTGAAATGTTATGGGTTACAAATAAAGGGACTTAAAATAACGCACAATCAATATTGGACGTAGGTTGAAGAGGAAAGCTAACAACGCAATGCATGTTACCATTTAGTGATCTGGTTCTGGGTTTGAAAATCGACATCATAGCCATCGGGGAAACTGATGGATCTTCGTTTCTCTCAGAAAATGCCGTAGCTGTGACAGAGACAATGTGATGTATATATGTATTATACTGAATTTCAAGAGTCAGTCATAGTGATAATTTTTGTTTTCATAGCCTTTACAGGACATTGCAGTCAACACCAGCATTTTCCAACTGCAGTTGATGTCTTGGCAAGTTTTACGTTCAGTTGTTTGCCATTGCTTTCTGAACGACCGCTCACATACTTCCGTAAGTAACCAGCGCGATGCGATCCGCTGCCGAATCTCGCGCAGCTGTGTTTCGTACGAAGTATACGGGATTACGAAACAACGGCCTTAACTCCTTCGCCAGGGAGACCGGCCAGCGTGATAATAAATGAAGAAACACTGCATGGCGTCATGTTCAGTTTCTATAACTAATGTGCAGTCTGGGGTTATTATGTAGACAATGGAGGACGTGAAGAGTCAAATAGAAAGTTCTGGTCAACCACTCATACCAATATGAAAGTGTTACTTCCAGCACTCAAGTTGTTCCACAAGTACTAATTGTATACCAGTATAACACACACCCATGATATCAAGTGCGCGCGTGCCATGACAGCTGAAAGCGCGAGTGCCGTGACAACTACAACGCGCTTGCCATGACATCTACAAGCGCGCGTACCATGACAACTACATGCTGGAAAGAAATTAAGAAATTAAGGATGCATTCCAAGAGAAGAAGATGGTGCTTGCAGCATGGATAGATCTGAAGAAAGCCTTTGAAAAAGTCTGGAAAGGAGGTCTGATGAAGAAACTGAGAAACTGTAAAGTCAATGGAAAAATTTACAATGGGTGACAGCATACTTGCACAAAAGAAGAGCCCGAGTACAGATAGACGGCAAAAGTGCTACTGCGTCACGGTGTTCTCCAGGGCGGAGACTTGACCCCCACACTTTTTCTAATCTCATCAATGATCTCATTGCTAATCTACGCATGGAATTAAAGTGGCAATGTACGCCGATGACCTGGTTCTATGGAACACAAATGAATATGCATCAGTGGCCACCAGATTGCTACAAGTGCTGATGAAGAATTTGTTGCATGCGAAAATAATTGGTGGGTCAGCATAAACACTGACAAGTGAAGCACCACCCTATTTACCCTCTCTCCGAAAACGAAAGACAGGGATCATCCAGATAAATGGAACACCCCTAAGAGAAGATAAAGAACCACATACATTGGAGTAACATTTGATGACAGGCTGACACTGGAGAAAGCACACCAACAAAGCAGTAGCAAAAGCCAGAAGGAAAATAGCCATCCCGAGAAAGCTAAGTGGAACCACATGGAAGCCAGTGGGAGAATACTTAGCAAAGTTTATCAACAGAGCATACTACCAACCTGGAATGGGGGTCAACTGCAATGGTGTTCAGCATTACAAACCACACTACAAGAGCTGGACAGGTGCAAAATCAGCTCTTAGAGTCATCACAGGAGGGATGAGATCAACCCCTATAGCAGCAATGGAGAAAATGGGGGAGACACAATCACTGAGAGAACGCAGATATACAAAACATGTAATATAAGCAGACAAGTTCCTCAGCTGCCAGGCCACCCTATGAAGAACAGATTTGAAAACCTAGCTATGGGCGGTTGAAAAAAGAAGCAGTTTTATCCATCAGGGCCAGAACGACTCTGCAGAGAAACCACCGATCTGCCCCAGTTGGTATCCCCCTGACAACTATTCCAGAGCGAACTCCATGGAAAAATGACATAGAATATCGTTACAAATCCAGAAAAAAGTGAGAGGAATTTTGAAAGGAAAAAACAGAATAGGTACAGCGAAGAACAGCCACTCTCAGCTTCCTTGATGAAGAATACCAACAGGACCTCTGGATCCGAGGCTACACAGATGGGTCAGCATAAAATGCTGTTCGAAATGGAGGATACCATCCCACTGTGGAATCCGGGAAAACGACAGAGCTGATAGATTGGCTAAGGAAGGAGCAAAAGAAGAACAGCTTGATGTGCCCGTTACATACCTTTAAAAGAAAAGATGATCAAATCAGTCAGGAAGCCCCCAAAAACCTACTCAAGACGATTACCATATCATGGAAAAACCAGAACAAGTCATTATTCTGCGCCCCAGAACAGGACACAATAGATTACGCAACCACATGTATACAAAATTCAAGATTGGTGAATCAGCCATGTGCACATGTGGATTGGCGTCGCAGACAGCAGAGCAAATACTCCGAGACTGCCCAAAATACATGTCTAGGCAAACTTTCTGGCCTAGAGAGACAACAGTCGAAGATAAACTCTATGGACCGCTGTGTGAACTAACAAGACAGTTAAATGACAACTACAAACATATGTGTCATGACAATTAAAGCGTGCCATGAAAAGGGGCAGATAACTGTATAGAAACATGATCGCTGGCGACACTTACTTTGTCTTCCCTCCTCTTCTCAAAGTGCTAATAAATGTCTATTCACTGTTGATCGCGTTATTGTGATATCTGCTGTGCGACAAAGACTCCTGATAACCGTAGGTGGACAACCCCCCAAATCTTTTCGTTTTAAAACAAACGCCCGTCGATTCGTACATGTTCTTTTTCTTTTCAACTTTACTCAATGAAATATTCCGTTATGTTTGTTTTTTGATCGTTCTTTTTTGAGATGACTAAAACATCTTTTGATAACTCCAGGACGGTTTCCTGTCTTGGCACACGTGTCGCCAGAACGGTCCAAATATTGATAGAATCATTTCCTTGATGCCCATTTGTGTAAATTTTCTTTTAAAACCAAATCGTTCGTGGAGGAGAACTGTTTTAGTTGTGTTTGCCCAAGACAAAGTAAACTGGAAGTGAAATGTTATGGGTTACAAAAAAAGGGACTTAAAATAACGCACAATAAATATTGGACGTAGGTTGAAGGGGAAAAGCTAACAACGCAATGCATGTTACCATTTAGTGATCTGGTTCTGGGTTTGAAAATCGACATCATAGCCATCGGGGAAACTGATGGATCTTCGTTTCTCTCAGAAAATGCCGTAGCGTGTAGATATGATCTGTACAGTATCACATATTTTACAAAGAGTCGGATGCTCCCCTCATACGTGACTGCATGCTGGGGGCATACTGTACAGATTTAATCACCCAAAGATGTGTTGTGTCATCAGTTATTGTGTGTTCAACTAGTAGTCTCTCATAGATCAATTCATGCCATGCCAGCTGGCGTTGGCGTTCATGTCTCTCTACAGATCTCAGTCCTGGGTGTCCTGAATCAACTCCACGGATGGTATCCCTCCATGCCACCGTCTCAGTCCACCCAATGTCACTCTTCTCGCTCTGCCTCGGCCACTTGTCCCATAGATTTTGTTTTTCGTCGTCACAATGTTTTAAAACTCTTCTCGCCTCATTGTATAACCACTAATGCTGTTTGTCTATTTCTTATAGTTTATAATGTTTTACTTGCATTATCCTTTTCCAGGCAATTGTTGTTAATTACCCTGGCAGTCGGGACGCAGAGGTGTTTCCAAGGCACCAGGGCCAGGTTCTATACTGGCCATGACCTACTAACGCGTCCTAGCCATGCGTCCTGGGCAACAGGTCCCTTCGGGGTCCTGGCTAACGTAGTAGTATCGCTGATTCCTCCGAAGTCGGAGAGTATCTGCTTGCACGGCGATGAACCACCAGTCTGCACACCAATAAGCCAGACATGGGACAACGGATACTCACGCAAACCTCAGGTCCTGTATGACATCACACTGATGTTGGACAACAGGATGCCTTCATCCGACTTACAGGACTTCACGCTGGAGTTCACAGCCAGCGAACACAAGCAAGCACTCTGGCAGTCCAAGCTATACGCAACATTCGTCTCAGGAACCACATTAATTTGCTTCTCTCAAGTCTACAAATGTTCATGGCGAGTGTTCCAGCTATTGGTGCCTGCAGCCAACAGATCCACTCCCTCGCTTTCCGGCACTCCGGCCTGAGCCGGATAACATATGATGTCATGGCGGCAATAACGTGTACTGGTGCATAGCGAACCGCGGCGTGGAGGCCACGACAGAGGGGCAAGAAGCTGGCTTCTCGTGGCTGAAGGTGTTGGAATATGTGCGAGGGCACGAAGCACTGAGTACATGTTGTTCTCCTCCCCGAGGGAGGGGTGGCTTGTAAGCAGGCAAAATGTACATTTGTGGGACAAGGGGAAACGACTCCAAGCAGGGTACGAACTCACGGCAGGAGAAAGACACCCGGAGACCCTCGTGCATCCCCCCTCCCCTCCCCTCTCCACCAGAATGTAATGGAGGGTAAAGGGCCGAAACATGAGAAACGTGAGATGTCTTTCAGTGTTAGCCAACTGAGAAAGACAAATCAAATCAAATCAAATCAAATCAACTTTATTAGGGTCACAAATTGGGCGCGCAGGCCCGTCTTACATTCGGCCCTTCCAATCACTCGTCTTTCGTTCATCAAGAGCATTATACATTTACATAGGAAGAAAAATAAACATTGTGAAATGAATGTTGTAAACATAAACAAGGCTAATTACCATGTTATGCGGCCCATCTCCCACCTATCCATACATCACCCCACCCATACCCCCACCTACCCACACACACGACCACCAAGGGACACATAAACACCCCCACCTACCGACACACACGCACACCAAGGGACACATACATACCCCACCAACCGACCCATCCCCCTCCCGCACATCCCCCACCCACACACACTGCCCTCACCTGATCCCCCAACCAAAACACACTCGACACCCACAAACATTCCCCCACCAACCCACACATCCCACGCCCATCCACATCCTACCCCACACATCCTCTCCCCACCCACACCTCAAACCACCAATCCCCCAGCCACATCTCCATCCACAACATATTCCCCACCCACACACACAATCCTCCACCAACCCACACATCGCACATCCACTCACACATCCCCAAACCATACACACACATCCCCACCAACTGACATGTCCCTACCCCCCCCCCCCCCATACACACACATCTCCCTAACCACCCATACATCCCCAATCCACTCACACACACCCCACCACCCACACATACAACTTCCACCCACCCACACATGCCTTAACCTAATCCCCCACCACACAATCCCCCACCCGCACATCACATACACCCCCTACCACGCACTATTCCCAACCCACGCACCACACACACACACACATATCCCTCACCAACACATCCCCACTTACACACCACACACATATCCCCCACCCAGATACCACACAATATTCCCACCCACACCCACACAGATACCCTTACCCATCCACCCCCATACCCCCACTCACACACCACAAAATTCCCCCACCCACACACACATACCTCACCCACACAATATCACCAACCAACACACCACACACCTCTCCCCGCCCACACACGCATTCCCTACCCGTCCACCAACACACACTCACTCACGCATACATCCTCCACTACGCACCCACACACCCCCACCCACCCACTCCCAACCAAACATCTTTCGATCACAATACCCCTACCCCCACACACATCCTCCACCCACTCACACATCCCACCCCGACACATACAACTCCCTCACCCACCTACACATCCCTAAGCCACTCACACACACCCACCCACACATTCCCCATCCACATACACACATCTCCCACCCACACTCCCCCACATACTTCCCCCAACCAAAACAATCCCCTGCTCACCCACACATATACCCCACCCATACGCACATTCCCCACACCCATCACACACATCCCCCACACCACACACTATCCTCCACCCATACCACCACAAACATACCCTCCACCCACACATCATTCACACATCCCCCACCAACACACCGCACACATATCTCAAACCCACACACCATACACTTCTCCCCACCCGCCCTTCCATCCCATATCCACCCAACACAATCCCCTACCCACACAACCCCGCCTCCCACACATACTTCCTCAAACCATCCACACATCTCCACCCACATAAACACACATCCCCTGCATCCGTCCCATACACATATCCTCCACCCATACACACATCCCCCACACCCATTCCAACACCCCTACTTTCACCCCCACACATCCATCCACACATCCCACCAACACCCACAAATACCACTACCCACCAAAACCCACACACCCCAACCCATCCAAATGCATACCCCCACCCACACACACCCCACCCACACATATCCCCACACTCACACACATCCTCTACATACACTCACACTTCCTCACATCTAGACACATACAAAATGTCTCACGTTAGTATTAAAACTAGTATGAACAAACTCCCACACTTTACTCACACACATACACTGACACTTGTCATGAGCAGTCTCATAAAAATGTTAAACATGGAGAAAAATGTGTACATAAAATGTATGTGACGTAAAAATAGTGATGCTCTCTCTCTCTCTCTCTCTCTCTCTCTCTCTCTCTCTCTCTCTCTCTCTCTCTCTCTCACACACACACACACACACACACATTCACTCTCACGCTCACACATTCACTCTTCCGCTCATTCACTCTCACGCTCACTCATTCACTTTCCCGCTCACTCATTCACTTTCCCGTTCACTCATTCACTCTCCCGCTCACTCATTCACTCTCCCGCTCACTCATTCACTCTCCCGCTCACTCATTCACTCTCACGCTCACTCGTTCTGTCTCTCATTCACACTCACTGACTCACTCACTCAAACTACAGTAATGAACAATAGTTTATATTATGCATGATAAAATCAAATGGTATTTAACTGATAATATGACAGATGAGAATACACAAACATATGGATTCGCGTGTTACATAACATGCGTGTTACATGACATGCATCTGCTCAGCTCTCTCTCTCTCTCTCTCTCTCTCTCTCTCTCTCTCTCTCTCTCTCTCTCTCTCTCTCTCTCTCTCTGTATTCTTTCATATACACACACTCACACGCATGCGCGCGCTCACACACACACACACTAACACATCAACTCTCCAACTGTCTCACTCTCTAACACACAATCCTTCACACCCACACTCACTCTCTCAATCACACTCTCTCACACATACACATACACACGAACGCATGCACGCACGCATACACTCCCTCACTCACACACATACACGTACGAATGCATGCACTGACACATTCCCCCACCATTTCTCGCTCAATCACTCTCTCCACACACACTCATGCACGTGCGCACACACGCACTCACTCTCTCCCTCTCACTGACACCCACTTTCTCTCTCTCTCTCTCTCTCTCTCTCTCTCTCTCTCTCTCTCTCTCTCTCTCTCTCTCTCTCTCGCTCCCACACGCACACACATATATAGTGAACAATTATAGTTAAACAATTATAATGAACAATTATACTGAACAATTATACCAGTAAATGAATTATGGTGGCATATAGTCGGTATGGATTAAGTATTGAAAGACAATGAGAATGAGGGCAATAAAATATTACGTCATAATGTCAGGAACACACACACACACACACACACACACACACACACACACACACACACACACACACACACACACACACACACACACACACACACACACACACACACACACACACACACACACACACACACACACACACACACACACACACACACACACACACACACACACACACACACACACACACACACACACACACACACACACACACACACACACACACACACACACACACTCAAATACACAACAGAATCATCTACAAACAGGTGACTGGCTATATTTTTGGACTTTAGATCAATAATTCAAGAAAGAAAGAAAGAAAGAAAGAAAGAAAGAAAGAATTCATCGATCATCCAATCAATTAATGAAAGAAAGAAATAACGACAGACAGACAGACAGACAGACAGACAGGCAGGCAGGCAGGCAGGCAGACAGAAAAGTACAGAAAATGAGAAAAAGAAAATGAGAGAAACCTATAGAGCGGTAGTGGTGCAGGGGTTTGAACTCTGACGCTACTAACTGTAACGGTAGTCGCATCAAATTATGTGGACAAATAACAGTAAGTTTGAAAAAAAAGGGACAAAGAAATAAACCATTATTTTTAACAAAGATAATGTAAGAATTGCAAGACATAGAAATGCAAAATACTATAACGAGTCAGAGACAGGTACGATGGCATACCTATAATACACAGCATCAATGAAAAATGGACGTGCTGAAAACTCATTAACGAATAAAGAGATTGTCTCGAAACGAAGCCGCAAAGCCAAGAAGCAATTAATGACGGAATAAACCTTTAAACTGATGAAGAACAGAAAACAAAGCAAAAATGACAACGAACAATATCATAACATAAGCCAAAAAATATATATCAGGCAAATGCGTAAACGCAAATAAAATAGGTTAAACAGATTGTGTGAAAAATTAAAATAAATTCAATTTTATATTTTTTTAAAAAAATATATGCACAGAAAAATTAGTGATTTGGCCAGCAAAACAAAAACCAAAAAATTTGAATTAAACGCGGGATGTTTGTAATCAATGACATGAAAGGTATTAATGGAAGGAAGATGCTGTGATGGCAAGGTCTGGTGCAGGTGCTGGCTCGTTACTCTGACAATGGCATGGGCGCGGGTTTGATGCCTGCACTCGCCATTCGCTACTGGAGGGAAAGACTGAACACGGATTTCTCCCTGCACTCCAGCCTACAGAATGTGGTAGTCTTAGTACAGGACATACCCACAAGTTCTTGTTAGGGAACTTGTTATTGTCTCCTCTTCTCTCCCCCCCCCCCCTCTTTCTTTTAATGAAAAGATGTAATGAATACAGCAAAGGATTAACATGGGGCAGAAAGACCAGAATATACGAATGACATGACATTAGGTGGATGAGCTGTCCCAACAGAGAATGAACTGATGCCATCAAACCATCCATCCATCATGTACCATGACGGTAAGCGTGGGCGGTCATGTTTTGCTATTTCACTCGATCACCAGAGTCGTGCATCAGCTCAGTGTTCCTGTCTCGACCGTGCCACGTGGCCAAGCCATCCAGGTATTTGCTTCTAGGTCTTCCTCTTAGTCTGTTCCCTTCGATCTTGCCAGTCGTCACCAAGTTCTCCAATTCATTTCTTCTCATAACATGCCCAAAAAATGTTGACTGTCTACGTCTAATGTCTCTAATTAGTTTACGATCTTCATTTGTTTCTTGAAGGACTTGTTCATTGGTTTTTCTGTCTGTCCATGGTATTGTTTGCATTTTCCCCAGAAACCACATTTCCACGGCCATCAGATATTTTTCAGCTTGTCTGCTCATTGTCCACGCTTCACATCCATACAAAAGTAGCACTTCAACACTCTTTTTCTCGTTTCAATTGATATATTAAGTATAGAACAGCTTAAAAAAACAACAACAACTACGGAAAGTAAAGAACGTTGCGGCGACAAACCTGTATCCGAAAAAAAAAAGAAAACACGAGACAGCACAAAAACATATAAATCAGGTAGGTCAACTGCATTGACTACATTAAGAAACAAGAGAATATGTGTTTTCTTGTGTGTGTTCGCTGATAAAGGCTTATCATCGCAATGTGCATTGTTTTCTTTAACTATGTTTTGTACAGCTGCTATATTCTTCATTTTTATACCATTTACATTTCCACATTCCGGCTCTGTGGTGAAGGAGTTACCAATACGATTCGCAATCCCCACAACGCGTTCGAAACACATTTGCGGGCAATTTGGAAGATGATCTCCTTGCGCTGGTTTTCATACAATGGTATGAGTGACGGTGGTTCAAAAACGGCCCAAAAACTGCTGGGTTGACTTCGATGTCTTATAAAGAATATGCAGTAAACTGCGTGTTTTTTGGTTTTTAGATATATATTTAAATTTGCACATATTTACCACAGTTTAACCAATTTTACTCAAATAGTTGCCGTCTACTTACCACATCTTCAGCAGATGACCGAGCCGTCCTGAGTAGTGGAATGAAGGAGTTATCTGGGACATGAAGGTTCCCGTGAAGGTCTGCTCTATCCATTGGCGTGGCCAGGCAGAGTCCCAGGCACAGAGCCGAGATTGCTGCCGTCAGGGCGGAGATTAGAGAGGGGGATGTTGATGTCTGCATGTCTGGAGTCTGCAATATCGAGATGCAAGATTGAGTTAGCCATGTATGGAGTCTGCAGTATCGAGATGGAAGATTGAGTTAGCCATGTCTGGAGTGGCTCCTGTTGTTGTTGGACAGTGGGCCTGCAGGTGATGACTGTTAGCCTGAGTTTGTCATGTTTGTATGCTTGGGAATGCGATATCAGTTACCACACATACTCGAGCGCACACTCACACGCGTGCGCGCACACTCACTCGCGTGCGCGCGCACACACACACATACGTGTGTGTAGATATTATAAAAAGAAGAAGGAGAAGCGACAACAGCAGCAGAAGGAGGAGGAAGACGAGGAGGCGAAGCAACAGTGGCAGTAGCAGAAGAAAAGGAAGAAGAAGAAGAAGAAGAAGAAGAAGAAGAAGAAGAAGAAGAAGAAGAAGAAGAAGAAGAAGAAGAAGAAGAGGAAGAAGAAGAAGAAGAAGAAGAAGAAGAAGAAGAAGAAGAAGGAGAAGGAAGAAGAGGAGGAGGAGTAACAGCAGCAGCAGAATAATAATAATAATAATAATAATAATAATAATAATAAGAAGAAGAAGAAGAAGAAGAAGAAGAAGAAGAAGAAGAAGAAGAAGAAGAAGAAGAAGAAGAAGAAGAAGAGCGGGAGGAGGATGAGAAGAAGAAGAAGAAGAAAGCTTCTATCTTTGACCATCAGTTCTCATGTCTATCGGCCTAACCCTGACTTTTCTACAGCCCATCGCGCGCTCGCAGCCTACAATATATTTATTATAATTCAAACATTGCATTAACTGTGCTAGTTTGACTACCATAAACATTGACAAACTATTACAACTTTCAAAACCGAATTGATAACCCAACCTTGTGCCTTCTTGACAACAAAGGAGTTATGTTTTTATATTATTTTATACTTTTATGTTTTTTTATTGTTGTTGATCTGTTTTTTCCCCCTTTAGATCTGTCTGTGTTGTCCTGTCCCTGATGAAGAATTATATAATAGAAACGTCGTGTGTTGTGTCCTTCAATACTTATTTTTATTTTATTATTTTATTTTTTTTTATATAGGTTGATTGTCTCTTGTTGTGGAGGACTTTCACTCTGTGATTTATGTTCACATTTTTTTATCTGGTTGTAAGTTATGTGTACTGTGTCCATGCTTAGCAATGAATGAATCACTGAAAAACGAGAAGTAGGTAGTGAGCTTCACCAAAGCACGACTACAAAAAACAAAATGGACGTTGCGGCCAAAGCCTTCGTCAGCACAGAACAAACAAACAAAAATAGATTAACACATACACGAAAGACACTACATGAAAGTATTAATTTCACTTATCTGTGTCCTAGCTTGAACGGCTATCCATGGATGGAATAAACCGGATGTCGTGGTTAACGGGGTCAACTGCCTAAAGATCAGTACAGCCAGAAGCTCGGTGATGGGCTGAGACAACCGGTGAGGGAACCCGCGCTGGGGGGATGGGGTTGCGCCCATGAGAGCGAATGGAAAAATATGGATGTGTAGAGCACTGTAGCTGACTCTGTGGTGATGTAACGGATACAGTTCGCAATTCCGCACGCCAAGTTCGAAACACTGCTGTAGGAGATGTGGATGCAGACCACCAAGCGTTTGCCATCAAAAAATAGCATAAGTGACGGTTGTTCAGAACGTAATGAGAAGCGACCGCACGCAAACTAACCGAGAAGTCACAGAAGGCAAAGATAATGCTGGTGTTGACTACTACGTCCTGTGAAGGACATGCAACTGGCTTGTAAGTGGACTATACGACTACGGGTATGGGGGGGGGGGGGGACAAGGGGCGTTAGGGACTTAAATAAAACTGTGTTGAACATTGAGGCCGTGAGGGGAGAGTGAACCCAACGGTTTTCCAATGTCTTGCGATCGCGTTCGTGAGATGTGCATGATTTTATCGCCGTAACACGTATGTCGGCAACACCACAGTGGTCGGAACGGTTAAAGTGTAGGGGTACACCTCACATGTGTCCATGCTTAGTATGTCTCATCTGTTCGCTGGAGCTACACATATCTCACTGTTTGTATGTCCTATTCTTACTTCCGACTGCTACCGTTGCTTATCTTCTTAATATTACGTCCACGATCTCCTGGAGATGCGATGACGTAGGTAACGATGACAAACAAACAAACAAACACACACACACACACACACACATTTGTAGAAACGAAGCCTACTCCATTTGTTAGATCTTTTTACGGTAATCAACCTTTTTCCAGGTCTTAGTCAGATATGACTGAGCTAAACCCTATGCCCGTTAAAACGGTACTACCTTTCTTTCTGTTAGCGCGGATGTGGGCGGGGGGGCCCCCCCCACCAAACCCGACACCCCACATTGTGCCACGGTTTCGGGTGGAAGAGCGCAATTGGGAAGGTACAAGCTTTTATTCTGTTGCAAGGAAAATGCAACCTAAAGACTGAATGTCATGGCAGAGCAGACCAGGCCCTAAGCATTCGTTGGCGGCTGGTCTAGGATGGAAGCTCCGATAGGCGGACAGTTAGAGCATTGCTTTGCTGATCCGGCAGCTTCTGCAGCTTGTCTTGTTCCAGATGTAGAGGTGTTTACCTTTCCTCTGGAGTGAACTAGCAGGCGGAGAGAGGGATCATGCTGCATGGGCACATTCACAAAGGTCTCTAAAAACCAGCCCAGGCTTTTGTTTTTGAAGCGGTTTTTAACTCCAAACTATCGTCTGTCAAAACGACAAGGGGCCATTTATCAAATTAAACCCTTTTTAAATTTTCATAAATTTTTTTCAGGGGGCTTTGTTGGGCCCCGAGGGGGATGGGGGTTTCCCCCTCGATGCTGGAGGGCCCGGGTTCAAATCCCCGGTGAGGACCGGGGGTTTTTCACGTGGGGCTTCGAATAAAAAACCCCTTTTGGGCCCTTTTTTGGTTTTTTCTTGGGGAGGTTTAG
>JACEFZ010020216.1:0-34694 GCA_014155875.1 Cepaea nemoralis
GGTTTTAAAAAATTTAAAAAGGGGAAAAAAATTTCTAATAAATCAACTGATCTAAAGAAGACACATAAAATTATCAAAAAATTTTAAAAACAAAAACTCATTCGTTGTCAAAAGGGCACACAGTTTCAAATCATCTGGGCCCCAAAGGGGAACCGACAGGCGTGTGTCAAAAATCAAAAAGTAGCTACCCCCTCAACACCCTTAGTGTACCCGAAACATGAGTTGCATTTAGAGTGTGTGACTTAAAGATAAAACAAAAATGGAAAAGGGTTGGTAGTGTTGTTCCGGCATAAATTTGCATCTCAAAAAACCATTTATTTTTCCAAATTTGTTACTATCTCGCATGGGAGTTAGAGGCATCATGATATATTCTTTTGAATTTGATGATTTCACTTGGCTCATCTTCCAAGGAATTTTTCCGCTACTTACAACCGCCTACCTCATTTTATGTGCGATATGTCCCAAAGTAAGTTGAGCTCTTGCTTATTTTGTTGCTGGTTCTGTTGTATTTGTTGCGACCGTTGTCTGTTAGCTTACATTGTG
This sequence comes from Cepaea nemoralis, assembly GCA_014155875.1. Taxonomy (NCBI): domain Eukaryota; kingdom Metazoa; phylum Mollusca; class Gastropoda; order Stylommatophora; family Helicidae; genus Cepaea; species Cepaea nemoralis. The sequence continues at coordinate 544 of JACEFZ010020216.1, forward strand.
AACGTTGAATGGACTCGTGTGGCTAATTAAAAGTTTTTGCAGTTACTCACACAGTGAGCTGAGAGCACCGATGATAATCCGTTTATAAAAATAATCAATTTGGGATTTATTAGATTATAATGCTTTCTGCACAATATGTGTGTGATAACTTGTTCTGTGCCAAGCAACGTACCAAATTTTATTTTTGAATCCGTGTGATGACTTCTTTCATGTGTCCAGCGATTAATCGCATATCAGGGAATAAGCGACAACAATTAGATACAAAATAATATTCCCCCCAAATACATACACGTTGTATGCTGACTAGGAGCCGAGATAGCATAGTGGCTAACAAATCCCCCACCCCTCCCCTCCGAGCCTTGTGGACGTGTGTAAAATCCACGCCTAGCCATGCATTTTGTTCAAACTTGACCTGGACTCCGATACCAACCAAGCCTAACACCAGAACTTTAGTTCTCGTAAGTTGGCCGTCCTGATAATGACCGGGCATGCGCCAAGTACCGACTGGTTCATAAATTTTGGGGCCCAAAACCATTCGCAGTACACTTCAAGGGGTCAATCGGGGCCTTTACACACGTAACACATACATATCTTCTTTTCTGGCCTGTTTCCTCTTCAAGCTAATGTGTGACGCTCAAAACCTGAGCGATTTGTCTGACGATCAGAAACACGGGAAACCCATTAACACTATTACCAACACATATTCATTAGCTGGGGTATGTGCAGAATAGTAGGGGGGAAAATAGTATGACAGGGGCAGAAATGTGGAGCTCGTGGAACGAGCGACATATAGTGAAGTGAATCAAGGGTAAGGAAAATAATTGGTGCTCGAGATAAAACATTGAAAAAAAAATAATGTTAATATATATGACCCATTTCTGAAATCCAGGGGTATTAGAGAGATACCTAAATACATATGGAGAAAATTATTAAAGACAGATGATCAGCAAAGGGGGGATATATTACACAAGGTAACATCTGGGGAACCCTTAGAACCAGCTACGACAGTTCATAAATAAACATACATCTATTGTTTAGCGACCAAAGACGTAGTCTGCCTTTGGGCAAGGGGGAGGGAGTCGTGCACTTGTGGGACCAGGTGGAGAAGGCTGAGGAACAGATTGGGGAAACCCCTATGTGGAAAGAATGAGATTGCGGGGGATCAGCAAAGGGGTTTGGTTTTGAAAGAATCTCATAACTGAGAGGGAAGACCAGGGGAACTTTTAATCAGGTAGTGTAGGGAAATATTAGAATATGACTCTTCGCCAGCTTTTGAACGAGGGGAGGGATCACTATGGGAGTGTCCTGAGTGCAGTGATGTTGGTTCTTAAATCAACTCAACTATGTCCATATTCCATAGCTGTGGGTTTCATGTGGATGATAGACTTGGCTAATGAAGACACCTTTATATAGGTGTCCAGTTCATCATGCGTCGAAGTGCACTTGTTCCTGCACTGAGGCGCCGTCGTTGTTTGGAGGTGACAGGTTGGAATCCCGATCGGTATCTATAGCTTTCAATTGTCTTCTAGGCTCTACTTCTTTCTTCTACTTCTATAAGTGCCAAACAATACATTTGTGTTGATTTATTGGTATCAAACTGAGGGAGCTGCCAGAGACAGCAAACGATAGGATGGAATTCTATAAATAGTCTGATGATTTATGCTCCATTTAGAGCACGCGAATGCTCTTATTATGTTATATGAGTTGTATTCGAGTTGATGTGAGAATCATTGATCTAGTGCTTCGTGTTGACTGTCCTATTTGCATCTACTGCATGACTTGTATGACGTATCTACCGTGTGTGACTACTCTAATTTAAATGACTTCCCCAACTTGTTTGATATCTTTAAAATGCATGAATAGTCGATAAACTGCCCCGTGTCTGAATGAGAAGATCTTTCTTCTCCAGTTCGGAATGACAATTGTTCATAAGCTTTCCTCTTGCTCACTGGATAGCAGATTGACTGGCATTCTGAAAATGCCGGTATTTCTGTCTCGCAAAAATCTGTTTTCAGTTGAACTTTTTTGTAACTGTCTTTAACACTTTGCGTCTCGTCTATTTAGGCACAGATAAAGGACACATAAGACTTTTAAATTAATAATTGCATATTACATTCGTAAGTATAGTCGAATCACGCTTTAGCATAATTGAATAATTTATACAAGCAGATAGCCTACTTTCAGACAAGTATCACATTATGGAGCTTATATTATAAACGCCTAAACGGTTGGATCAAAGTGAAATATTCTAAATGAATGATTCTGCACAAGAATTAAAATACCCATTCTGATTGACAAGTCGATTTAGAAGAAAATGTACTGCACACAGAAAGCAAATAAATGAGCACTTAAATCAACACTGAACGGACACAGGTAATATCGCCTTAACCTGGTCGATGTACAACACAGAGATCGTAGCATTTAAAGCCCTTACCGGAATGCAGTGGTAATAATCTGGAATGAATCAACGTCACATCCCCTGACTTTTTGGCGGCTTGTGATCTTCCATTCAATTTTACGTTTATTAGTTTACTTTTGCTTTCTAAATTGCTAACGTTCATACCATTGTGAAAAACAACGCAAACGATTTTCTCCCCAAAATTTTCTGCAGCTGACTGAATCTTGCAAGTCGAATAAAACTGAAACGACTAGTATTCACATTTGTTTGTAACGGGTGTCATATTAATTTAATTAAACAATCGGAAACTTACTAATTCGGTTTACAATATTATGTAAATGCAGAATCGACGTGTCCAGGTCCAGTTTTACGAAAACGCAAGCAAGTCGTCTACACATGGTAATTACTTTTATTCATTTATATTATTTTTTGACCTTGATTTCAATACTGAGAGGCTGACAGAAAGATGGTAGACAAAATTCACCGACTAGCCACATCTTAACTTGCTTACAAATAGACAAACATGATGCCGGGGATAGGGGAGTAAGGAGACAAGGTACAGAGGTGCAAAATGGAAACCAAACAGTTTTTTTGATTGCGCATATGACGAAATAGTTGATAAAAAAGGGGAATGTTTACCATGTGGAGACGGTTGTGACAAGATCTCAAAAGGGTCTCAGTGCACTTAAAACTATGGCTGCAATGGACACAGAGCAGAGAATGCTTTCACACTATACCAGCACTTGATCCTCTCAGTAATTGATTATGGATTAGGTCTGCTCACTGTCTCAGAGAGTCAGCTGGTGAAGTTAGGGCGCATACAGAACGAAGCTATGCGGATCATTCTGGGATGCACTAGAGACACCCCAGTAGTGTGTATGCGTTACATCCTTGGTCTGCCAAGTGTTGCTGGTAGGCTCAAGGTGATGCAGGCGAAGGCATACCTCAGAGTAGCTGCAGACACAGACCACCCACTGCATGAGGCGCTGGACGCAGTTAAGGGTCAGCGACTGATAAGAGGGAAATCATGGATGACTCAGGCAGAGGATACGATCAGACAGGTGTGCCCCTTGGAGAACATTAGGCGTGGAGAGGAGTGGGTCAGAGTGCCAGCGGAGCAGTCAGAATAGTGCAGAGTTATAATCACATTAAGCCGGGAGTGCAGAGAGTGGCCAGCAGGGGCCACGGAAGTGGAAATCCAGCAACTAATTCAGGACAATGCCACTCGGGTGATGTGATTATCTACACAGATGGTTCGGTGTCAAGAGGTGAGAGAAGTGGCTGGGGGTTCATAGCCAAAGCCAATGGTCGACGTTTGGGGCAGGAGAGCCTGGCATATGATACCACAACATCCAGCTTAAGAATGGAGGTGGAGGCGGTCACTGCGGGCGGCTCTCCGCTGGATGGAGAATACGGCACACACACACATCGTGATTGTAACTGACTCAGAAAGCATGCTGACAGAGGGTGAGATCGGGCAGGCTTCGTGCGGAGTGGCTTGCTTCGCTTCGGAGGTCACGGGTGACAAGCATCGCCTAGGATCTTTTCTCCGGGGCATGCCGGTGTGCTGGGAAATGAACAGGCGGACAGATTGGCTGGCTCTGCAGAACTTGGTGGAGTATTGATACATGACAAGGCAGACGTGGTTGCGGCCTTGTGGGAGCACGTGCACACCTAGGAGGAGCAAATGGATTACCATGGTCTGGCAAGAATGAGACAGCGAGGAGTGACGAGGGGATCTGGCCGACGCTCAACGCTCAGAGGAAAGGCGAGACGGACATATAATCAGATTGCAACTGGTACTATTAGTGTTGGAACTCTTCGCTGGCTGCTAAGGATGGGGACGGAGCACTTATGGGAATGCCCCGAATGCTGTGATGTCGATTCCTAAATCAATCAATCAATAAATAAAAGGGGAATGTTAAACTACCATCTGGGTGTATTTGGCCATAGTACACTCAGGAGATTCTTGCAGTAGATAGAGATAATTTTCACTTCCAGCTGGTGTACTGGGTTCTAGTGGCAGTCAGGAGATGATTGTATTAGGTAAAGGAGAATGTTGAACTTCAGCTGGTGTACTCTGTTCTATTGGCAGTCAGGAGGCAGACAAGATGTTAGCCGGCTAGTGAGAAAGGGCTTACTCGCAGCCTTTAATTACGACCAGTTTGAGAGGTCAATGGTGAGCTTCCGGTCGCCAACATGGCGGTTAGGCGTTGAACCGTTAAGGCCTGTGGCGTGTTTATGCTTGCAGCTACGGTTTGCAATCGCATTTTCCTCATGTTGGACTGGTAGTACATGGTTACGTCGCCCTGCTACTGAGTGAGTGCGTGGGCGACACTGTGAGCTGTGAAATTCGCGGGAAATGCTTTTACATCTGTCTATACAGTGACCTGCATGTTCGGAACAATGGCTACCGGCTGTTGATGAATAGACTGATTTGCCTTTTCGGTTCACGAGTGCATTTTTTAGGAGACTCCCGGGTGTCGGCGCTGAAGCTGCGGAGTTCGTGCTTTATGCGACACCTTCGGCGGGTTGCCCTGCGGTAAAGAACCGAGCCATGTGTGAAAACCCGGGTCAATGAGGTCTTGCTGGTGACGGCCGAGTCCATCGACGATGAACTGTGGTTTTCGTGGATTAATTTTGTGTTGGCCTTCTGTCATCGATCATTATGCACAGTGGACCTGTGCGGGCTGTTGGATTGCCGAGACTCCTGCCTATTCCACTTTTCATATTGACCAGTGGGGAGCATGTTGTGTGATATTCACTGGTAAAGGAACGGAGCATAATGGGGACGACCCGTTGCCGTGAAGTTGGAACCTCGACTAACTAACTAACTAACTAACTAACTAACTAACTAACTAACTAACTACTACAAACTAAGCTAAGCTAAGCTAAGCTAAGCAAAGCTTAACTTAGCTTAACTTACCTAAACTAAACTAAACTAGTAAGTAAGTAAGTAAGTAAGTAAGAAATAAGTAAGGAACAAAACGAACGAAAGGAACAAAAGGAAACAAAAACGCACGAAACGCACGAAACGCACGAAACGAACTCAACGAACTCAACAAACTCAACGAACTCAACGACCCACGAACCAACGAACGAACCAACCAACGAACGAACGAACGACAAAGGGAAAGGGAAGGAAGGAAGGAAGGATCGAACGAACAAAACGAACGAACAAACGAACTAACGAATTACGAACTCATGAACTAACTAACTAACTAACTGACTGACTGACTGACTGACTGACTGACTGACTAACTAACTGAAAAGTCACTGTTAATAAAGCCTTAAAGCTTACAAATCGAGGGGAATTACTTCATTGAACTAGGTTTTGTCCCATAGGGCTCGGCCTATTTCCACAGCTACCCTGCCGAAAGCGTCGCACAAAGCACGAAATCCGAAACGCCAGCGATGACCCCCAGTGTCTCCTATAAAAATATACTCGTGGCACAAAAAACGTAGCCTTCGGAGCATGAGGCAGACGGCTTCACCACTTCGTCACGGATCCCCCAAGCTAGCTGGGGTTACCTTCTAGAAAAGCAATGAAACCATAGATGCATAATTACAGAAACCCAAGCAGTAAGTTAAAGATTAGATTACTATAAACATTGTAATGTGGGGCAGTGTGATACAATGACTTGCTGCGGATCGATAGTGATGATTTAAATTTACTGAACATATTAATGTGCAATACGACATAAAACAACAGAACAATAAAGAAGAAACCCTATGATATTTTACGTTGTGTGAGGAGACAAGCACAAGTGTGAATCCTGCCAAGGCAAGGGCCTCTTGATTCTATTTAAATAATGTTATACAAATGCTGCCTGCCATTTGCAAGAGGTAGCGATCAATCACAGGTTGATTTTCGGGGCACTTTTACATGCAGCGGTGCTTTCTGCACGAGACGTTAACGTTTAAGTAAAACAGACCTGTGTGTGGAATGAATCTATTAGTCCGTTTTTGGGTGCACGGGGAAGTTCCAGAGCAAATGCGTGAAGCCTCTCTGCCCCGCTGATCTCTGATAAAACAGTAAACGTCAAATTCCCTGATGTCAACTTTTGCAGGAACATCCCTGATAGACAAAACAGGCTGCAATTGGGGGGATAACTGTTGACCGCCGTCTCTCATAGAGATGAAATGGTGATAGCACAACATACAGAGAAAAGCGAGGATTAGCAGTACTGAGAACTTTGGCAGGCTGTTCCTCCATTATCATCATCTGGTCCTGGCTGTCATTCTATGCTAGTCAGGATTTTTTACGCTGTTGGCAACGCTTTTCCAAGGGGTGGAGCGTCTCATCAGCGATGGGGTGTGAATATTGTGTTGGCCTAGGCAATTCATTTTGTTTTTTTTAAAATTTTAATTGAAGCACTTTGTGCTATGAGTTTGTGCTGTAACAATGCCATCACATTGTGTAGACCTGAAAGACCAGAGGAATAGATGCCAATCGCTCTCTCATTTTTGGCATCGACGAGCCCAAGCGTTTGAACCGCCGTGTTTATATACCAGCGCACCTAGCTATCAAGTTCGCTATCGAGCCTGACATCATTATTTAGGGGTTACACATTACATCAAACATGCCCTATATACTAACGTAAATGACAACAAAAAGAGCAAGGGGGGGGAAAGGGAAAGTCATAGATGGGAAAGTGGGATAAGACAATCACGGGCATACGCGGCGTGCTGATGTGTTAAAGGTGGTGAAAAATAAACATGTCTACATGCGAAGACGGTGAAAGTATCGTCAAGATCTTCTAACCCGTGGCAGTGAATGTAGGGGATGGTGCAATGGGGGTTGTATAAAAGTGTGCATATCCTTTCAGGACATCGCTGTCAACATCAGCATCTTCAGCTGATTGTTGATTTCTTGGCAAGATTACGCTCAGTAGTTTGTTATTGCTTTCTGAGCGACCGGCTCACAAATCCGTTAGAACCGCTAACGATTCTCGCCGTCGTCACGTTACTCACGAGAGTGTAAGGGATTAGGGAGAAAGTCGTTAACTCCTGGGCAAGGGAGACCGCAAAGGGGCCATAGTATTAACAATAAGGCATCTGATGAGGGTTTTTTCTGGATTAATGATTTAAAAACAGACGCCGCCGATCATTACAGCAAAATCTGAGATCGTGAAGACTTTTCAGAACTGAATGTAGTGACACATTCACTGCAGAGCGGAACATATTAAAACATGACACCAAATATGACAATGGAAGTAAAGTGGGTGAGTGAGGCTCTGAGATGTCTTACACAGACTCCATTCAATAAAGCAGGCATCATAACTGACACCTCACTCAATGTTCTGGAAGTTCAGTCCGAAAAGCTCTGATATAGATATATGACAATCGCTAGATATCATCACGCTTATAAAAGTTAAAGTGACTCTACTCTCCAGAAAGGGTAGAGTGGCCGGCCAACATGAAGCACGCAGTTCTTAATCAACGGTGACGTGTTACTGTCAATAAATGTAGACGTATTGTGCAAGGAAACAGAATCAATACGTGACTGTCTGGAAATTAGGAGCCCAGTACGGCACTAGCAGGAAGTATGGCGGTAGAGGATATCGCAGGTACGCCAATGGAACTATGGGTATCCACATTGCTCGATATCTTCTGACGGAGACGAGCACATTGGGATGACATTTTCTGACCATTTCTATGCATATCAAAGGGAAGACAGACAGAAGACAGACAGACAACAGACAGAACAGACAGACAAACAGACAGACAGACAGAGACAGACAGACAGACAGACAGACAGACAGACAGACAGACAGACAGAAAGACACAAAGAAAGACAGAAGGAAGACAGAAAGAAAGGCAGAAAGAAAGACAGACAGAAAGACAGACAGAAAGACAAACAGAAAGACAGACATAAAGACAGACAGAAAGACAGACAGAAAGACAGACAGAAAGACAGAAAGACAGTAAGACAGAAAAACAGAAAGACAGAAAGACAGAAAGAAAGACAGAAAGACAGAAAGAAAGAAAGAAAGAAAGAAAGAAAGAAAGACAGACAGACAGACAGACAGACAGACAGACAGACAGACAGACAGACAGACAGACAGAAAAAAGAAAGAAAGAAAGAAATATGAGTAGGGTGAGGACAGTTAAACAATGACAAAAACGTTGAAAAAGTAACGCACATACAGCTATAAGAGATCGAATCATATTCATGAAGGGCTTGAAACAATAATTAATAGCACACACTAGAGAAACAGAAATTTTTGTGAAGCAGATGCTTTAGATATGTAAATCGTTATTTTTATGCAGTAAATTTTCCTCAGCAAGAAAATATGTTTTAAACTTTACATCAGAAGGATCAATTTACCTTTGGTTCTGCTTTTGTGGACATATGGAAACATCTCTACTATCTTTGAAAGGTGTAAAATTTTGCCTTCTCACACAGAAACAATATCGGGGTAGGATTATATTTACTTGATTATAATTAACAACAGAAAAATGTTTTGGGGTTCAAGATAAGACACATACACATGCATACAAACACACACACACCACACACACCACACACACATACACACACATTCCTAGTTATTCTGTCTAAAGGATTACATTCTTCAAATGCCAAGTTAAGTAGGTAGCCTTGTATGTTGGTTTTTCTTTAGTTTTCCTTGATGAAGACCGTGGAAATATTCTGAAATATATATATATATATATAATAATAATATATATTTTATTTTATTATATATTATATATAATATATTTATATATATATATATATACATATATATATATATAATATATATATATATTTTATATATTTTATATATATATTATTATATATATATATTATATATAATATATATATATATATTATATATATATATATATAGATATATATATATATATATATATATATATATATATATATATATATATATATATATATATATATATATATATATATATATATATATGTATATATATATATATATAAATATATATATATATATATATATATATATATATATATATATATATATATATATATATATATATATATTTCAGAATATTTCCACGGTCTTCATCAAGGAAAACTAAAGACAACCAACATACAAGGCTACCTACTTAACTTGGCATTTGAAGAATGTAATCCATTAGACAGAATCACTAGGAATGTGTGTGTATGTGTGTGTGTGTGTGTGTGTGTGTGTGTGTGTGTTTGTATGCATGTGTATGTGTCTTATCTTGAAGCCCAACATTGTTCTGTTGTTAATTATAATCAAGTAAATATAATCCTTACCCCGATATTGTTTCTGTGTGAGAAGGCACATATACACCTTTCAAAGATAGTAGAGATGTTTCCATATGTCCACAAAAGCAGAACCCAAAGGTAAATTGATCCTTCTGATGTAAAGATTAAAACATATTTTCTTGCTGAGGAAAATTTACTGCATAAAAATAACGATTTACATATCTAAAGCATCTGCTTCACAAACATTTCTGTTCTTCTCTAGTGTGTGCTATTAATTATTGTTTCAAGCCCTTCATGAATATGATTCGATCTCTTATAGCTGTATGTGCTGTTACTGTTACAACGTTTCTGTCCATTGTTTAACTGTCCTCACCCTACTCATATTTCTTTCTTTCTTTCTTTCTTTCTGTCTGTCTGTCTGTCTGTCTGTCTGTCTGTCTGTCTGTCTGTCTGTCTGTCTGTCTTTCTTTCTTTCTTTCTTTCTTTCTTTCTTTCTGTCTTTCTGTCTTTCTTTCTGTCTTTCTGTCTTTCTGTTTTTCTGTCTTACTGTCTTTCTGTCTTTCTGTCTGTCTTTCTGTCTGTCTTTCTGTCTGTCTTTATGTCTGTCTTTCTGTTTGTCTTTCTGTCTGTCTTTCTGTCTGTCTTTCTTTCTGCCTTTCTTTCTGTCTTCCTTCTGTCTTTCTTTGTGTCTTTCTGTCTGTCTGTCTGTCTGTCTGTCTGTCTGTCTGTCTGTCTGTCTGTCTGTCTGTCTGTTTGTCTGTCTGTCTGTCTGTCTGTCTGTCTGTCTGTCTGTCTGTCTTCCCTTTGATATGCATAGAAATGGTCAGAAAATGTCATCCCAAATGTGCTCGTCTCCGTCAGAAGATATCGAGCAATGTGGATACCCATAGTTCCATTGGCGTACCTGCGATATCCTCTACCGCCATACTTCCTGCTAGTGCCGTACTGGGCTCCTAATTTCCAGACAGTCACGTATTGATTCTGTTTCCTTGCACAATACGTCTACATTTATTGACAGTAACACGTCACCGTTGATTAAGAACTGCGTGCTTCATGTTGGCCGGCCACTCTACCCTTTCTGGAGAGTAGAGTCACTTTAACTTTTATAAGCGTGATGATATCTAGCGATTGTCATATATCTATATCAGAGCTTTTCGGACTGAACCTTCCAGAACATTGAGTGAGTGTCAGTTATGATGCCTGCTTTATTGAATGGAGTCTGTGTAAGACATCTCAGAGCCTCACTCACCCACTTTACTTCCATTGTCATATTTGGTGTCATGTTTTAATATGTTCCGCTCTGCAGTGAATGTGTCACTACATTCAGTTCTGAAAAGTCTTCACGATCTCAGATTTTGCTGTAATGATCGGTCGGCGTCTGTTTTTAAATCATTATATCCAGAAAAACCCTCTATCAGATGCCTTATTGTTAATACTATGGCCCCTTTGCGGTCTCCCTTGCCCAGGAGTTAACGACTTTCTCCCTAATCCCTTACACTCTCGTGAGTAACGTGACGACGGCGAGAATCGTTAGCGGTTCTAACGGATTTGTGAGCCGGTCGCTCAGAAAGCAATAACAAACTACTGAGCGTAATCTTGCCAAGAAATCAACAATCAGCTGAAAGATGCTGATGTTGACAGCGATGTCCTGTAAAGGATATGCACACATTTATACAAACCGCCCCATTGCACCATCCCCTACATTCACTGCCACGGGTTAGAAGATCTTGACGATACTTTCACCGTCTTCGCATGTAGACATGTTTATTTTTCACCACCTTTAACACATCAGCACGCCGCGTATGTCCGTGATTGTCTTATCCCACTTTCCCATCTATGACGTTCCCTTCCCCACCCTTGCTCTTTTTGTTGTCAGTTACGTTAGTATATAGGGCATGTTTGATGTAATGTGTAACCCCTAAATAATGATTGTCAGGCTCGATAGCGAACTTGATAGCTAGGTGCGCTGGTAATATAAACACGGCGGTTCAACGCTTGGGCTCGTCGATGCCAAAAATGAGAGAGCGATTGGTCATCTATTCCTCTGTCCTTTCAGGTCTACACAATGAGATGGCATTGTCACAGCACAAACTCATAGCACGAAAGTGCTTCAATTCAAATTTTAAAAACAAAATATTCACACCCCATCGCTGATGAGACGCTCCACTCCTTGGCAAAGCGTTGCCAACAGCGTGAATACTCCTGACTAGCATAGAATGACAGCCAGGACCAGATGATGATAATGGAGGAACAGCCTGCCAAAGTTCTCAGTACTGCTAATCCTCGCTTTTCTCTGTATGTTGTGCTATCACCATTTCATCTCTATGAGAGACGGCGGTCAACAGTTATCCCCCGAATTGTCAGCCTGTTTTGTCTATCAGGGATGTTCCTGCAAAAGTTTACATCAGGGAATTTGACGTTTACTGTTTTATCAGAGATCAGCGTGACAGAGAGGCTTCACGCATTTGCTCTGGAACTTCCTGTGCACCAAAAGCGGACTAATAGATTCATTCCACACACAGGTCTGTTTTACTTAAACGTTAACGTCTCGTGCAGAAAGCACCGCTGCATGTAAAAGTGCCCAGAAAATCAACCTGTGATTGATCGCTACCTCTTGCAAATGGCAGGCAGCATTTGTATAACATTATTTAAATAGAATCAAGAGGCCCTTGCCTTGGCAGGATTCACACTTGTGCTTGTCTCCTCACACAACGTAACAATATCATAGGGTTTTCTTCTTTATTGTTCTGTCTGTTTTATGTCGTATTGCACATAATATGTTCAGTAAATTGAAATCATCACTATCGATCCGCAGCAAGTCATTTGTATCACACTGCTCACATTACAATGTTTATAGTACATCTAATCTCTTAACTATACTGCTTGCTTTCTGTAATTATGCATCTATGGTCTCATTGCTTTACTAGAAGGTAACCCCAGCTAGCTTGGGGTATCCGTGACGAAGTGGTGAAGCCGTCTGCCTCATGCTCCGAAGGCTACGTTTTTCGTGCCACGAGTATATTTTATAGGAGACACTTGGGGGTCATCGCTGGCGTTACGGATTTCGTGCTTTGTGCGACGCTTTCGGCAGGGTACGCTGTGGAAATAGGCCGAGCCCTATGGGACAAAACCTAGTTCAATGAAGTAATTCCGCTCGATTTGTAAGCCTTTAAGGCTTTATTAACAGTGACTTCTCAGTTAGTTAGTCAGTCAGTCAGTCAGTCAGTCAGTCAGTCAGTTAGTTAGTTAGTTAGTTCATGAGTTCGTTAATTCGTTAGTTCGTTCGTTCGTTCGTTCGTTCGTTCGATCCTTCCTTCCTTCCTTCCTTCCTTCGTTCGTTCGTTCGTTCGTTGGTTGGTTCGTTCGTTGGTTCGTTGGTTCGTTGAGTTCGTTGAGTTCGTTGAGTTCGTTGAGTTCGTTTCGTGCGTTTCGTGCGTTTCGTGCGTTTCGTTCCTTTCGTTCCTTTCGTTCGTTTCGTTCCTTACTTACTTACTTACTTACTTACTTACTTACTTACTTAGTTTAGTTTAGTTTAGGTAAGTTAAGCTAAGTTAAGCTTAGCTTAGCTTAGCTTAGCTTAGCTTAGCTTAGTTAGTTAGTTAGTTAGTTAGTTAGTTAGTTAGTTAGTTAGTTAGTTAGTTAGTCGAGGTTCCAACTTCACGGCAACGGGTCGTCCCCATTATGCTCCGTTCCTTTACCAGTGAATATCACACAACATGCTCCCCACTGGTCAATATGAAAAGTGGAATAGGCAGGAGTCTCGGCAATCCAACAGCCCGCACAGGTACACTGTGCATAATGATCGCTGCCAGAATGCCAACACAAAATTAATCCACGAAAACCACAGTTCATCGTCGATGGACTCGGCAGTCACCAGCAAGACCTCATTGACCCGGGTTTTCACACATGGCTCGGTTCTTTACCGCAGGGCAACCCGCCGAAAGTGTCGCATAAAGCACGAACTCCGCAGCTTCAGCGCCGATACCCGGGAGTCTCCTAAAAAATGCACTCGTGAACCGAAAAGGCAAATCAGTCTATTCAGCAACAGCCGGTAGCCATTGTTCCGAACATGCAGGTCACTGTATAGACAGATGTAAAAGCATTTCCCGCGAATTTCACAGCTCACAGTGTCGCCCACGCACTCACTCAGTAGCAGGGCGACGGAACCATGTACTACCAGTCCAACATGAGGAAAATGCGATTGCAAACCGTAGCTGCAAGCATAAACACGCCACAGGCCTTAACGGTTCAACGCCTAACCGCCATGTTGGCGACCGGAAGCTCACCATTGACCTCTCAAACTGGTCGTAATATAAAGGCTGCGAGTAAGACCTTCTCACTAGCCGGACTAACATCTTGTCTGCCTCCTGACTGCCAATAGAACAGAGTACACCAGCTTGAAGTTAAACATTCTCCTTTACCTACTACAATCATCTCCTGACTGCCACTAGAACCGAGTACACCAGCTGAAAGTGAAACATTCACCTCTATCTACTGCAAGAATCTCCTGACTGCTACTATGGCCAAATACACCCAGATGGTAGTTCAACATTCCCCTTTGATTGATTGATTGATTGATTGATTTAGGAATCGACATCACAGCATTCGGGGCATTCCCATAAGTGCTCCGTCCCCATCCTCAGCATCCAGCGAAGAGTTCCAACACTAATAGTACCAGTTGCAATCTGATTATATGTCCGTCTCGCCTTTCCTCTGAGCGTTGAGCGTCGGCCAGATCCCCTCGTCACTCCTCGCTGTCTCATTCTTGCCAGACCATGGTAATCCATTTGCTCCTCCGAGGTGTGCACGTGCTTCCACAAGGCCGCAACCACATCTGCCTTGTCATGTATCAATACTCCACCAAGTTCTGCAGAGCCAGCCAATCTGTCCGCCTGTTCATTTCCCAGCACACCGGCATGCCCCGGAGAAAAGATCCTAGCGATGCTTGTCACCCGTGACCTCCGAAGCGAAGCAAGCCACTCCGCACGAAGCCTGCCCGTCCTCACCCTTGTCAGCATGCTTTCTGAGTCAGTTACAATCACGATGTGTGTGTGTGCCGTATTCTCCATCCAGCGGAGAGCCGCCCGCAGTGACCGCCTCCACCTCCATTCTTAAGCTGGATGTTGTGGTATCATATGCCAGGCTCTCCTGCCCCAAACGTCGACCATTGGCTTTGGCTATGAACCCCCAGCCACTCTTCTCACCTCTTGACACCGAACCATCTGTGTAGATAATCACATCACCCGAGTGAGCATTGTCCTGAATTAGTTACTGGATTTCCACTTCCGTGGCCCCTGCTGGCCACTCCCTGCACTCCCCGTTTAATGTGATTATAACTCTGCACAATTCTGACTGCTCCGCTGGCACTCTGACCCACTCCTCTCCACGCCTAATGTTCTCCAAGGGGCACACCTGTCTGATCGTATCCTCTGCCTGAGCCATCCATGATTTCCCTCTTATCAGTCGCTGACCCTTAACTGCGTCCAGCGCCTCATGCAGTGGGTGGTCTGTGTCTGCAGCTACTCTGAGGTATGCCTTCGCCTGCATCACCTTGAGCCTACCAGCAACAGTCGGCAGACCAAGGATGTAACGCATACACACTACTGGGGTGTCTCTAGTGCATCCCAGAATGATCCGCATAGCTTCGTTCTGTATGCGCTCTAACTTCACCAGCTGACTCTCTGAGACAGTGAGCAGACCTAATCCATAATCAATTACTGAGAGGATCAAGTGCTGGTATAGTGTGAAAAGCATTCTCTGCTCTGTGTCCATTGCAGCCATAGTTTTAAGTGCACTGAGACCCTTTTGAGATCTTGTCACAACCGTCTCCACATGGTAAACATTCCCCTTTTTTTATCAACTATTTCGTCATATGCGCAATCAAAATAACTGTTTGGTTTTCTCACTATTGCACCTCTGTACCTTGTCTCCTTACTCCCCTATCCCCGGCATCATTGATTGTCTATTTGTAAGCAAGTTAAGATGTGGCTAGTCGGTGAATTTTGTCTACCATCTTTCTGTCAGCCTCTCAGTATTGAAATCAAGGTCAGAAAATAATATAAATGAATAAAAGTAATTACCCATGTGTAGACGACTTGCTTGCGATTTCGTAAAACTGGACCTGGACACGTCGATTCTGCATTTACATAATATTGTAAACCGAATTAGTAAGTTTCCGATTGTTTAATTAAATTAATATGACACCCCGTTACAAACAAATGTGAATATCTAGTCGCTTCAGTTTTATTCGACTTGCAAGATTCAGTCAGCTGCAGACAATTTGGGAGAAAATCGTTTTGCGTTGATTTTCACAATGGTATGAACGTTAGCAATTTAGAAAGCAAAAGTAAACTACTAAACGTAAAATTGATTGGAACATCACAAGCCGCCACAAAGTCGGGGTTGCGACGGTTATTCATTCCAGATTATTACTACTGCATTCCGGTAAGGGCTTTAAATGCTACTATCTCTGAGCAGTACATCGACCAAGTTAAGGCGATTATTACCCGTGTCCGTTCAGTGTTAATTTAAGTGCTCATTTATTTGCTTTCTGTGTGCAGTACACTTTTCTTCTAAATCGACTTGTCAATCAGAACTGGTGCATTTTAACTCTTGGTGCAGAATCATTCATTTAGAATATTTCACTTTGATCCAACCGTTTAGACGTTTATAATATAAGCTCCATAATGTGATACTTGTCTGAAAGTATGGCTATCTGCTTGTATAAATTATTCAATTATGCTAAAGCGTGATTCGACTATACTTACGAATGTAATATGCAATTATTAATTTAAATAGTCTTATGTGTCCTTTATCTGTGCCTAAATAGACGAGACGCAAAGTGTTAAAGACAGTTACAGAAAAGTTCAACTGAAAACAGACTTTAGCGAGACAGAAATACCTGGCATTTTCAGAATGCCAGTCAATCTGCTAATCCAGTGAGCAAGAGGAAAGCTTATGAACAATTGTCATTCCGAATTGGAGAAGAAAGATCTTCTCATTCAGACACAAGGCAGTTTATCGACTATTCATGCATGTTAAAGATATCACACAAGTTAGGGAAGTCATTTAAATTAGAGTAGCCACACACGGTAGATACGTCATACAAGTCATGCAGTAGATGCAAATAGGACGGACAACACAAAGCACTAGATCAATGATTCTCACATCAACTCGAAAACAACTCATATAACATAATAATAGGATTCGTGTGCTCTAAATGGAGCATAAATCATCAGACTATTTATATTATTCCATCCTATCCTTTGCTGTCTCTGGCAACTCCCTCAATTTGTTACCAATAAATCAACACAAATGTATTGTTTCGCACTTATAGAAGTAGAAGAAAGAAGTAGAGCCTAGAAGACAATTGAAAGCTATAGATACCGATCGGGATTCCAACCTGTCACCTCCAAACAACGACGGCGCCTCAGTGCAGGAACAAGTGCACTTCGACGCATGATGAACTGGACACCTATATAAAGGTGTCTTCATTAGCCAGGTCTATCATCCACATGAACCCACAGCTATGGAATATGGACATAGTTGAGTTGATTTAAGAACCACCATCACTGCACTCAGGACACTCCCATAGTGATCCCTCCCCTCGTTCAAAAGCTGGCGAAGAGTCATATTTCTAATATTTCCCTACACTACCTGATTAAAAGTTCTCCTGGTCTTCCCTCTCAGTTATGAGATTCTTTCAGAACCGAACCCTTGCTGATCCCCCGCAATCTCATTCTTTCCACATATGGGTTCCCAATCTGTTCCTCAGCCTTCTCCACCTGGTCCCACAAGTGCACGACTACCTCCCCCTTGTCCAAAGGCAGACTACGTCTTTGGTCGCCAAACAATAGATGTATGTTTATTTATGAACTGTCGTAGCTGGTTCTAAGGGTTCCCCAGATGTTATCCTTGTGTAATATATCCCTCCTTTGCTGATCATCTGTCTTTAATAATATTCTCCATATGTATTTAGGTATCTCTCTAATACCCCCTGGATTTCAGAAATGGGTCATATATATTAACATTATTTTTTTTCTCAATGTGTTATCTCGAGCACCAATTATTTTCCTTACCCCTTGATTCACTTCACTATATGTCGCTCGTTCCACGAGCTCCACATTTCTGACCCTGTCATACTATCTTCACCCTACTATTCTGCACATACACCAGCTAATGAATATGTGTTGGTAACTAGTGTTAATCGTTTCCCGTGTTTCTGATCGTCAGACAGATCGCTCAGGCTCTGAGCGTCACACATTAGCTTGGAAGAGGAAACAGGCCAGACAAAGAAGATATGTATGTGTTACGTGTGTAAAGGCCCCGATTTGACGCCTTGAAGTGTACTGCGAATGGTGTTGGCCCTATACATTTATGAACCAGTCGGTACTTGGCGCATGACCTGGTCATTATCAGGACGGCCAACTTTACGAGAACATAATATGTTACTGGTGTTAGGCTTGGTTGGTATCGGAGTCCAGGTCAAAATTGAACAAAATGCATGGCTAGGCGTGGATTTTACACACGTCCACAAGGCTCGGAGGGGGAGGGGTGGGGGATTTGTTAGCCACTATGCTATCTCGGCTCCCTAGTCAGCATACAACGTGTATGTATTTGGGGAGAATATTATTTCGTATCTAATTGTTGTCGCTTATTCCCTGATATGCGATTAATCGCTGGACACATGAAAGAAGTCATCACACGGATTCAAAAATAAATATTTGGTACGTTGCTTGGCACAGAACAAGTTATCACACACATATTGTGCAGAATAGCATTATAATCTAATAAATCTCCAAATTGATTATTTGTATAAACGGATTATCATCGTGTGCTCTCAGCTCACTGTGTGAGTAACTGCAAATAACTTTTAATTAGCCACACGAGTGCATTCAACGTTCACAATGTAAGCTAACATGACAAGCGGTCGCAACAAGTACTAACAGAACCAGCAACAAAATAAGCAAGCAGCTCAACTTACTTTGGGCACATATCGTCACATAAAGTGAGGTAGGCGGTTGTAAGTAGCGGAAAACTTCCTTGGAAGCATGAGCCACCAGTGAAATCATCAAATTCCAGAGAATATATCATGATGCC
Organism: Cepaea nemoralis; assembly: GCA_014155875.1. Taxonomy (NCBI): domain Eukaryota; kingdom Metazoa; phylum Mollusca; class Gastropoda; order Stylommatophora; family Helicidae; genus Cepaea; species Cepaea nemoralis. The sequence continues at coordinate 19,257 of JACEFZ010020216.1, forward strand.
TCTAACTCCCATGCGAGATACGTAACAAATCTGGAAAAATAAATGGTTGTTTGAGATGCAATTGATGCCAGTGAACAACACTACTAACCATTTGCCATTTCTGTTTCATCTTGTAAGTCACACACTCTAAGTGCAACCTCATGTTTCGGGATACACTAATGGGTGTCTGAGGTGTAGCTACTTCTTGATTTCTTGACACTACGCCTCGTCGGCTCCTCTTGGCCTAGATGATTTGAAACATGTGTGCCTTCTTGACAACGAATGAGTTATGTTTTAATATTATTTGATAATTCTATGTGTCTTCTTCAGATCAGTTTGATTTCATTAGATCTATCCATGTTTTCCCGTCCCTGAAAAAAGAGTTATGTAATCGAAACTTCGTGTGGTGTGTCCTAGAACACTCATTTTTATTTTATTATTTTAGTATTATTTATTTGTTATTGCCTCTTGTGTTGGGGGATTTTCACTTCCTGTGATTTGAGTTGTAACAGTGAGGGAATTTAGGTTAGGAGTAAAGAGTTAAGGAATGCTGCGCATTCCTTGACTAGGGGGAAAACCATAGTGAACGTGTGTGCACGAATGAAGAAGGGTATCTAGAAAAACACACACGTCACTTGGGGGCCAGCGAGAAGAGATGTCAACACCACCGAGAAGGGAGTCTCCATCATGTATGCTGAGATAGCACGATCCAGATAATAAAGTATCTTTATAACAACGCGAAGACTTGTGTGGTGCTGTACGATCACTGTTATAACCTTGTGTGTAGCACTGTCACACAGGTTGATTTGGTGCCGTGAAATTATCAAACATGGGAGGTCGCGGAGAGAGAGTACAGCCATAGAAGATGGTTATGTCTGGCGTGTCTGGAGAGGTAATTATGGTGAAACAAAACAGATGAAAGCCGACTGTTGGTAGCTGTTCTGAGTTTTCACTAGATTCCTGATTAAGAAGGAGATCCATTTTCAAGGTCAGCGCTAAAGAAAAGGTTTGATTGATACTTATTTTTTTGAAAGACTGATGTTATTGCATAATTATGAAATTAACTGGAGAATTGACCAACGCAAAATGCAATATTGAGATCAAGTAATGCTGTTCTGCATCAAAAATCAGTACAAATTATGAGTTTTAACCCGTGGGACTGTTGAAGGTGAACTCAAGGTTATGGTACAAATTCCATAATTATGAAATCAAGGTCTGCAATACTCTCTACAGTCACTTCAACTAAAGGAAGGCATAAATGAAACTTGTCTCAACTCGGGGTTTGAATAAAGTAATTTTAAAACTGACCATGGCGAGAGTCCCACATGAAAATAAGAGACTGGATAGCGTCAGCTTTAAGTCCAATTGTTATTGACTGGATTACGTTTGCGATGAAATATATATATGAAAATCACAGATTGCTGCTGGAAAGTGAATTTTTTTTGCTGAAGTCGTGAGCAATTGTCGCTTGCGTGAAGGTGACCTTATTTGAAGGGAATCTACAGTAATCGAGCAGGTAATCAAAGTCTTGTTGCGAGCCTGATATCGAGCGTGATCAACGTCAGGAAATAATTAGAAAGATCTGAATTCGACTTCGATTAAATTATTAAGGAAAGAAATCCAGAGGCTCTTCGTTGTTCTGATCATTTTAACGAGCTTGATTAGAGTCCTTTTTTATGTGGTGTAGGTAATTCTGAATCAGGAGGTCATTTAAATTCTTGTGTCAGAATTCAGGGTTGAAACAGGAATATTTCTTCGTCAGGATCTTCGATTGGAGGATTTAGTTAAGATAATTAGATAATATTAGAGTAATTAACAGATTATGTATTGTTGCTGGGTTTGAAATCAATATTGTTGAAATATTTGTATATTGCTTGATAATTATAAATTTTAGGATGGAATCCCAAGATTTTTCACAGGTACTCACTGGAGTTGGCGGGGCAATATCAAGGTTGGATGCGGTGTTAAGACAACAGAATATAAGCACTGATGTTGAAAGATTTAGTGGTCAAGCAAATCAGTTTAAAAAATGGATTATTTCTATTGAAAAACATGCATATTTAGTAAATGCTACAGATGGAGAGAAAAAGAACTTGGCATACAGAACAAGTACAAGTCCAGTTTCTGACCATATTAGAAGAAAGTTAGAAGCAGCAGGAGGTGAAACCTGGGAAGAATTTAAAGATGATCTCGCAAGAAAATATGCTTAAATTACTGATCCACAACACGCATTCTCAGTATTGCGACAGACTAGACAAAACAGCACAGAAAGTGTTCAGCTATACAGTGACAGGTTAATCAACTTAGCTGAAGAGTCATTTTTAGGACAGAATGTACGAGCAGAAGAAGTGGAACGGATGTTGGTGGGGATTTTTGTTGATGGGATTAGGTCAGATGGATTGAAATTTAAATTATTAAGAGAGAATCCTGCAAGATTGTCACAAGCGGTAGATATCGCTATACAAGAGGAAAGCTTGAGGAGGAGGTTTAGACTAAGGGTAGGACGAGAGTTAGGTAGTAGTTCAGAAGATAGAATTGAAGAACCTATGGAAATAGGACAGTATAGACATGGATGGAGAGGAAGACGAGGAGAAATACAGATGGTGCAAAGAAACGAGAATGTATATAATCAAGATAGAAGAGGACAAGTGAGAAATACTGTAAGAAACATGGAAGGTAACACAAATAACTCGAATGTGGTTTGTTGGGGATGTCACCAACGTGGGCACATTTTTCGCTTTTGTGGTAACAGAAGTGGCCCATCGATTACGCAAAATAGTAGAGGTGTTCAGACGAGTATACAGAATAGAATGGCAAATGGCAGACCAGCAAATTGGAATTCTGGAGAAATACAGAGAAATTTTAGAAGGTCAGGAAATCAGGGAAATTGGCATCCCGCTTACTGAATAGGATCGGCAGTAGGAGGGAAGATAGTAAGATCCAAAAAGGGCATCAATATATTAAAAACCCAAAGGATGAGTATAATAGAACATTTAGAAATAAAAAGCAAGCCGAGGTAAAACAATTGTCATTAAATATGGTAGATCCTAGCTCATGTATAGTACAGATAGGAAAATATAAAGTTAGAACATTAGTTGATTCGGGAGCACAAGTTAGCGTGATTAAAGAAGCATTTTTATATCGAATGTTAAAAAATTGTAAAATATTTAGAATTCAGGAGAATCTTCATTCGGTAACGGGACAAAAATTAGAAGTGTTAGGACAAACGATGATAAATTTGAAATTAGGAGGGATAAATGTTAGGCATATGTTCCATGTGGTTAAAGATTTAAATAGAAATATGATATTGGGACGAGATTTTTTATTGAAAAATGGGGTGAGACTTTTATTTGATTTGCATAAATTAAAATTCCAAGATGTTTACGTAGATCTAGAAGAAGATATGCATGTGTCGACACTAGTTAGAGTCAAAACAACCATGAATTTAAAACCACAGTCAGTTAATTTGATACAAGCAAGACTGAAGAGAAACCCGTATTATGTAGCAGGAAACATAGTCAGAATCACGGAATTGCAAAATGAAATAATTGATGAGCCAGGTTTAGAAGTTCCGGATGGAATAATAGAATTAGATAAAAGTTTAACATTTCCAGTAATGGTTATTAATAACACAGTTAGAGAAATTAAATTATACAGAGGATGTGTAATAGCTAAGCTAGAACATGACAGCGTTAGTGACATATTGGCAACAGATAGAGTAAATATGGTAGGAATAAGTTATTCAGAAACCTCTAATGAAAGAAGTAATAATAGACGCGGATACAGAAGGAAAGGGAACGTAAGAATGGATGAATTGATCCATCCATTTAGAAGAAATACAGCACAAATACATTCACTAGACAAAGTAACAAGAGAAAAAGAATTGTTAGCACAATTAAAAACTTCGCCAGAAAATAAGGAAGTGTTAGAACAACTTATAAAGCAAAATCAAGAGGTGTTTGCGATAAATGATTTAGAATTGGGTAAGACACAAACAGTTACGATGGAAATAGACACGGGAGATCATCCACCAATTAGTTTAAAACCATACAGAACTCCATTAAGAAATAGAGAAGTCGTAGAAAAGGCAATAGAAGATATGTTGAAAGCAGGCATAATAACAAGATCAAAATCAGAATGGTCATCTCCGGTGGTAATTGTGGCCAAGTCTGATGGTTCGAACAGGTTCTGTTGTGACTACAGGGCGTTAAATAAAATTACTAAAAATGTAGCGTACCCACTGCCAGTAATTGATGATATTTTGGGGCTGCTTAATGGTTCTACATATTTCACAACACTAGACGCTAGGTCAGGATTTTGGTGTATACCGATGTCGAAGGATGCGCAAAATAAAAGTGCCTTTTGTACTCATATGGGTTCGTACGAATTTTTACGTATGCCATTCGGTCTCAAAAATGCACCGTCTCACTATATGTTTTTAATAAATGAAGTACTAGACGGTATGCAAAGTTTTGCCCTAGCATATATTGATGACGTATTGATTTTTACAAAAGGAGATGTAGAGAATCATTTGGAACATGTTAGACAAGTATTTGACAGATTAAGAAGGCATGACGTTAAATTAAAGCTTAGTAAGTGCCAGTTTTTAAAGACAGAAACAAAATATTTAGGCTATATAATAAATAGGGAAGGTATTAAACCAGACCAGGAAAAAATAAAAGTTATTAAAGAATTACCTCCTCCCACTAACGTTAAGGAAGTGAGGGCTTTTATAGGAACGTGTGCATATTATCGGCGGTTTGTACCAGCCTTTTCTAGGATAGCAATACCTATTACGAATTTAACGGGAAAATACGCTAGATTTAAGTGGGATGATGAGTGTCAAAAAGCGTTTGAACTTTTAAAAGATAGCTTAACAGTGGTACCATTATTAACACATCCAGACCTGAATAAACAGCTAATACTATACACAGATGCTTCAGACAACGCAATAGGAGCATGTTTAGTTCAACCATATGAAGGAGAAGAATCTGGAATACCAGGGGTTAAAAATGAAAGACCAATCTATTTCTTGTCGCATAAACTCAGCAAAACTCAACGCAAATGGCCGATTATTGAGAAGGAAGCATATGCTATACACTACGCGCTGCAAAAACTAAATTATTACTTACATAACGCCAATTTCATTATTAGAACTGACCACATGCCATTAAAGTCGATATTAGAAGCACCAATACAAAATAGGAAAATACAAACGTGGGCATTGAATTTACAAGGGTACAATGCTAAGGTTGAATATGTGTCAGGGAAACATAATACGTGCGCCGATCTTTTGTCTAGAATCCCGTACCCACAGTCATCAGGAAACACGGAAGATGAAGTTGAACCAGAGGTAGACGATCGAAACTGGCAAGTAAATATATTAGATTCTGCCATAATAAATAGGGAAGAATTTGAGAGTTTACCATCGGAGCAAGAGTCGGAATCTAGAACAGAAGACCCACATTTAGAACAGTTTGATATGAAAACAGAACAAGAATTAGATCCAAAAGTAGTACAGATAAAAAAGAAATTGAAAGAAACAGGGGAAAATAGTTTTAAAAGAAAGTTTGTAGAGTTACAAGAAGACAATCAATTATATTATATCAGTGAAAAAGGTGAAGGAGTAAGAAAGTATATTCCAAAACATTTAGAACAAGAAGTCTTAAAGGCATACCATGATAATAATGGTCATTTTGGACGAGATAAGTTAGTGAAGGCTATTAGCAGTAAATATTATTGGCCGAATTTATTCAAAAGCGTATATGAATATGTTGAAGCATGTGAAAAATGTAGGTTAAGAAACATGAAGATAATTAAATGTCCTTTACAAGATACCGATATTCCTCAATTTCCAATGCAGAAAGTAAGTTTGGATATTTCAGGTCCTCATCCAAAAACATTATCGGGAAATGTATACTTACTACATATAGTTGATTCATATAGTCTTTGGCCAGAAGTATATCCAATTCCAGACAAGAGTGCTGATTCAGTTATAAATATGCTTTTACAAGAATTTATACCAAGGTTTGGGTGTCCACAAATAATACTTACAGACAATGGGAAAGAGTTTGTAAATAAAAAGTTTGAGAAATTGGTAAAAGATTGGAATATAAAACACATTAGGACTTCATATTACAGACCAACTTCTAACGCTAAAAATGAGAGACAACATAGAACACTATACAATATTCTAGCGAAAAATGTAGAAGAACACGATATGGATTGGGATCTTTATTTGGGGATAGCATTAGCGGCGATACGTACACACGAAAATGAAGGAACAGGTTTCTCACCATTTTACTTAGTACATGGAAGAGAACCGATATTGCCAATTGATAATTTATTAAAACCTAGGAGAAAATATTTGGGGGAAGATTTTCAAGAAACAAGGTTGCAAGAGATGCATAAAGCACATGTACGTTTAAGAAATAATATAATTAAGGCTAGAGAAAGACAGAAGAAATACGCAAATAAAAATGCACACTTACAAGAGTTTAACGTAGGTGATAGGGTATATTATAAAAAACATAGAAAAAACTCTAAGTTTGATGCTCATTGGGTCCCGGGATACTATATTTTAGAAAAAAAAGGTCCAGTGTCGTATACTATTAAGAATCAAATTTCAGGGCATGTTGCACGTTCACATGTAGAACACTTAAGGCGGGATAATGAAGAAAGGGTTGCAGAGAATAATAATAATAATAATTATTGTTCCGAAGAAATATTGTCGGGTGGACAGATTGTCAGACAATCGGGTTATCCAATGCCTATAGAGAATGGAAAACAAGTAACAACAGCATCTAATACAGCTGAACAAGAAGAAACGATACCAAAAACAGTCATGACAGAGGAAAATAACGTGTATGACGATTATATGAGTGAAGAGTCAGTTAGGGAAAATATTGAACCTCCATTTATGAATACAAGACAGGCAGTAAAAAGAAAGTTGGATAGACAGAAAGAAAAAGAAATTAAGAGGCAAAGGAAACTTAGAGCGAATTCTTCGAGTGAGGAAGAGATGCCACTATTTGAAAATTTGTTGAGACGGCAAGACAGAAAAATTAGATTGGATGTAGAAAGGAAGAGATTAGCGGTTGCTAGTAATGGATATACAGATGGGGAACAAGAGATGGATGAAAAGTCAGAAACTGATGAAGAAGCTGATATGAAAGAAGATAGCTCTCCTCGAGAGGATAGCGACATTGATATAGATATTGCAATTATAGAAAAAAATTTGAGGTTATTAAAGAAATGGAGAAGTGATAGATGAATAGAGTGATACAAGGTTCTGCAGATGGCAGATAGAAGAAGAAGTGGACACGATATTTTTGTGTTTACAAAGGTACTTGATGGAGTTTTGCTAAAGCGGAAAATTATTATTGGGTACTCAGAATATGGTATTGAAATTTGTATGTGTACATTGATTAATGTGTGGGATAAATATGATGAGGGGATTGAAATGCTTTGCTCAATTGTTGGGATTTCAATTGTGTTTTATGAAATGTGAAAAATAAGTTAACTTAGATGGTTATTTTTACGATGTTTTGGGTTGATTGAGTTACCTTAAGGGTGTTTAAAATGATTATTACTTTGAAGTTCAGTTAGAAGATGAATTAAAGTAGTGGTTAGTGAAGTGACTCTATATGTAGTATTGGAGGGGTATGTTGTTATTACATGTGGGGTATGCAATGTATATACAAGGTTTATAATAGGAGCTGGGTTGAACAGCGTTTAATGGGAGAATATGGGGGGAATGCCAGGTTGAAATTTGGCATTTAAATAACGGCATATTGGAAGAAGAAGACTGTACTTAACAGTATAATAATAGTTAGGAAGTTTTTTGTTGTTGAAGGAATGGTAAACGGGAAATTGATGATCTGAATAATACAAAGGCTGGCAGTTTTGGATTAACATATTTTTTTGATAATAACAATTATTATTGACGGAAACTGAAGATAAATTTTGAAACTTTATTTTTTGATAAAGTTTTGAGAATGTATGGGAAGAGAAAGGTGATTACTTCTTACTTTCTTACTTTTTCCTTACTTTTATTAATTTCAGGTGCGCACCTACACAAATCTAATCTAGCTATTTTTTTCTGTCTATCCTAGAATACTGAGAGTGTGAGAATGTGAATAAGGGGGAAATAAAGGATAAGGGGAACATCTTCAGTTTTGTCAATCATAATTTAGATGGACATTTTAAAGTTAAAAGCGGATCGCTTATGGAGACTTTTGTATTGTGGGGAATTTTATGGAGAGTTTTGTAGAAAGTTTTCTAGAGAACTTTATGACGAGTTTTGTAGGGAGTTTCGATATTATTGTCTCTAGTTAGCAAATTGGCTATGAGGAGATAGGAGAATTGACTTAGGAAATATATGGAATTGTTGTTATTGTAGAATAGAGATGTAAAGTTAACTAATTAAAGGTTGGGGTTGAGATTTTTTCAAGGAAAAATTCTCTTTGAAGAAGGGGAGGTATTGTAACAGTGAGGGAATTTAGGTTAGGAGTAAAGAGTTAAGGAATGCTGCGCATTCCTTGACTAGGGGGAAAACCATAGTGAACGTGTGTGCACGAATGAAGAAGGGTATCTAGAAAAACACACACGTCACTTGGGGGCCAGCGAGAAGAGATGTCAACACCACCGAGAAGGGAGTCTCCATCATGTATGCTGAAATAGCACGATCCAGATAATAAAGTATCTTTATAACAACGCGAAGACTTGTGTGGTGCTGTACGATCACTGTTATAACCTTGTGTGTAGCACTGTCACAGAGTCCGTATTAAAGTATGTACACCGTTACCGCCGTTTAGTATGTCTCATATTTTGGCAGAAGCTACGTATACCTAACTGTGTGTATGTCATACAGTTGTGTTCCGGCACATAGTGGCCACATACCACCGGCCTATGACATAGAACCACACCAGAATCCTTGCTTGAGGTTTCTTAACATTCACATGATTCTCATATCACCGCAAGCAAAGAGCCGGCCTTAACACTCAGTGAAGGGGGTTATAGCTTTTATCTCATGGCTGGCATAAGTACAAATCAGCTCACGACTGCCGTGAATGTACAGCGGGTCACGTGGTCAAAACTTCGTCTAACACGTCATAGACGGTATGGTCGTCCCTCGAAATATTTTGCCAGCAGTGTAAGACACTCATGACACACTCTATTATGCTTGCTTGCTTGCTTGTGTTCGTTGGCTTGAGCTCCAACGCGAAGTCCTGTATGTCGGATGAAGACATCCTGTTGTCCAACATCAGTGTGATGTCATACAGGACCTGAGGTTTGCGTGAGTATCCGTTGTCCCATGTCTGGCTTATTGGTGTGCAGACTGGTGGTTCCTCGCCGTACAGGCAGACACTCTCCGACTTCGGAGGAATCGGCGATCCTATTGACTTCAGCCAGGACCCCGAAGGGACCTGTTGCCCAGGACGCTCGACGAGGACGCGTCAATAGGTCTTGGCCAGTATATAACCCAGCCCTGGTGCCTTGGAAACACCTCTGCGTCCCTGATTTCCACTTTAAATGTAGTTTTCACGCAAAACAATTCGAGGAAGTCCCATGGCAAACATTGACATTGGTGTTTTAAATGTAAGGCCTTCACATATTCTTATGAGCTACTGTGGTCTGTTCACTTTCTTTTTGCCTTTACACAAGCACTTCCCAGATAATTCTTAACATTGTCTGGTGCTCATCTTTATGTTTCTGGGTCAACCCCAGAGCCCTACTGGTCAGAAAAAATAATCCGGCCTCTACTGGGGATTGAATTCAGAAAACAGTTCTTTTTGTGGTGGCCACTAAAAGTAATCTAGGGATGAAGTGCAGTAATTTGTACTTAAATATACCTCATGTTTAGTTTGTTCTGTACCTGACATTTTAATAATATTCAGTTTGAACATTAACCATGCATCCATCCATCCATCATGTGCTATGCTGGTAAGCGTAGGTGGCCATGACTCGCCATTTCACTCGATCACTAGAGTCGTGGATCAGCTCAGTGTTCCTGTCTTGACCATGCCATGTGGTCAAGCCATCCAGGTATTTACTTCTCTGTCTTCGCCTTGTTCTCTTCCCCTCGATCTTGCGAGTTGTCACCAAGTTCTCCAATTTATTTCTTCACATAACATGTCCAAAAAATAACTCTGCTTAGAAAAATATAAATAGAAAGCAAGGAGAACACCTAACATTGTGTCATCATGGAATAACCTTGAACTTCATTGTAACAATGACAAATTTACTGGAAATAGAGATAGATGAAGCAACATAGAATGACCAAGATGTAATTGTAACAACTAACAAATTTATTGGAAACAAATATGACAACAGAGAGGGATGAAGGAAATAGAATGACCTAGACTTCATTGTAACAATGACAAGATTATTGGAAACAGAGAGGATATCAGAGAGGGATGTTACAACATGATCTATGTACATAGTGACCAAGAACATTGATAGCACCTGAAACCAGTGGTTGTTGAGAGAAATGATCTCTAAATTAGTTGACACCTCAATGAGGAACTTATGTAAAAAACAGTAAACTTATATTTTGTGAAATAAAGTGCTTATAAACATGAAGAAGTGTCATAATGCTGATTTTGACAGATACAGGATTCATTTCTTTAATCACATATTTCAGGCAGCTGATGGTGATGGATGAAACATATGTCATTAACCAAATGAAAGAAGATGTTTGTTACGTGTCTACACAGTTTAACAAAGATATGAGTATAGCCAGGTATGTGCACAAAATATAATCCTAATATGAAAAGACAGTGGTAGTAGTTTGGTTTGTAAAAGGTTACCTACATTGTACACAGGTTTCCCCTGAGTCTTTGTTCCAGTTCAAGATGTAGAGGTGCTAGTGTTCCAGGGTGAAGGATTTTCTTTGTTCGCCTGATATTGTTTTTAGTTTGGGAGTAATTGTGTTGTGCCTGTTTACATGAGAACTGCAATATTTAGACTGCCAGAGCATATCCATAACCTAAGAAAGGGGGTACACATCCTTGTGTTCTTCAAGTTTTTTTTATATACTTTTAGTTCTTTTTCCTTTGTTTTTATTTCGTCGTGGATGGTTGACTTGTAACTCTTAAGTCAAATGCTTTGGAGTTCAGGTTGTCTGAGTCTGACAAGGACTTGCATCTATTGCAACTCCGTCCCAAAACACCATCTCCTTGGGAGATGTCTTGCAGAGCTTTCCTGCCTCTGTCCAAGCCCAATAATCAGTGGGTTGGGCAAGACTGCTGCTGGAATTTTATATCTGGCATATTAGGATGTAACCAGGTCATGATTCAGCACAGCACATGTCAAGTGGCTGGGGTTAAGCTTAAGCTGGTTATATTTCCTCACACATTGTGCGCATATATCATCCTAGTTTTTTGCCTTGGCCCTGACCCATGAAGGCTATGGATATGATCTACAAACCCAGGAATGAACGGCAGTGTATCCTTGGATTCTCCATGTGTTTTGTGTTTTTTTTTGTTGGTTTCCTGCATTGTTTTCTCTTCATTGATAAAGACTGATAGAAATAGCGATGTTATAGGTGTGTCTTGTTTGTCGAGCTCTGTATTCACAATTTATGTTAATATTCGTCTAAGAGATCTTTTTGGTTGTGTGAGAAGTTGATGAATTGCATATTTCTGTCAGGAAAATATTGATTTGTTTTACAGGTGCAAAGGTCCAGAGAATACAATAAGTCAAGACTATATCCTCCCAGATTACACTCACATAAAACGAGGTTATGTTAGATCAAAGGAGGAAGCTGGGAAATCCAAGGGAGATGAACAGGTAATTACAGCCCAGTTTGTACATTTACTTGTCAATATCCCATGTGCTGTGAGGAGATGCAGTAGTGCTGGCTTGCACGCTTGCCAGCCGGTCCGGTGGTCATGTTTTCAAATCCCTACATATAGTTAGTTGCATATCCTTTACAGGATGTAGCAGTCAACCCCAGCATTTTTTGGCTGTTCGTGATTCCTGGGCAAGTTTACGTTCAGTAGTTTGCCATTGCTTTCTGAACAACCCTACTTATAAGTAGATTAAGAAAAAAATTGACCTGAGCTACGAGAATATTTATAACATCACCCATTGCATGCTAGTACCATATTCCCAAATACAGCTGTATATAAAGGGTCCATGGTATCCTACATTTTGCTGTAAATTGACAGAGGTTAATGTTGATTGTGATGATTTTATGAAATATTGTCAGCTGGTTGTGGAAGTGAGAAATGTGGATCTTCTATGTCTTAGAATGTCAACATTATTGTATTTTCTGAGAGATTACAGTTTCTGTCTCAGGCTCAAAAGTTGCTGGGTTTGAAAATAAGGAATTTCTCAAAGAATCATTGGTTTAAAATGATAATGTCCATGATCTTTTGGATTGGGAGATCAGATATCTAGCCTTCTCTGATAAGATGAAAAATGGGAAGGTTCCGTGTGTAAGTTACACACATCAGAAATCTTCCAGTAGTTGGACATAGAAAAGAATAAGTACTTTAACCATTGTATGGCAAAGTTGTTAGGGAACAAAACCTATCCAACAGTAGATAATAATCCATCTCTTGCTTTTAAACTGGTTGTACGCTGATGACGCAGTAGTGCGATCGTTTCCTACAAGCATCTATTTGGACTTCAGCATTGCCTTCCCTTTCAGTAAGCAGTGGCAAACTACTGAATGTAAAATTGTCTAGAACATCAACCTGGGGTTGGGATTGATTGCAATGTCCTGCAGAAGGCATGGCATTTTTGTTTAGTCTATAGCCTTGTGTGGAATCTGTCTAAACAATGTAAACCTGACACAAATGTATGCAGAAGTCAGATACACTGAACGCTGGGTTAGAGAGGTACATAGTTGAGTTAAACTAAGAACTGACATCACTGCACTCAGGACTTCCTATACGCGCTCCATCTTCTCGTTCAACAGCCAGCGAAGAGACACTACTAATAGTTCCCACCGTTATGATGCACTCTTCTCAGAAGAGAACTAATAAGAAGGATCAGAAAGGCATTCATATAGATGCAGGCAACAAATTGTCAGAATCTTTATAAGATATTTTTGCTGCCAATTTCAAACATGAATTCCAGAGGAGGCATAGCTGAGAAGTTAGGGTCTCTACCGCAGGCTCAGTAGTTACTGTGTTCAAACCTCCACCTGGAGCTGGGCATGTTTGCAAGGGTTGTTGGTTTCTGATGACCTCCCTGATCTGTTGGATAGTGAAATTTGATACCTGGCCTTGGATAAGTGCTGAAAAATTGGAGGTCCTGTATGCAAGCTGTGCATGATAAAAATCACATGGCATTCGGAAATCCCAAAAAGTAGGACACAGGGCTACTGTCCTGGTTAAAATGTTAGGAAAGAAAAAATGTAAGAGAAAACCCTATTGAACAGATATTTTGGGGGTTCAGGCTGCGTAGGGATGATTTTTGGGTAGAGCCTGCTTTGAACAATTTATACCAGAGATTTGTCTATGAATGAAAGATATTGAAGAAAGGAGCTGTTCAACAAACCCTCTTAATGCAGTAATTTAATATACACGAAGCCTAAGGTCTATGCATCCCTTTAACAGTATTTAAAAAAGAAAGGTTTGAAGACAGAGGGATTTGGTTCATTGCACTGTGTTTACCCCAGATGACTAAGTCTGTCTGCACAAAATGGCAGGCTACCTGCTGAGAGCATCACACTTTCATACTCCATAGCTCCAGCGATGTCCCTCCAGTAGTCTTTGGAAAAATTGATTGTGTGATTGGATGACAGTCCAAAAATAAACCTACGAACTTAGAAGCGTGAGGCGGATGACTTACCACTTTGCTGTGGAGATGAGTTATGCTTTAATAGTATTTTCCCTGCCAAAAATTATTCTTTTACAAATATTGTAAGCTGAAGGATAGCCTATCTGATTCCTCCAGAAGTGTCAGCATGTGTACACTTAATGGCATGGCATTCCACAGATGATCCGAATGACCAATGAGAGGTTTGCTATCCCAGAGCTGTTGTTTCATCCCAGTGATGTGGGCATTCAAGAAATGGGCATCAGTGAGAGCATCATGCACAGTCTCAGTTTGGTGGAAAAGGGTTAGTATTAAGTTTGACAATAGAGTGGCTTCTTTTGTATCTAGAAGTAACTTAGGGCCATTTATATGCACAACTATTGGGGATATGGTGTTTGGCTCATATTTTTGATGACTGAATGACACACGGGATAACATGTCAGTGTTATATTGATTGTCATTATATGTTAGTATTACATTGGTCAGGAGTTGTGTTGTAATTGTTAGGATGTTTTACTGGCAATGTCATGATGCAGTTGGAAGAGGGTTCAGTGTCAGCTCTTGGTGTTGTCTTTGGGAGGGAAAGACTGACTACCGATTCCTGTGTGCACTCAGACTTACAAAATGTGATGGCCCTAACACTTCACAACCCCCAGTAGGTTCCTGTGGTGGGACTTTTATTACATTGACTGTCATTGTAATATGTTGTTGGAAGTACATTGACTGTCATTATAATATGTTAGAAGTACATCAACGTCATTATAATATGTTGTAAGTACATTAACTGTCATTATATGTTAGAAGTACATTGACTGTCATTATAATATGTTAGAAGTACATTGACTGTCATTATAATATGTTAGAAGTACATTGACTGTCATTATAATATGTAAGAAGTACATTGACTGTCATTATAATATGTTAGAAGTACATTGACTGTCATTATAATATGTTAGAAGTACATTGACTGTCATTATAATATGCTGTAAGTACATTGACATCATTATAATATGTTGTTGGAAGTACATTAACTGTCATTATATGTTAGAAGTACACTAACTGTCATTATAATATGTTGTTGGAAGTACATTGACTGTCATTATAATATGTTGGAAGTACATTGACTGTCATTATAATATGCTGTAAGTACATTGATTGTCATTATATGTTGGAAGTACATTGGCTGTCATTTTAATATGTTAGAAGTACATTGACTGTCATATGTCAGAATTACATTGGGTATCTTGATTAAATATCAGTATTATGCTAGCTATCAGTATATGTCAGTATTACATTATCTATCATATGTCAGTAATTTATTAGCTGTCATAATATGTCATTATTGCACTAGCTATCATTATATGTCAGTATTTTACTGACTATCCTTATGTCAACATTTTATTGACTCATTATACCATATCAACACTGCACTAGCTATCATTATAATATGTCTGTATTTTACTGACTATCCTAATGTGAACATTTTATTGACTACCATTATACTATATCAGCATTGCACTAGCTAACAATATAATATGTCAATATTACACTAACTATCTGTATAATGGGTTAGTACTACACTCAGACACACACATTTATGTCATTACAGAATTGGTGCCTCATTTATTGAAAAACCAACCCCCCCTTTTTGGTTCCCCTTAAACCTTTTTTGGGGGGCAACGCCTT
>JACEFZ010020220.1:0-24681 GCA_014155875.1 Cepaea nemoralis
AAGTTGATAGCGAAGTTTTTTAGCGAAATTGATAGACAAGTTGATAGCGAAGTTGATAACCAAGTTTATAGCCAAGTTTTAACATTTGATAGCGAATTGATAGACAGGTTGATACGAAGTTATAGACAAGGGTTTTATAGCCATGTTGAAGCGAAGTTGAAAACCAAGTTGAAGCCAAGTTGATAACCAAAATTGATAGACAAGTTGATAGACAAGTTGATAGCCAAATTGAAAACCCAAATTGATAGACAAGTTGATAGACAAGTTGATAGACAAGGGTTTATAGCCAAGTTGATAGCCAAGTTGATAGACAAGTTGATACCAAGGGGATTAGCCAAGTTGATAGCGAAGTTGAAAAGACAAGTTGATAGACAGTTGATAGACAAGTTGATAGCGAAGTTGTAACCCAAGTTGATAGCCAAATTGATAGCCAAGGTTGTAGCGAAGTTGTGGGACAAGTTGATAGACAGTTGAAGCCCAAGTTGTAGCAAGTTGATAGCCAAGTTGTGATAGAACAAGTTGATAGACAAGTTGATAGACAAGTTGATAGACAAGTTGATAGCCAAGCTGATAGCCAAGTTGATAGACAAGTTGATAACCAAGTTGATAGACAAGTTGATAGCGAAGTTGATAGCGAAGTTGATAGCCAAGTTGATAGACAAGTTGATAGCCAAGTTGATAGACAAGTTGATAGACAAGTTGATAGACAAGTTGATAGACAAGTTGATAGCGAAGTTGATAGCCAAGTTGATAGACAAGTTGATAGCGAAGTTGATAGACAAGTTGATAGACAAGTTGATAGCGAAGTTGATAGACAAGTTGATAGCCAAGTTGATAGCCAAGTTGATAACCAAGTTGATAGCCAAGTTGATAGCCAAGTTGATAGACAAGTTGATAGACAAGTTGATAGACAAGTTGATAGCGAAGTTGATAACAAGTTGATAGCCAAGTTGATAGCGAAGTTGATAGCCAAGTTGATAGCGAAGTTGATAGCGAAGTTGATAGACAAGTTGATAGCCAAGTTGATAGACAAGTTGATAGCCAAGTTGATAGACAAGTTGATAGACAAGTTGATAGACAAGTTGATAGACAAGTTGATAGCGAAGTTGATAGCCAAGTTGATAGACAAGTTGATAGCGAAGTTGATAGACAAGTTGATAGACAAGTTGATAGACAAGTTGATAGACAAGTTGATAGACAAGTTGATAGCCAAGTTGATAGACAAGTTGATAGCCAAGTTGATAGACAAGTTGATAGACAAGTTGATAGACAAGTTGATAGACAAGTTGATAGCCAAGTTGATATCCAAGTTGATAGACAAGTTGATAGCGAAGTTGATAACCAAGTTGATAGCCAAGTTGATAGACAAGTTGATAGCGAAGTTGATAGACAAGTTGATAGCCAAGTTGATAGACAAGTTGATAGCGAAGTTGATAACCAAGTTGATAGCCAAGTTGATAGCCAAGTTGATAGACAAGTTGATAGACAAGTTAATAGCCAAGTTGATAGACAAGTTGATAGACAAGTTGATAGACAAGTTGATAGACAAGTTGATAGACAAGTTGATAGACAAGTTGATAACCAAGTTGATAGCCAAGTTGATAGCGAAGTTCTTAGCGAAGTGGATCGCGAACTGCGTTGGTGATATCACGAGTACGGTCACCGCGGGTTCGGTGCCTGAGCTCGTCGCTTGCCAAATTGGAGGGAAGATTGGCCAGCTTGTCCTCCTTGCTATCATACCTATAACACGTGATGACACTCCGACATCACAGACCCTGGTGATGACAAACCTCACCCCTCTACTCAAGATGCACTTACTTTCCGAGCAGGTCCCCGAGCTATCCAGTGTGTCCATAGCGGGGGTGTTGACTGTCCACCATCGCACTAAATAGATGTGACTTTTGCACTCTTCTGGTGAGTAGCGACAGCTGGAATGATACTGACCAAGGCCCACCTTTGAGTGCCAATTGACCTATTCAAATATGGAGCTAGCATTGTGTGCCCAGTTCTCTTCATGTCGTGTATATCTATATTTACTGTACCCCAACCCTATGTAGTTAAGTAGCCATGGTTAAAGAAACTGCCGCTCACACACATACAAGACAAGGGGGCGTCTGTGTTGACATAAATAGCTAACCTAGACTAGCGTTATCACGGAACCGAGATTTCTTCTCCCTGTACGTCACTAGTTCCAGAATCGTCTTGTTTCTTCTCTGCCTCGCCTCTTAAAGGTTTCACAACCAGGACCAGGGAGAGGATTTTAACAACATTTGTACACGTCTTGTGACGTGCATGGTACATGGGGCTTAGTCTCATATTTTTATAGATCTATCGGTACTCGGTGGGTCATGTGGTCAATATTACCGCTGTAGCCTTTACTTTCCGTGACATTTCTGGTACATATAGAATGAGCAGGTTGATAGGCTGGTGCCTCTCGGTGGTAGAATACCTATGGACAAGGGAGATGGGGTTGGGACCAGGTGGAGAAGGCGGGGGAAGAGACAGAACCTGTATATGGAGAGAATGATATAGCGGTAGATGAAGAGAAGATGGGTGCAGGATGTGGCGGATGATCTCCAGATTGGTATAACGGACGCAGGACATCTTGCTTGTGGTCGAGAAGTTTCCAGAAGGTGGTTATGGGAGAGAGGTTCTGCAAAGGACATGCTGAGTACATACATTCTGCAAAGGACATACATTTCTTACTGAATGAATGAATGATATGGCGGGGAATCAGCAGGGACTCAAGACGAATCTCAAAACTGAGAGGGAAGACCAGGAAAACTTTCAGTCAGATAGCGGTGTGAACCATTAGCAGTCTGACTCTTCGCTGGCTGTTGAACGAGGAGACGGTAGCCACGTGTGGGAAATCCCCTAAGTGCAGTGAAATGTCGTTTCTGAGCTCACTCAACTCGAACTCTGGTATTTATTTTAGGCTGGATAACCTAGCTCAGGTCTTAAAATATCCGATTCGATGGAGATTCGAATACATAAACCCGAGGCCACTGTACCGCAGCGGCTTTCTAGAAAAACTAAGGGCGCACTATTACATAACTGTTCACAGAGTGCTATAAAAGCATTCATTACTACTGATATTATGGAAGAGTGGTTTTGTTTTAACTAATTCTGCCCAATCAAATTCTTACATTAACCCACTTGATTTACTATAGCTTCTTCTGTTCCACTTATCCTTATTATTATCATTATCTTGTATCCTCATTATTATCATTATCAAGATGACTGCAAGAGCTGTGAAGAAATGGCTGGACAGAAAAACCACTGCAGGCGATCCTCCTCCTGGAACGTCAAGCATTCTTTGCCCGCATTGTCAAAGAACATTTCGAGCCAAAATAGGCCTTACCAGCCATCTTAGAACTCACGGCTCCATACTATCAACCCCACTGGATGAAATGAATGGTCATCATCATTCTTGATGGACAAACAACAACATCATTATGAAGTACATCGCTCTGTAGGTTTGCTGTTATGGGTATCCAAAACCCTTGAAGTGGGTCTTCGTGGTATATTTATACAGACTCCACACAGTCCTATTCTTGATGCAGTCCACTCACATGTTATTTAGGTGCTTATTCTTCAGGTTATCCTCACTGCACATAGAACCTTTCAGCCCATACGTGCTCGGATCCCTACATCAGAATCTCCCTCGGCGTGTGCGGTCGACTACTTCAATTCCGTGCTGGTTGAATATTTTTCTTTGACTCTCATGCATTGCGTTCTTGTCTGGCTTCACCCCTTTTTTGACTTGACTGACGTTCTTGCAGTCTTGTCACAGTTTCAGATTAACATGATCTTATTTGACACCTTTCACCGCTGAACTTCTGCGCAGTCTTCCTTGAAACAGACCATGCGCCACATCCTAATACGCTAATCTGGTGTTGTCTAAGTCTATAGTAGGCTTAGGGACGTGTGGTATATTTAGTCGTTCGCTGTGTCTTGCGTTGTATGCAAACAATTTCCAAAGGTAATTTGAAGCACTTAGATAAAGGATATTGTGAACTTTTTTTCATATCCTTTTCACAGGACATTGCAATCAACACCGGCATTTTTCAGCTGCTGTTGAAGTCTTGGCAAGTTTTACGTTCAGTAGTTTGCGGTTGCTTTCTGAACGACAGGGACACCCATACCTTTCCATAAGAAACCAGTGCGACGCGATCTGCTGCCAAATCTCTCGCAGCTGTGTTTCGAACGTGGGTATACGGGATTACGAACAGCGTTCTCAACCACTTCGCCAGGGAGACGGGCTATTGTGAATTAGTTTGGCCTTATTTAAAAAAACAAGTAAACTTTTTCAGAGTGACAATATCTCCGCAAGCTCTTACTTTTTAATAAACAAACATTACCAGGCATTGAGGTGTAACAGTGAGAGGTTGGTGTAGTGATGTTTCTCTCAATGAGGTGTAACAGTGAGAGGTTGGTGTAGTGTCGTTTCTCTCCACCCGGTACAGTGACAGTGTTCCATCGCTCTCCTCCCCCTCTCCAACCTCAGAAACCAATGAGGTGTATAAAACCAGAACTAAAGCTTCCTGATGAGGTATATTAGGTTATACCCAAGTCATGGTCCAGTACAGCGAGGTTGCGGACGGGTCGGGTTTAGTTCTAGGCTGGCAATGATTCCTCTCCTTGTTTGAGACAGCACCGTGCGATTTTCTCAGGATGATGCAAGTCTTCGAAATGTCGCCCCTTTTATGTTTTTTTTTTCCTTTTAAAATGCCGAACCCCCCCCCCCCCCCCCCCCCTTTTCCCCTTATGAAGCCCCCTTAAGGTGCCGCCTGATGTGGCATCCTCTCTGTATCAAAGCACAGCACGGCTTCATTGCCAACAGACTCAGACCCAACGCCCAGGAAAATTGTTGGGAGCATATGTTCGGTCATGGTCGCACTTCGAAGCTCTTTGCTACAGATGGACTTATAGCTGAACATGCCATCACTTTCAGATTCCGGTTCCCAACATGGAGGATTGGCTTTTGAACGGTTAATGCCTCTGGAGTGTTTATGCTTGTGGCTACGGATTGCATTCGAATTTTCCTTCGTTTTGGACTGGTAGTGCATGGTTCCATCGCCCTGCTACTGAGTTGAGTGCATGGCACGACACTGTGAGCTGTGAATTTCGTGTGGAAGTGCTTTTACATCTGTCCACGGTTGTTTGTAGCGATGAACTGCATGTTCGGAATAATGGCAGCCGGCTTGTCGCAGAACTGACTGGTTTGCCTTATGCAGTAATGTGTGGCTACTGGTTTTCTAGGGACTGTCGCTTTCAATGACTTTTGTGTTGGAATTCTGGCAGCGGCATTATGACAGTATACCTCTGCGGGCTGTTGGTTTGTGGAGACTCCTGTATGTTCCACTTTTCTTATGGGGCAATGAGGAGCATTTTGTGTGATATTCACTGACACAGGAACGAAGCATAATGGGACGACATGTTGCCGTGAAGTTCGAACCATGACTGATGAATAATACCGTCACACGTCAACACCCAGATTACCAGCAGTGACAAGTAGAAATACTTGAATGGAATACGGGTCACATTTTAATTAATCTGAACTAGCAGAGCCTCAACTACTGAACTCACCTTAGTGGAGATTGGTCACTTTGAGGCAAATCTCAGCCACTTGCTGTGGTGCACGGTTTACTGAGATCAGACAATTTACACATTATAACCATATGAAACCTAGTTGCAATTTCTTAACAGGATGTCGTAATCACGCTCAGCATGGGTGGAGGGGATATTTGTAATGTATGGGCAATTTATACGTTCAGTAGTTTGCCATATTATTCTAAACGACCGACTATTTGCTTCTAGATCTTCCCCAGCAGATTTCGAATCATCGTCTCGGTATGTCTGGGAAATGTAAAGCCAGTTTGCCGTCCCCGAACCAAACCTACATGAAACTAAAGAACAATCATGGTAAAATGTACTGGCAACAAAATATGACCTCCAACATGGCCGCTTTAAAACAACGATCTTCAATCTTCAGCAACAACCTCCCGTCTGCTGACATGTCAGTTCAGGTATTCTTGGTTCTTCAGCTAAACAGGCGCATGTAAGTGCCTTGGTCGAACGGGGCGGTATTCTAGACGCTTAGACTAACAGGGCGGCATCAAGAGTCGAGTTTCCTATTTGCTATTCAGTCTAAAGTGGGATCATGGGCCGGTCCGTCCCTCTCGACATCTCGATCCTGTTTGAGTTTGATTAGTAAGAAAATAGCTTGTGTGCGTAAAACAAGAGTTGCCAGCCTTGACAGCTATGGTGGAGTATGTTCTATACTGTGTTGCGTCATATGAAGTTGTTCTGTAAACATTGGTTCTTCCATGTAATGTAAAATGGCGTCTGAAAATATATGTGTGGTAGAGGTTAAAGACGTAAGATTGGGGTCAGCAATGGCGGCTTCAGCGGTCATCATCATGCGATTGACGTGTGCGATCATGCTTCTTTACATCTTAGTGATTAGTGATGATCATCATTATGACACTCCGGACAAATCTATAAGTGTTCCGTTTTCCTTTTAAGCATCTCCCATAGCGAATATTGACCGATCGTATCTGTTCTGTGTTGGTTAACCAAATGTCTAGTGTTCTTGATAAAATCTTCCTGTCTCCCTCACTCTGGCTAAGGAAGTAGATTCCCAGGTTGCCTTCAAGTCTACACCTTCTCACATCTCGCTATCTCCAAGAGCATGCATCAGAGAGTGCGCTTATTTATATCCTTCTATACAAAGACACAAGACAGCCAAAATTGCTCACTGTCTGTCTTTCTCTTTCCATAAATCTTTGCGGTTGCGACATCTTGTTCTTATTTGTGTCTTTTCATAATGTCGCAGAAATATGATGAGTCATCCTTCGTGCGGGTGGCGAGGTAGCGGGTCCAACGCCTACACGAGACAGTTGGGCTCAAATGTTGACTTCTCGTTCTTGACTTTTAGACGTAAATTACAAGTACCGCGGAAGTCGGAGATGGTTCACCTGATGGAGAGGGACACTCGTAAAGGGATTCTTTACCACATACCCAATACCTTAGAAGTTATGTGAAGAGGTTCTTTACCACATACGCAGTATCTCAAAAGTTATGTAAAGGGGAACTTTACCACATACGCTGTATCTCAAAAGTTATGCACAGGGGAACTTTACCACATACGCTGTACCTCAAAAGTTATGTAAAGGGGAACTTTAGAACATATGCAGTACCTCAAAAGTTATGTAAAGGGGAAATTACCACATACGCTGTTCCTCAAAAGTTATGTAAAGGGGAACTTTACCACATACGCAGTACCTCAAAAGTTATGTAAAGGGTAACTTTATCACATACGCAGTACCTCAAAAGTTATGTAAAGGGTAACTTTATCACATACGCAGTACCTCAAAAGTTATGTAAAGGGGAACTTTACCACATACGCTGTACCTCAAAAGTTATGCAAAGGGGAACTTTACCACATACGCTGTACCTCAAAAGTTATGTAAAGGGGAAATTTACCACATACGCAGTATCTCAGAATTTATGTAAAGGGATTCTTTACCATACACCAAATACCCCAGAAGGTGTGTAAAGAGGTTCTTTGTTTTTTCATATACCCAATACCTTAGTTGGTGTGTAAAGGGATCCTTTACTTGCCCATATACCCAAACACCCCCAAGGCAAGTCAAAGGGCTCTTTGTTTACCAGACTAAACCTTAGAGAAATTACCTTGTAACAAACCCTAACCTTCTTTGTGTGCTAACAATGAGTCAAACAAGCTCGGCTGTTTTACAATACAGACTGTTCAGATCGGGTGTTGGTGTTAGGGTCGGGTTGGTATGACATCAAACTAGTGATATTAGTTGAATAAGTAACATTGAGACGGTAAGGCCAATTTAGTTAAAAGGCATGGGAATAGTTAGGTATGCATGACTCCTGCCAAAAAGGTTAGAGATAACCTCAGACGTAAGTACTATTCAACGAATTTTAATTTTCAGTTATATTGTCTATTTGCGTGTATTTCTTTAGCTCTGTTTGTGTTGTATCTATCTATCATCTATCTATCTATCTATCTATCTATCTATCTATCTATCTATCTATCTATCTATCTATCTATCTATCTATCTATCTATCTATCTATCTATCTATCTATCTATCTATCTATCTATCTGTCTATCTATCTGCCTGTCTGTCTGTCTGTCTGTCTGTCTGTCTCTCCGTCCGTCCGTCCGTCCGTCCGACCGTCCGTCCGTCCGACCGTCCGTCCGTCCGACCGTCCGTCGACCGTCTTTCCGTCCATCATTTATTTCTCTCATCTCTCATTCTTCCTAATTCTCTATCTGTCTGTCTACCTGTCACTTTGGATGGCTGGCTGAGTGTGTGTCTGTCTGTCTGAGGGTCTGTCTGTCTGCCTGCCTCTCTCTCTCACACACTCTCTCTCTCACTCTGTCTATCTCTCTCTCTCTCTCACTCTCTCTCTCTCTCACTCTCTCTCTCTCTTCCTGCCTGGCTGGCTGTCTTATCTATTCACCCATCTATGCTTTCACTGTCAGTCCGTCCGCCAGCCGGTCGTCTTTCAGTCTGTTTTCCTGCATGTCCGTCAATCCATCCGTCTGTCCATCTGTCTGTCAGTTATCCGTTCATCGGCCTACATTCCCGTCTGTTTTGTTGGTCAGTATAGCTGTCCTTTTTTTTTTTTTTGTCGGCTGTCTGATCGGCTGGCATACTGTTGATCTTGGCCTTGTTCTGTCTCTGTGTCCGAATGTCTCTTTGTCTGTGTGTCTTACTTGATTGTCTGCTTACTTGATTCTCCTCCTGTTTGAGAAGTAATTCCTGACACTCGCACTCATACATACTATGCACTCACACAAACACACGTCACACTAGTATATAAACACACATATACTCACACACATACACTCACACACATACACTTACACTCATACGCACCATACACTCACACAAACACTCACAGAAGTATACAAACACACATACACTCACCAACATATACTCACACACTTAGACACATACACACACATACGTAACACTCACACAAGCTGCGTGGCGCTGCGTGGTCTCGGGGTATGGTGTCCGCCTCGAGTGCTGGAGGTCCCGGGTTCAAGCCCCGGTGAGGACCAGGATTTATTTAAAAAATCCACCGGGACGTCCAGTAGTTTCCCCTGGTCTCTGGGTAGTGAGATCGGAAGCCCGTGTGCATTGTTGCGCACGTAAAAAATCCCTTGGCAGGTGGAAATCGAAAAAGAGTAGCCTAACGGCGCTGCCCGGGCAAAATTTCGAGTTAAAAATCTACCCAAAGTATTTCAGGATCCTCGGCGGTGCTACGGAGTTCGTGCACTGAGCTGAGTTTCTCCAGACTCAGGTTTGAGCTAGGAGGAGAACGGAGCACTTATGGGTTGCACCCGCGTGCCGTGATGTTGATCCATAAACTAAACTAAACTAAACTCACACAAGCACACACGCACACATGTATACACACACATACGCTCATAAACTCACACACATACACATACATGTACTTACACACACACACACACTCACACACACACACACACACACACACACATATACACACCCTGGGCGTATGAAATTTATCCTATCTGGTTAGCAGTTTTATTGCCACTTAGTTATATGTATCCCCCTCCCATTCCCCCATCTCTCTCTCCTCTTTCTCTCTCCTCTCTCTCTCTCTCTCTCTCTCTCTCTCTCTCTCTCTCTCTCTCCTTCACTCTCTCCTTCTCTCCCTCTCCTTCTCTCTCTCCCTCCTTCTCTCTCTCAGCCACGCCTACACTTTCTCAAACACTCAAAACACATAGGGCGGCGGCACACATCCGCCCCACCAACATTCCTTACTTAATACATCGTGTGCAACTGTATCTATCCACTTGGCATAAATTATGTTAAGCACACTTGACTTACAAACTGTTGTAAAGCCATGTCGGGCCTTGAAGCCGCCTTTCGTCCATGTGTAAAGTGGCTGGTACCAAACACCACAGATGTTTTATTGTGCCTTTCTTCACCACACTTGGGATGTATCTTACAACAGCAGGTGTTGATCTTCTGTGGCTCTGTGCATACCTGCTCGACGTGCTGTTTAGAGCATTCCTCCACTGGATAACTCACAGAACAACTTTTTTTGTGTGTGTTTGGTTGACAGGTTCGAAATTAGCCGTTTAATTTCGTAAGATAGAGATACAGTATCGTGCCGGTTTTTGCAGGTGAATTATAGTCATCATCGTGTGTGGTGTAGGGCAGCGCTGGTGATCGTGTTCGTTTACTAACATCTGTTTTCTGTGTTGTTGATTTAAGTTCGACTGTGGATAATCTTTTGTGTCTCTCTATCAGTTTGAAAAGAAGTTATTTTCTCCCTCTGTCAGCCTGTCAAGCGTGACCTCCCTCTGTCAGTCTATCAAGCAGGATCTCCCTCTGTCAATCTGTTAAGCATAATCTCCCTCTGTCAATCTATAAAGCATAATCTCCCTCTGTCAATCTATAAAGTATAATCTCCCTCTGTCATTTGTTCAAGCTTGATCTCCCTCTGTCAATCTATTAAGCGTGAACTTACTCTGTCAATGTATAAAATTTAAACTCCCTCTGTCCTCCTATCAAGCGTGATATTCATATGTCAATGTATAAAGCATAATCTCCCACTGTCAATCTATAAAGTATAATCTCCCTCTGTCATCCTATCAACCGTTATCTTCCCGCTGTCAATCTATAAAGCACATTCTCCCTCTGTCAGTCTATGAAGCGTGATCTTCCTCTGCGAATCTATAAAGCATCAACTCTCTCTCTCTCTCTATCTATCAGCCTGTCAAGCGTGATCTCCCTCTGACAAACTATCAAGCGTGTCCCCTTCAGTCAATCTATAAAGCATAATCTCTCTCTCTGTCTCTCTCACTCTCTCTCTCTCTCTCTATCTATCTCTCTCTCTCTCTCTCTCTCTCTCTCTCTCTCTCTCTCTCTCTCTCTCTCTCTCTCTCTCTCTCTCTCTTCAGGCTGTCAAGCGTAATCTCCCTCTGTCAATCTATAAAGAATCTCTGCATTGTCTTAAATGCCTTAAACGTATCTATTGCGACAAGATTCTCCAGCCGTTATCAAAAATCCTTTCTGTTACTATAAGGTTCTCTAACCTTCTTTAATATCCAACAATCTTGATGTTCCTATAAGTTTATCCAACCGTTCCTAATATCCGTAAACCTGACTGCTTATACAACTTTCTCCAGCCGATTTTAACACCTTTAAAACCATCGGTTGCTAAACTTTCTCCAGCCGTTTCAATCTATTAAACATGACTATTCCTACAACCTTATCTACCTGTTTCTAATGCACGGAAGCTTGAATGTTGCTACACCCTTCTCAGCCTCTCTAAGCACGTAAATCTAACTATTGCTACAAACTTCTCCAGCCGTCTCTAAACACGTAAATCTAACTGTTGCTACAACCTTCCCCATCCGTCTCTAAACACGTAAAACTGACTATTGCTACAACCTTCTCCAGCCGTCTCTAAACACGTAAAACTAACTATTGCCACAACCTTCTCCAGCCGCCTCTAAACACGCCAACCTTACTGTTGCTACAAACTTCTCCAGCCGTCTCTAAATATGTAAACCTAACTGTTGCTACATACTTCTCCAGCCGTCTCTAAACACGTAAACCTAACTGTTGCTACAATCTTCTCCAGCCGTCTCTAAACACGTAAACCTAACTGTTGCTACAATCTTCTCCAGCCGTCTCTAAACACGCTAACCTAACTATTGCTACAGCTGTCTCTAAACACATACATCTAACTGTTGCTACAACCTTCTCCGCTCGCCTCTAAACACGCAAACCTAACTGTTGCTATAACCTTCTCAAGTCGTCTATATACAACCAAACTTTTGCTACAACCTGCTCTAGTCGTCCCTAAACACGTAACCCTAACTGTTGCTACAACCTTCTTCAGCAGTCTCTAAACACGTAACCCTAACTGTTGCTACAACCTTCTTCAGCCGTCTCTAAACACGCAAACCTAACTGTTGCTACAATCTTCTCCAGCCGTCTCTAAACACGCAAACCTAACTGTTGCTACAACCTTCTCCAGCCGTCCCTAAACACGTAACCCTAACTGTTGCTACAACCTTCTTCAGCCGTCTCTAAACACGCAAACCTAACTGTTGCTACAATCATCTCCAGCCGTCTCTAAACACGCAAACCTAACTGTTGCTACAACCTTCTCCAGCCGTC
Source organism: Cepaea nemoralis (assembly GCA_014155875.1). Classification (NCBI taxonomy): domain Eukaryota; kingdom Metazoa; phylum Mollusca; class Gastropoda; order Stylommatophora; family Helicidae; genus Cepaea; species Cepaea nemoralis. The sequence goes on from JACEFZ010020220.1 coordinate 12,214, forward strand.
TCTAAACACGCAAACCTAACTGTTGCTACAATCTTCTCCAGCCGTCTCTAAACACGCAAACCTAACTGTTGCTACAACCTTCTTCAGCCGTCTCTAAACACGCACACCTAACTGTTGCTACAATCTTCTCCAGCCGTCTCTAAACACGCAAACCTAACTGTTGCTACAACCTTCTCCAGCCGTCTCTAAACACGCAAACCTAACTGTTGCTACAATCTTCTCCAGCCGTCTCTAAACACGCAAACCTAACTGTTGCTACAACCTTCTCCAGCCGTCTCTAAACACGTAAGTCTAACTGTTGCTACAGCCTTCTCCATCCGTCTCTAAACACGCTAACCTAACTGTTGCTACAGCTGTCTCTAAACATATAAATCTAACTGTTGCTACAACCTTCTCCACTCGCCTCTAAACACGCAAACCCAACTGTTGCTATAACCTTCTCAAGTCGTCTATATACAACCAAACTTTTGCTACAACCTGCTCTAGTCGTCCCTAAACACGCAAACCTAACAGTTGCTACAACCTTCTTCAGCCGTCTCTAAACACGTAAATCTAACTGTTGCTACAGCTGTCTTTAAACACATAAACCTAACTGTTGCTTCAACCTTCTCCAGCTGTCTCTAAACACGCAAACCTAACTGTTGCTACAATCTTCTCCAGCCGTCTCTAAACGCGTAAACCTAACTGTTGCTTCATCCTTCTCCAGCCGTCTCTAAACACGCAAACCTAACTGTTGCTACAATCTTCTCCAGCCGTCTCTAAGCACGTAAACCTAACTGTTGCTACAATCTTCTCCAGCCGTCTCTAAACACGTAAACCTAACTGTTGCTACAACCTTCTCCAGCCGTCTCTAAACACGTAAATCTAACTGTTGCTACAGCTGTCTCTAAACACATAAATCTAACTGTTGCTACAGCTGTCTTTAAACACATAAACCTAACTGTTGCTTCAACCTTCTCCAGCCGTCTCTAAACACGCAAACCTAACTGTTGCTACAAACTTCTCCAGCCTTCTCTAAACACGCAAACCTAACTGTTGCTACAATCTTCTCCAGCCTCTCTAAACACGCAAACCTAACTGTTGCTACAATCTTCTCCAGCCGTCTCTAAACACGCAAACCTAACTATTGCTACAATCTTCTCCACCCGTCTCTAAACACGTAAATCTCTCTGTTGCTACAGCTGTTTTTAAACACGTAAACCTAACTGTTGCTACAGCCTTCTCCAGCCGTCTCTACTATAGTTAGCTGCATTCCATTACAGGACTTTGCCATCAACCCCAGCATGTGTTGCCTGTTGATGATTGACTAAGCAATTTGTTACTTCAGTCGTTCGCCATTGCTTTCTAAACTTCTGACTCCTCTTACCATGAAAATCCAGGCAAAGCGGTCAGCTTCCAAATCGCCTGCGTCTGATTTCGAACCCCCGACTCTGTACTTTGAGGATACGTGAAACACAGTTTCAGAATACCCTAAGCCATAGCGCCAGTTATTATTACTATAAACCCTGCCTGTTTTTACGTTTTCATCAATCAATCAATCATGTGCCATCTCCACAATGAAAGTTGGCCGCAATGGATCTCCAACAGTCTATCTGTCTCTCGCATGGTAATACTCATTATTTATGCTGCAATATTCATTTGACAATGTGTTTTTTTTCCTATGTGAATGTAACATGCACACTTGATGAACGAAAGATGAGTGATTGGAAGGGCCGAATGTAAGACTGGTCTGCGTACCCAATGTGTGACCCTTTGAAAATAAAATTCGTTCGTTCGTTCATTCGTTCGCATTGATTGTACAGTCAGTCAACCTGCTATTCGTACATCTCTTGGTGTTATCTTCCCTGTCTCTTGCTCGTTTGACCCTTATCCCCCGTCTGGTTTTTATAAGACTGTTATGTCTTTTAACGACCTTCTTCAGCCATTTATAATACCTTTCATCTACCCATATTTTTGCAACTTTCTCCATTTGCTCTCTTCTCATAACGCGATCAAAGCATAGCGACTGCCTGTTCGCTCTGATCTAGGTCATCTTCTCCCTTTTCATCTTTGTGTACTTTGATGTTGTTAAACCTTCTCCAGCTGTCTTTAATAGAAATTAACTGATTCAGTGCCAAACATAGTAGGTGTAGACCAAACATGTTACACAGTTAAATGAAGAAGTCAATCAATCATGTGCTATGCCGGAAAGCGTGGGCGGTCATGACTCGCCATTTCACTCGATCACCAATGTCGTGGATCAGCTCAGTGTTCCTGTCTCGTCCATGCCATGTGGCCAAGCCATCCAGGTATTTTCCTCTCGAAATAATGAAGAAGTATTACAATGTAAATGTCCGTTCACTGAGCGTTAAAATTGCTGAAGATACCACGAAACAAAACTAAAACACGATGTATGGCGATACATAGTCATTCTGTCCAAATAAGAAGTCAGCTTGCGCGATATAATATCCCTTGCCATTGAACAGTTAAGTATATTTTAACAACATTCTACAGCTGTCTTTCTTGCCCTTAAACCTGTTATTTGTTACAGCGCAGTTATATCAGTACCATTTATATACAACAGTTACTAAGTGTATGGCTTCCTTCGCTTTTTCCCTATATGGAGATGTACTGTTGTTATGCATGTTAGTTGTTTATTGCGTTTATTTTGTGATTTGTGTCTAACTTATATGTTTTCTGATGAAAGTGTGTCGCCGCTACGTCCTCTGTTTTTCTTTCTTTCTTTTTTTCGTAGTTTCCTATTATTTACAGTGTAGTTCGGGCGCTGTATTGAAATTTTCCTTCTGTGATCTTTGTGCGGAGATTAAGGCACTTATTGAGGTATCGGTATTATTCTGTGTGTGTGTGTGAGGGTGTGAGTATGTGTATATATATATATATATATATATATATATATATATATATATATATATATATATATATATATATATATATATTGTTGGGGAATCATTCAGGCCATGCAAGTAGCATGAGAAGTAAAGCGAGAATTAAATCTTTAGGTATTGATTGGTATTCATATAATTAGAAGAAAGAAGTAGAGACGGTGAGTTGAGTTGAGTTAAGTCAAGAACCGAAATCACAGCACTCAGAATATTCCCCATTCTTGTTCCTTTCTCATTATTAACAACCAGTGAAGAGTCCCGATACTAATGGTACCAACTACAGGCACTGTGCGTTTGTATCGCCTTCCCTCGGAGTACTGAGTGTTGGTCACTCCTTTCCTTTCCTCGCCATCCTCTCCCGATCATGATGATTTATCTTCTCTCCCACTCTATAACATGATCCCAAAGGACATTGACCACATCTTAGTTATCATGCACCAACACCCCCACCTACCGTTGCAGACCCAGCCAATCTATCCTCGTCTTTCGTTTCCCAGCATACCATCAGAGAGCAGTGGACACAATAGTCAACATGAGAAATAAATTATATGTGTCAAGTGTTTCCTCCAGGACCGCCACTTCAACGCAGTAATGAGAATGCCATTCAGCGTGAGCCCCTTAAAACCTAACCGAACCCGAAGAGCAGAGAGGAGAAAATATAACCAGTCTTGTTTAGGACTGACTCGAAAGACAACAAAGGAACAAAAGGATATCAAAACTTACCCCCCAAATAAATAACAGACCACAATTATAACTGACGCTGCAGAAGCAGGTTGAACGAGGCCGAATTGTTTTGTTTTTTTTTCGTAAATAGTGGAATGGATTGGATTGGATTGGGTTGCATTGGATTGGATTGTAATAGTTTCCTCATATCTCTACTTCTTTCGTCTACTTATACTCGTGGCTATAAATTTCGTCTACTTTTACGCGTGGCTATAAATTTCTTTGGATTTATTTCTTCTGATATTTACTATATCCTTTACATGGCAAGTCAACCGAATCTAGGACATCTGACATTTGCCAATCGGTGCACATCAATCCGATTATATCAGTGTGTTCGACCTACAGAGTAACCTTGTAATTGTTCACCTGGTCTTATCTTTTAAATCACGTTCCAGTTCTGTAATATAACACATGAACTTCCGTCCAGAACAGGTGTGTGCCGATGACAATGTATATATATATGTGTGTGTGTGGGAGGTGGGGGGGGGGGGGTATTTGTGTGTGATTGGTTAGTTAGTTGGTTGGTTTGTTGGTTGGTTGATTATCTAGCGAGCAAATGTGTGAGTGAGTGAGTTAGTGTGATAGTGAGTCGACAGATTATCCACATTGCACAGGGAACTACTTAGTCAATAGGTACCCCGATACCCCCTTCCCTCTACCTCCCAGCCACCCCACACCTCACTATCTCCCTCAGCGTCTAGTGACTGTCGACACCAGTTCTGTGTGAGTTCATCATTCTTCTTTGGCTTCCCACGTGACTCTCTAGTCTAGCTTGACCCTGTTTGACTTTATGTTCTAGCAGTCCTGTCACAGTTGCAGAACCACATCCATCCCTTGAGTCATTTACTTGAACCACATCCATCCCTTGAGTCATTTACTTGAACCACATCCATCCCTTGAGTCATTTACTTGAACCACATCCATCCCTTGAGTCATTTACTTGAACCACATCCATCCCTTGAGTCATTTACTTGAACCACATCCATCCCTTGAGTCATTTACTTGAACCACATCCATCCCTTGAGTCATTTACTTGAACCACATCCATCCCTTGAGTCATTTACTTGAACCACATCCATCCCTTGAGTCATTTACTTGAACCACATCCATCCCTTGAGTCATTTACTTGAACCACATCCATCCCTTGAGTCATTTACTTGAACCACATCCATCCCTTGAGTCATTTACTTGAACCACATCCATCCCTTGAGTCATTTACTTGAACCACATCCATCCCTTGAGTCATTTACTTGAACCACATCCATCCCTTGAGTCATTTACTTGAACCACATCCATCCCTTGAGTCATTTACTTGAACCACATCCATCCCTTGAGTCATTTACTTGAACCACATCCATCCCTTGAGTCATTTACTTGAACCACATCCATCCCTTGAGTCATTTACTTGAACCACATCCATCCCTTGAGTCATTTACTTGAACCACATCCATCCCTTGAGTCATTTACTTGAACCACATCCATCCCTTGAGTCATTTACTTGAACCACATCCATCCCTTGAGTCATTTACTTGAACCACATCCATCCCTTGAGTCATTTACTTGAACCACATCCATCCCTTGAGTCATTTACTTGAACCACATCCATCCCTTGAGTCATTTACTTGAACCACATCCATCCTTGAGTCATTTACTTGAACCACATCCATCCCTTGAGTCATTTACTTGAACCACATCCATCCCTTGAGTCATTTACTTGAACCACATCCATCCCTTGAGTCATTTACTTGAACCACATCCATCCCTTGAGTCATTTACTTGAACCACATCCATCCCTTGAGTCATTTACTTGAACCACATCCATCCCTTGAGTCATTTACTTGAACCACATCCATCCCTTGAGTCATTTACTTGAACCACATCCATCCCTTGAGTCATTTACTTGAACCACATCCATCCCTTGAGTCATTTACTTGTCCTTCCTCCCTGAAGGAATTGAGAATGCATGCTCGTGTTAGTGCGTGTCCTCCCCACGCAGTATTATTGCCCAACGATTGATACTTCTGAGCATTATATTTACAGAATAACAGATACGTCAGCCGGTACTCTTTCTTCGTCGAAATATCACAAAAAGAGTTTCAACACAGTGTCCAATAAATCCTATGCCTGGTCCATTGCTTCATCGCTTGCCACAGCAGCCACGCCCGCAAACCTGTCTGCTTGTTCTTTTCCCCTTACACCCGCCTGCCCTAGCACAAATATGAAGCAGATATTAGTTAGTCTAGACCTTTTTAAAGACTCACGATATTGCCTTCTGGCTGAACCCATCTTGATGTGCCTTAGTATACTCATGGAGTTTTCATGCTGGTTGACCGCTGCCTCTTATTTCAGAAACTATGCCTTCCATAACTGTTCATTCCAAACTACTGTGGTCAAAGTGTTTCAGTTTCCGAGACAAAATACTGTTGTTATTGTTGTTTGTTTAAATAAGGGCTCGAGTTTCCCCAGGGGCCATTACCGCCCCGCGAGGTCCCACGTCCCCGCATGTCATTCGGATTACCGCCTCTGCTGGTGGCTGTGACAAGATCAGTTGCAAATGTCTACACTTTAATTTTGAGCCAGTTTTCTTCAGTGTTCGGATGTTGTGGAATGTCACTATTGTTCTTCTCATTGGTCCGCGGTATGATAAGACTGTTTATGTAATATTAAGTTCAAGAGATTATCATAACGATTATAGTTATAACTTTTTCTATAGTGTATTGAACCACAAAGCATGTTGTTTCGTGACCTAGTTTAGTAGTACCTGCGCGGGACACCCAGGCACTCAAGCCTGAAATGCGTCGAACAATACCCTTGAAACATATGTCAAACAGAAACTATTGACCGTATCGTAGACAAAGATTTATGTTAGGCGTTGTCTTGACTCCTTCAACTCAGCCGGTGTTTGACGTGACAATCCACCTGGTCGCTTACACGTTGATCATTATGGTGTTGTCTCCCTTGCGTGTACTTGTTATCAAATGAATTATGTCCCATGTTTATTGATAACTTCACTAAAGGGTTAGATATCACAAGTTAAGCTGTTAGCGGGCGGTTACCAAAATTGCTGTGCAAATTTGGTCGATTGTGAGCCTACAGTCAAAATTTTAAGTATACTTTAGATATTTTACAGATACTGTCTTCACCTGTCAACAGGTAACACAATTCAAAGGCTAGTGCTTAACTCCTAAACTTTACCGTAGACCGTAGATCATATTGCCATGACAAAAGTCTTGGTCTATCAAGCCTGTGTCCTTAGTACTCTTCTTCAGTGAAACCTGGACAACTTACTCACACCAAGAGAAACGTTTAAACAGCTTTCATATGCGATGTCTGCGAAGAATACTTGGTATTAAGTGACAAGACAAAATCACAAATACTGAAGTATTGGACAGATCAGGTTGTGTGACGGTTTATTCCATGCTCAGTCTTCGTAGACTTATATGGATAGGACACATTAGGAGTATGGATAACGATAGAATACCAATGGACATATTTTTTTAGTGAATTAAAGATGGGTAAAATATCTCGGGGTTCGGTCTCTACTGCGATACAAATATGTGTGTAAGCGGGACATGATTGATACAAGCATTGATAATGCAATTTGGGAGCAAGTCGCCGCTAACCGTGTTGCATTGAGGGCAAAGATAAATGAAATAAAGACAAAGGAGAAAATGATTGCAGATAGGTCACACATTGAGCTTGTGAGACGTAAGATGGTGCGTAATAGGTGGAAATGACCATGATTTCACATGCATCCATTGTGGACAAACATTTTCAGCACGAATTGGTCTGATTAGTCAAATTCGCAACCGCCATGGGATTTAGCTGTTATGCCTATTTGAAGCACAACGTAACTATCGTCTGTCAAGACGGCAAGGTGCCAGTCAGTCAGGCAGATCAGGCGTCGGCAACCTACGGCACGTAAGCCAAACTGGCACGTGGAACGATTGTCAGTAGCACGCTGAGAAAATTGAAATATAGTATATGATTTCATAAAAAGTGAACTTTTAATTACACAGAAGCGTATAATTCTTTTAAAGTTTAAGTCTAGTTTTACATTCCTTTTAACCAAAAGTTGTTACATAGTGGAGGTAAGAAATGGCGACTTGATGCAAACTGTGTGATTTGGAGCAACAATGCCATTTGCTATTTTAAAACTAAAAATAAAACGAATACATGTACTTACAAAATTGTTTAAGAGTTCACATTAATCTGTATAAAATACAGTGGCCTTAGGTTGACACGTTGGGTGACTTTGCAATATAACTTTGATAAACACTACTGAAATGTTGCCAATTTCTGTGGTCTGCTAACTGGCGCGGGCGGTCAAGCACCTTCACACATCTCTGTCCCTGGTGTTCTCGATCAATTCCACTGATGATATTTCATTATACCACCGTTCCAGTGGATTCAGCACCATTTCTCTTGTTCTCTGCCTGTCTCTTTACGTTGGAAAGGTGAGCGAACAACTTAGGAGGAGCTTAGAAGCAGCGGAGATGTGGGTTCTATGACAAATATTGCAATATCTTGGATTGATTTATTTGGTTGTTTCTGGATTTGAGGTTTGACGATTGAGCACAACACACTAGTGGCAGCTCTGATCGCATTCCGGTACAAATCTTGAGCCTTGTCCTCGTCGGATTGGAAGCATTAGAACTCGGGTTTAGTGCTTCCAATCCGACGTGGGCAAGGCCCAATGTTTGTACCACGATCAGCGTTGCCAGTAGTGCTCAAATCTTCACACTTTGTATTGCCAGAGTAACTAACATCGATTGCTTCGAAAACGGCTAATGAAAGTGGAACATTATATACGAATATAAGAAGGCAACAAACAGCGTTATTTTGTCATGAGATGAAGAAAGAGATATAAGAAAATATCGTGACAATTAGGAGAGGCTGGTTCATCTTGGGCTAAGTAGAGGATCTGGGCGACACTCAACGAGTAAATAAAAATGCAGGTGGGGGTTCAATCAGCTGCGATTGATACTGTGAGCATGGGATCTCTTCATTATCTAATGCTAAAAGAGAATGACCACGTGTGGAAATTGTCAAGTGAAATTATGTTGATTATTGATTTTGTATTTCAAATTGAAATAACAAACAAACATGAAGATAAAATGAAAGAAAATATAAAGAAAAGCTCCAAACCTCACGTTGTAAATGATTAAGTCTTGAAACCTATTTTCTATTATTATTTCTGTCGACTTTACGTTATTTCGTTCGGACATTTTGAATACTCATCTGTGACTGATTTGTGTCCGTTCTCTAGAGGGGTTTTTGTTGTGCCATTGTTTGTTTGTTTGTTGTTGTTTTGTTGTGTTTTTTTTTTTTTGGGGGGGGGGGGGAGGGGAGCCTTCGCCCGCTTTGAAATCAAGCATAGTCCATACCCGTGCTACTACTCCCGGTGCACTGGAATGATTTTTGCGTGTGCATTAGCTATCCCTATCACTAGTGTCCCTCGCCATCCGACTTATGCGGTGTATTTGTAATTTACGTCCCCAAGTCAAGAAGTCAACATTCTAGTTTGATAAAGAACTTTCTCGAAAGGCTAGTTTGTTCGTGTGTCTTATCTTAATTCTTCCTGGTTACATTTCGTTTTCATTAGTTTTTGAAGACTTCAGACTCAACACGCCGGAACTTCGGTTGTAATCTTAGCCTAAAGCAAACGAGGCCACACTCCAGGTTGGAGTTCCTTAAAGATTACGCTAGGGTGTCCTCAGGCCGGAAGCTGAAGTAACGCAGTGACGTAAATAGGCGTGACCCGTGCGACCTACTTGACTTGAAGAGGTGGAGATATTACTTAAGGCGATGTGGTCTCTCTCTCTCTCTCTCTCTCTCTCTCTCTCTCTCTCTCTCTCTCTCTCTCTCTCTCTCTCTGTGTATTTCTCTCCTCTTCCTTTCTCTTCTCTTCTCTTCTCTTCTCTTCTCTCAAACACTGGTTATTATTTTCTGACCCTGTCTCTTTTCTATTTCTCTTGTTTTTCTTTTTATTTCTCTCTCGTTCTCTCCCTCTCGTTTTCTCTCTCTCCCTGTCTCTCTCTCTCTCTCTCTCTCTCTCTCTCTCTCTCACACACACACACACACACACACACATATGGAAAAGGCAACTAACACATCACACGCTGCAATTGATACTTCACACACACAATTGATACCCCATACACACGACAATTGATACCTCACACACACGACAATTGATACCTCACACACACGACAATTGATACCTCACACACACGACAATTGATACCTCACACACACGACAACTGATACTCCACACATAAAATCTTGTCTGTCTCTAACACTTCCCCACTCAAACTAGCTAAGTCTTGTCTGGCTTGTTCTATTTCCTTCTGCAATCCTTCAACTGCAAGTTGTTTACAGAAAGCAGCAGTAAACTTCTTGCCATTGACATCTCCATGCAGCATGTTCTCAAACTCAGCTGATGTATGCCGGCAACGTCTTCTCTCCTAACTTTGCCTGTCTGTTCGATTCCAGAACAGGAAAAAGAAAGAAAAAAAAGAATACATCACAGAATCGCTCAGCGTTATTTTTATTGATCATTTTCCTTGTTTGCTCCACGTCTACAATTTATCTTCTGAACGTCAATCCAATTTAAAATGTCAACTTGGAGACGGGGAAGAACTGGGGCTGCTCTCACTTCATGGGGAAATCTCATTTATCTTTTTCTTTACCTTGGATACCAAGTTTTGACAAGATGTCTTATCGTCTGAAGGTAAAGTCGCAGCTGCCAGTGACAGCCGCCGTTTTGAAATGATGCAGAGTGCATATCTTCTGAATTATCTTTGCGATTATCCTCTGAGTGTTTACCTTATCTTTTCGCGTGCTCGAGTGACATATGCGTTACGTTAACTCACACATGGATATGTGGTCAACATGCCCTAATGGACAAGAGCCTTCGTTGTTCAACGTCCGCTGCGCTGATGCTGGGGTAGTAGGGCTCTTTCCCTACACCGGTTAGGTCAATTGGGCTTAAATGTCGAAATTGTCAGATAGAAATGGCAAACTACTGAACGTAAAATGTCTAGAAAATTAACCTCCGGTTGGGGTTGATCACAGCGTTCAGCAAAAGATATGCAATATTTTAAAACACATAGATACACGCAATATCACACATACACATACTTATATATAGGGTGTATTTTTAATGACTGTGCAGTGTTTGAAAATATTGCCGGTCAAAGTTTTGTATTTACCCTATGTAAAGTTCATGCAACATAATAGGTAAATACAAAACTTGGATCGGCAATATTTTCAAACACTGCACGGTCGTTAAAAATACACCCCGTTTAAGTGTTGTAGGGGCGCCATGTTGAAAGCATCAACACTCGGTGTCAGTTACCGATTACAGTATTTTGTGGTTAAGATATCTACTTATAGGCAGTAACGGACCGTTCAGCATGTTAGCTTGTCCGATGGCAAGTTGACGCTGATGAAGTGGGTTTCTTAAACAGCAGACAATATGCTGGATATGTTATTCCTTTAGAGGAGCGGCTGGCCGAGTGGTTAGAAACGCCGAACTCTCCTTCGGGAGACCCGGGTTCGATCCCTCGGTAAGGTGTGGGATTTTTTTCTGTCGGGGGCAAAAAGAAAATCCTAACCTGCACAGTTCGCGGCGACTGCACTAGCCAGGCGGCCTTAATTCCTCAGGCTCAAAGACCCCTCTGCCATACACCGCAAGGTACTATATTGGCAGTAAATGACAGTTTTTGACAGTTATTCCTTCAGTAGTTAAGGCTCCTGGTAATCATGTTTTAGATCCAGGTCGCCACTCGTTAATGGTGTCAACTTCTTTTCCAGTTGTTGTTGTTGTTGTTGTTGTTGTTGTTGTTGTTGTTGTTGTTGTTGTTGTTTGTTGTTGTATTCCACTTATGCTTTTATGCAAATATGGGACTGACATATGCTTAATACATATCAAAGCTTGTAAAAAGAGTCTTTTACTTTTACGTTACAGTCCTTCCATTCTGTAGAAACAGGTGTTCTGACTCCATTAAACTGTCGATCCATCGGTTGCTTATAATTGGGCCTTTATATTGTTTTCCTTTCTATTTGCGGAAAATAGAGCTGCGTGTTTCGTTTCTTGGGTGCAGTCTTTCTGTTCTGTGTTTATATCTGTCATTATTTGTCTGCTATCTCTTTGCAATTGGTACGTTGTGTGTGTATGTGTGTGTGTGTGTGTGTGTGTGTGTGTGTTTGTCTGTCTCTCCCTCTCTCTCTCTCACACACACACATACTCTCTCTCTCTCTCTCTCTCTCTCTCTCTCCTCTCTCTCTCTCTCTCTCTCTCTCTCTCTCTCTCTCTCACCCTTCCCTCCTTAAAATTTTGAAACATACCAGACGCCAGTATCGACAAAAGGAATGACGACAGAAAACAAACATATGCAGGACGCTGAAAACCAAACAGTAACAAAACAAACGCCCAAAAGAACGATTTCTTGAAAACAAACAAGGCGGGCATGCTTCATTGGAAACAATGAACACGCCAATAATACAGCCAGGGCACGAAGTAAAACGAACTAAAAATTTCCCAGCCAAGATAACAAAGCCAAACATAAAAAACGACGGAAGAATAATTTCTTGGCGTCAGATTTTATGAGCCACCGCTGAGTTGGGGCACAGTGGAAATATTTGAGCAGAAGTTTTCTGGTCGTTTTGAGACTGTCTTGTCCTTCATGAACACATTCTGGGAGGGGGGGGGGGGGGGGGGGGGGGGGGGGGGGGGGTTTTTTGGTTTTAAAAAAAAAGGGGGGGGTTTTTTTTTTTTTTTTTTTTTTTTTTTTTTTTTTTTTTTTTTATTTTTTTTAATAATAAAAAATTTAAAAATTTTAAAATTTTTAAATTTTTT
>JACEFZ010020221.1:0-74455 GCA_014155875.1 Cepaea nemoralis
TGACAGAACTCCCGGCGGTCATTTTTCAGACTAGACTCTATGTTTAGCTTTGAGGCATCTTAAATTTAAATGCTGTAAATAATTAAGATGATTATAGAAACATTTATTCTCCTTGATTGTCTATTTAATTGTAATTGATTGTGTATACGAGTATTATCAAAGATGTCAACATTAGGAGAGTGTATAGAGGCAGGTAAAGACCTTAGATATACTGGGGATAAGTTAGAGAAATGGGCAAATGATAAATTTAAAGAACTTAAAAATGCTGAAAGAGATGAACGTGCACAAGAACGCCAGCATCAGAAAGACCTTGTTGAATTGGCAGAAGCCACAAAATTAAAGGAAGTAGAACTGGTTGAGGCCACAAAATTAAAGGAGTTGGAAATAAAAGAAAAACAACTTGAACTTGAGGCACAAACACAGGTGAAATTGAAGGAGTTAGAGATTGAATCTCATGTACAGATTGCCACCACCAAATTAAAGAGTAAAGAAGAGGAGAATAAGTTCAACAAGTACAAAGGGTTGGTCAAACCCTTCTGCCAAGGCGACTCCATATCTGCATGGACTGAGAATGTGGAATTCCAGCTTAAATTCCAGGAAGTGCCACGAGAACATTGGGCGATGGTCTATATGAAGAACCTCTCGGGGGAGCCCTTAAAAGTGATAGAATCTATCCCCCAAGAGCTAGAAGTAATTATGATTACATTAAACAACGCATTATGCAACATTTTTTGCTAGACGCCCCAGGTTACCAAATTCAGTATTCTAAATTAAAACCTAAACCAAATGAAACGTTCATTGACTATGTTTCTAACGTACAAAGTGTATTTTGCAAATGGCTAAACGCTGCAAAAGGTGGACAAAAGCTTTGATAAACTCAAAAACTTGATGATAATGGACAAAATCATCTCCACTGTACCTTCTCCCTTTGCAAAGTTTCTGCAGCAAGCTGACGTTGAGTCATTAGAACAATTAGAAAAACGGGGGTCCGCATATTTTTCCTCAAATCGAGACATTTTTAAGTCATCTGTAGAAGAGTCTGAAATTGTAGCATTTGCCAACGGTAAACCTCAGAAACCATTTCAAATGAGGGATAAACCTAAATCAAAGCCACCTCAGTGTCCATATTGTCACTTGATGCATGACCAGTTTTCTATGTGTGACAAAAACCCAGGATATTCGTCTCACTTAGAGATGATGATAAAGAAGCAAGAGAGCAAAAGAAACACGTATAGACGTGCAGTCAAATGCTACTTTTGTCGGGCATTTGGTCACTATAGCTCCAGGTGTGTTGGACGTCAGAGACTGAGAGCCAGTAATGCTGTACTTGTCGATACTTCGTCTGAGAGTGAAGGTGAACATGAGAGTGAAAGTGAAGAAGTGTTACCATACAGTAATAACATTGTAGCTGCTAGTGATGTTTTAAACTTTGATAGTTGTGTTATATGCCATAATTTTCATGAAGACGGAGTGCTGACATGCGGGCACACAATACCATGTGCCACAGAAAATGCAAATGCAGTAATGGCCTCCAGAGGCAAATTATTATTCCAGATACACCCTGTAAATGTTTAATAGATAGCGGGAGTACTCTCATTGGCCTTAGAAAGGAATTGGCCAAGCCAGAAGATTATACGGGCGGCTTTGTAAAGTGCCGTACCTTCTCGGGTAACATAGAAAAATACCCATTAGCAAAAGCCCGTATAGACACTCCATTCCTGTCCGGCACATTTACGTGCGCCATCTTACATAATCCGTGTACGGATTTAATAATTGGTTACCTACCTCAGTTAAAGAACTGTACCGCAAAAGAAATATTAGCCTGGACAGAAACCCATAAGGCTAATGCTGTAACCAGGTCAGAAACACAGAAACAAAAAGACGACCTGGAAAAAGAACTGCCACACATTATAACACCAAGTGGCACAATGACTAACATCATCAAAGAAAATTTCATAAAGGCGCAACGCGCCTGTCAAAGACTGAATATAGAAGACCACCCTGAATGACGTGGTCTACCTCAAGATAGAAGACCACCCTGAATGAGTGGTCTACCTCAAGTAGATTCGAGGTAACCCAGTGCCCCTACATGAGGGCAGGTAGGTGATAGGGAGGGGAACTATTAACTAGTTCTCTCATGAGACACGGAGATGTCAACCACGAGAGTAAGCACTCTGGTCACGGCAGAATCACGCTACGTGATAGCCCGGAGAAGTGGAATCCCACTCAAGAGTAAACGGCTACTCTAAAGCGTGCTGAGTGTTGCAGCACGCAAAAAGCCGATGGACGCACGAGGTCCTTCCGCGGGCTGTGTAGCCACGTGAGTAGAATAGTCAGACGGGGACTGACTTTCATAGTGAGCGCATCGATTAGTGTCGATGCGAGTTTCCTTAGCCAAGTAGATAGAGTTAGCTGTGGGGATAGGATATGACTGGATAGGGAATAGGATATGACTGGATAGGGAATTCTGTGTCTTTATGTGTGATTTAATAGCGACCTTTTTTGTGCAGTAATCTATTGTTAAAGAGCCAGTGACAATAAAATGCATCATCCATACCTCTCGTACGACTTGCAATATTTTTGTGTGGTACGGGAGAAGTTGATCCTGTAATGCCTGACGCATCGGTTGCTGACAGGCCAGGATTAAAGTGGTGTCAGAAGTGTAGCTTGGACAATTGTTCAAGCTAAAACACTCACCCACGGCTCTGAAAATATTATTGTTATTTAATCAGGGGGTTTTAATTTGTGTTAGTGTGATAATGACGTGTGCAGACTAGGTCGAGTTTGCGAGCTGTGCTGTCCCTATCGTGACCAAATCATTTTTATTTGTGCTTAATGAAATATTTTGTGCTTATAATCATGTGTTCTTCGAAGTTGTAAGTATTGATATTATTGTTTTCTATCATTTATTTATGTAATTACTTTTTTGTTTATGAATATGTGTCAAATATGATTCATGGCGGAGCGATACACAAAACAAAATGAGCCGAGAACATTATTGATTTTCCAATCTAAAAATAGCGCTGCGCCTCTGACGTATTGCGGCTGACAAACAGCTGTACTACGCCATTTGCAATCGGCGACGGATTGTTGACAAATCGCAAAGCGGCTGCTCGCCTGAATCATTGGCTTATACCAAACATTATTTGTTCAAATACGTTTTTTATTGAATATATTTATTTATTTAAACAGTATTATTACCTTTATATTTATTTCAAAGCATTTATTTAATTTTTTTATACACCTATTCTAATTTGTTACCGTCACGATGGCACTACTTTTGCTATGCAAATAAGACTTGGCCTGCACAACACTTCCATAGATTAAACTAGAATAGGAAAGCAAGGCATACGACGTTAGAACGAAGACAGGACATTGACATTTAATATTAATTAGACTACATTGTACTGTTCTGGGGGCATGTGATGTGATTGTACCAAATTGTCTAAAGTCATATATCTTTTACAAGTTGTTAATTGTTACTGCTCCTGTAAACCAGGCAAGAACAACAGCTGTCTGGAAGAAGAGTACAAGGTGTATGTCATTAGTGCCTACGATTTGACTTGAGGTGCCAATGAGTGTACAATGAGTGATCTGGAAAATTAAGATGAGTATACCCAAATGATTTTGCAGTGCATATGATAATAATGCATCTCTTTTTCAGCATGTGACGTATTAGCATATTTTGGTGATCTGTTTTTCAGGTTATAATCTAAGAGTATAGTTTTTTTTTTTCGTACATCAGGGGATTTAATAAACTAACATATCTAATATAAATAAGTGAATAGATATAAATAAGTGCCTATCAAATCTAGCTAATTACCAAACAACATGCAACTTTAGCTGATTTCATAAAAGCAGGCAAGGAATTAGAATACACAGGAAAGGACTTAGAGCAATATAGCTGATTAAGAAATTTAAGGAAGCAAAAGATGCTGAGAGAGATAACGTGCACGAGAAAGACACATCAAAAGGAGATTGGAGAACAAGAAAGACAACATCAGAAAGAGATTGTAGAACTAGCGGAGATAACAAAACAAAAGCAAATAGAACAAGATAGAGAGATTAAGCAAACAGTTAGAACATGATAAGGGAATTAAACAGAAGGAATTAGAAAATTAAACAACAAAGAAGTAGAATTAAAACAGAAAGAGATAGATGAAATGGCAAGAGTTAAGGAAAACAAATACAAGTGGAATCAGAGACACAGTTAAAGATGAAGGGATGGATGTAGATTCACACTTAGAGATCTCTCGTACTAAACTAAAGAGTCAGCAGGAAGAAAATAAATTTAATAAGTTATAAGAATATTAATTAAAACCATTCTGTAAAGAAGACTCCATATCAGCCTGGACAGAAAAGTCGAATATCAGTTTAAGTACCACCAAGTACCAATCGAGATGTTGGGCTATGATTTACATGAAGAACGTTAGTGGGGAGCCCCTTAAAGTGATAGAATCAATACCAACTGAGCTGTAGATCTAAACTATCGAGTACATCCATGATAGGATACTGCAACATTTCTTACTTGATGCCCCTGGGTATCAAGTACAGTTTTCCAACCTGAAACCAAAACCCAGTGAGACTTTCATTGATTAACGTCTCAAATGTCCAGAGCGTACTAAATAGATGGCTTAATGCTGCAAAACATAGGAAAAGATTTTGAAAAACTTAAAATTTAATAGCCATGGATAAAGTCATATCCACAATACCATCTCCTTTCGCTAAATTTCTTCAGCAGTCAGACATTGAGACCATAGAACAATTTGAAAAAAAGGCTCAGCTTATTTTCTCCTCCAATAGGGAGATCTTTAAAACATCTAATAGCGACTCTGAAATAGTTTCTTTTGTTAAGGACCAACCTAAAAGCTATCGTATAATAAAAAAACCATTTCAGAGTGTCCGACAAAAAAGACCATAAATTACCCAATGTGTGTATTGCCAACTTTTTCATGATACTTATTCTATGTGTGATAAATCGCCTAACTATCCGGCACATCTTGAAAAATGGTCATTAAGAAGCAACAAAAACAAGAGAACTGCTACAGGCGTGCAGTCAAATGCTTCTTCTGTTCCAGCTACGGCCATTATTCAAATAAGTGCCTGGGGCGCCAACGAATGAAGCCAACAGTGTCAGTGTTAATTGATACAGTCGTCTGATAGCGGTAGTGAGACTGAGTGTGAAGTCGAGAATGTATTACCATTCAACCAATGTGAAGATGTGTGTTTGTGTAAAACGATATTTAACTTTGATAATTGTGACATGTCACCAATTTCATGCAGACGGCAAACTTACATGTGACATATGTAACATCCTCCTTTGAGAATGCAAAACGCAGCTGTAGCCCCCAGAGGCAGATCTATTGTTTCACTCTGCATTGGTCAATGATAAGCCATGCCGATGTTTGCTTGACAGTGGGAGCTCTATTATTGGTATTAAAAAGGAACTTGTTAATCCAAAGGATTATACTGGTGACTCTGTAAAGTGCCGTACGTTTTCTGGTAACATAGAAACCTATCCTCTGGCAAGAGCCCGTATAAACACCCCGTTCCTTTCTGGTACCTTTACATGTGCAATATTAGACAACCCTTGTACTGATTTAATTCTTGGTGTCTACCCCAGCTAAGGCACTGCACAGATGAAGAAATATCCGCCTGGGAGGAGAAAAATGGACAACTCCAGTGAACAGTGCAGATATCCTCAAACATCCTAACAAAAGTGCTAGACCCATAATACTTGAAACAGATCAAGACGTAATGGTGCTACTACCAGACAAGCATAATAAAATGAGAACTTCTTGGAAAAGGGGCCATTCAAGGTGATACAGAAACTTTCAGATGTCGAGTATGAAATATCGAAAACAGACACTTAGAGATATTTCATGTCAACATGTTGAAACCTTACTTTTCACGACAAGAGACAGAATTAGAGACAGACGAACACAATGCATCCACACCGAGTGATGAGACGACGGACATACACAACGAAAACTACACTAGTTAGCGAGACTGGGAAATCCGACGATATCCATACACTTAGTGAGTTTACAGAAAACGCACTTATCACCACAACTGTACTGAATCAGGTAGACGACGACGGGATGGAACTACCTGTTCCAATTGTCGACAAGACTGCGACATTAGATTCTATACGATTAGAAACGGGACTGACAGAAGAACAACGACGACAGATAATAAAATTAATGACTGAATATAAGGACATATTTTCCGACATTCCAGGTAGGACGGACAGGATCGAGCACTCCATCCTTCTTTCGGACTCGAAGCCTATCAAATGCAGGCCGTACTCTATCCCACTTAGCTATAGAGAAAATCTAAATAAGGAAATTCTTAATTTAGAAGCTAGTGGAATCATTCAAAAATCTACATCTGAGTACTCCTTTCAATCGTCCTTGTCAAGAAAAAAGACTCCACCATTCGTCTTTGTGTGGACTATAGAAAGCTCAATAATGTCACTAAGATCGACGCAGAACCAATTCCTTCCTGCGAAGATCTTATTCTGGACATGTCCACTTCCAAAATCTTCTCTAAATTAGACCTTACTAAGGGAAATTTGGGAGGTCCCTATGCAGACTGAATCTATCCATCTTACTGCTTTCTCAAACCTTTAGGTCTCTACGAGTGGCGTTTTCTTCCTTTCGGACTTCGCAACGCTCCTGCCACTTTTTTACGCTTAACTAGAGATTTACTTCATGGAGTGACGAATACAGTGACATATATAGATGATATTTGTGTCCATACAGATGACTGGACAACACACTTACTGAAACTCAGACATGTCTTCGATAGGTTGCGACTCTTCGGTCTCACTGTCAAACCGAGCAAAGTCGAATTGGGCCTACAAGAAATTGACTTTTTGGGTCATGTAAATTTTACAAGGACAACTAAAAACTGACAATAGAATTATTACTAAAATTATGAACCTGACCATGCCTACAACGAAAAAGCAGGTCAGGAGTCTTTTGGGTTTAGTAATTTACTATAGTAAGTTCATACCGAACTTAGCTGAAATTTCAAGTGTATTTTCAAATGTGTTAAAAGCATCAGTCAAATTAGATGTCAAAGATGCATTATTAATTTTTTACATTGTCAAAATTGAAAAATCCCATTTAGTAATGTACCAATCCTCCGTTTGCCTAATCCTAGGCTCGTTTATTATCTTAGGACAAAGCCAGCAGGATTTTCCCTCGCTGCAGTACTAGGCCAGTTTTATGATGGCATCTTCCATCCAATTTGCTACGTGAGCCGCAAGATCACACCTGCTGAGTCCAGATATTCCATATCAGAGTTGGAAGCCCTAAGCGTCATCTATGCGGTGAGGAAGTTGCATCGATTTCTGGCGGGTGTTCACTTTGTGGTCCAGACTGACAACTCCCCGATCACGGTCATACAAAGTGGAGTACATCGCAACGACCGCATCTACAGGTGGTCATTGATATTACAGAATTATACTTTTAGTATAGAACATATTAAGGGTAGGGATAACATTCTGGCAGATACCCTGAGTCGACCATCTGAGGTAGAAATACCTGATATTCCACATGAGTAGTTAGTATAAGAAAGGTTAATTAGTACTCTTAGAGGATCCTGTGTAAAATATCCTATTGTTACATAGACATGATTTTCAGGACTGTGTGCTAAGAACATTGAACTACCATGTGTCCGTAGACAGCAAAATAAGAACTATGCTCCAGGAACAAGTGTATCACCGTGTGTACATAGACAGCTCGTTACTTACTACGGCTCATTGGTGTTCTGGTGAATCACCTTGTTAATCATGGAAGAACAGTGTCAGAACATTGCAGAAATAACAGACACGAATTTACTGGTCTACGTCACGTGCGGAATCTACGAGCGAAATAGACCCATAGGACACAAGTATGACTGTGTAGTGTATTTAGTATACCCCAGGATAATTATGTATATATAACTATGCCAACGAAAACAATTTCTGAACATTATGGCAACCAATAACCTGAGGAAAATAGATACCATGTATATATACCTAATATTGTGATATGTATTATAACAGTTTTAATATAGTGTTAAAATATAGTTAGATTAGTTACTTTAAGATAGAGTAGATTAGATTAGAGAATATAAATAGATTTTTTTTGTAGGTTTAAATAAATCATTAATTTACCCACTTACGTAGGATAAAATTAGATTAGGGACAGTACTTACACTTAATAATAGCTAGATTAAAAAACCAGGATAGAAAGTTTAGATAAGACCAGTATTATTTAGTGTAGATAGGAATAACACCATTTAGTTCATTTCATTTCACTTTATTTCATTCCATCTAATGAACACTTCAACAACATCATCATTTAATATTAAATGTAGTTTACACCTTATAGGATTAAAGTATACAAATAACATTCACCAATCACAACATTTAGAATAAATATATCAATCATATATTTGTTTTTTTCATTAAAACATTATTTAGAATTTGGTTACATTTCACATCACCCATTTCAGAAAAGTACATAACTCATCTCACATCATTTTCATTTGTAGATAGTTAGATTACTTCCCTTAAATTAGATTGATTTTCTACACAAGTTAGAATATATAGATATAGAATGAGTATTAGTATGTCATTAGAATATAGAGTTTAGTAATATCAGGGTACAATTCTATCAACCCTATTTCATCCATGTACATATTTTGTAAATACATGACTCGTGCAGTAAGTTAGGCACAGTCATTAAGCTCAACGTTTTCAAACGAGCTAAACTTGTACAGTGTCACTTCAAGGTTTTTAAACAGTTGGGAGGATAAAAGATGTGTGACAGAAGTGTGAAAGTGAGAGAAAAAGGAAAATATACAAGAGAGAATGGGGACAACCAGCGGATTTTTCTGCCGCTCAACGCGACTTTTTTATTTTTTGTCTGCGTCAAGCGTTTGCTTTCGATAGTGAAAATGTATTGTCTTCAATGTGGTGTGTATAGTTTAGTGTAGTTTAGTATAGATCTTAGATAAAGTATTTTAGTCTCATAAGACGGAAACGTAGCCACGAATTAGTGTTATACACTTGTTTATGGCCACATTTAACCGAATTATGGCACTTGAAAACTAACTTACATACATATTATAGATAGACACATATGTTAGAAATTAAAGTATATTAATAGTTACATGAAAACACACAAACAACCAGGAAAACAAACAGGTAAATTACATACATTTGTTAAAACAAAGAGGGATAACTCCGGGTCAGGGGACACAATAGACAACGAAACACTAACTTAACAGTGAAAGATAACTTTACACGCGGAAGCGAGATAGGTAAAGCCTGTCGCACACAGCTTGTGTAAAGGTTGTTTAATATTATATGGGGGACATGAAGCAATTCATGTGTTGACCCTAAGAAAGTCAACTTTGTATGGGTAGTGAGTTAATTTGCTATTTGAGGGCAGGGTCTTATAAGACAATGGTCCGGTTCAGACAAACCTCTAATTAATATAATATTGCGATGAGAAGAGGGCTCACGCCAACCAGACAAGTTTGTGGCGATCACCAGTAGCCAAGTAAAGTGAGACTACATTGTGACAATAGTCAGGTAGGAGTCTATTTAGTTACCCAGAACCAGGTTATCAATAGTCTTTGACAAAAATTAGAGACACTAATTTTTTAGAAACCCTCTTGCGTCACAACCATGAGTCAAAGTTTGTAACGCAACACAGGAGGGGAGGGTGTGTGTCAAAGACTGAAGTATAGAAGACCACCCTGAATGAGTGGTCTACCTCAAGATAGAAGACCACCCTGATGAGTGGTCTACCTCAAGTAGATTCGAGGTAACCCAGTGCCCCTACATGAGGGCAGGGTAGGTGATAGGGAGGGGAACTATTAACTAGTTCTCTCATGAGTATAATTTTATAACTGGGTCACGGCAGAATCACGCCTACGTGATAGCCACGGAGAAGTGGAATCCCACTCAAGAGTAAACGGCTACTCTAAGCGTGCTGAGTGTTGCAGCACGCAAAAAGCCGAAGGACGCACGAGGTCCTTCCGCGGGCTGTGTAGCCACGCGAGTAGAATAGTCAGACGGGGACTGACTTTCATAGTGAGCGCATCGATTAGTGTCGATGCGCGTTTCCTTAGCCAAGTAGATAGAGTTAGCTGTAGGGATAGGATATGACTGGATAGGGAATTCTGTGTCTTTATGTGTGATTTAATAGCGACCGTTTTTGTGCAGTAATCTATTGTTAAAGAGCCAGTGACAATAAAATGCATCATCCATACCTCTCGTACGACTTGCAATATTTTTGTGTGGTACGGGAGAAGTTGATCCTGTAATGCCTGACCGCATCGGTTGCTGACAGCGCCAACTCATCCAACTTACCCTCTTTAAGAGACGTAAGCGAAAGTCTAAACATGGCAGAAAACACGTCATGTTATTATCAGTCACAAAATATTAGTCTCACTAACAAGTGCAAGAGAGACAACCACAAAAATCAGCAAACGTTCCCACAAGTCAAACATCTACAAATAGGCTCACGAATCTCAGCCGATTCGTTCCTTGCGACTCAGTTACACTATAATTATACAAGAGCCAGAACGTTAGCTCATTTGGACTGGCAGAAATGTGTTAAAGATATTAATTTATTTGTCTCCGTCATGTATCTTATATCACCACTTAGAAAGGAAGTGTAAACACTTGACAGCAGCGGACCAATCCATAACATTGGCCTCTGAACAGAAACATCACACAACAGACAAACATAATGCAACCACACCAATTCATCAGACATTAGACGAACATAATGCAACAACACAAGACATTAGCCAAATAGAAGACAAACACCAGGCAAATACACCCAGCAATCAGACAGAAAACGCACTCAGCACAACCACGGTAGGGAATCAAACAGAAAACGACAACATAAAACAACCAGAACCAACAATACAGTTAACTACAACACGGGACAGCATACAGATAAAACCAAAACTGAGAAACAACATTTGGTCACATACAACAGACTGGACAAAACACTTGCAAAAACTGAGACAAGTCTTCGAAAGGATAAAGGTATTTGGACTTACAGTGAAGCCAACCAAAGTGGAGCTGGGCTTGGAGAAAATCGACTTCCTAGGCCATACTATATCGAAAGGCCATTTAGAAACTGATAGCAAAATTGTGACAAAAATTCTAAACCTCACTATGCCAGTTATTAAAAAGCAAGTGAGAAGTTTACTTGGTCTGGTAAACTACTATAATAAATTTATTCCCAATTTAGCGGAAATTACCAGTGGTTTTTTTTTTCCCGAATCTATTGAAGTCGAATGTCAAAATAAATGTGAAAGATGCTACTCTAATTAATGCTATGTCAAAACTTAAGCATTGTTTTAGCAATGTCCCAATCCTTCGTTTGCCTAATCCCACCTTACAATATTTTCTTAGGACTGATGCCAGCACAGTATCCATAGCAGGCGTCCTGGGCCAGAAATATAACGACGTCCTGCATCCTGTAATGTATGTAAGTCGTAAGATTACTCCAACTGAAGCCAAATATGGATTCTCTGAATTGGAAGCGTTAGCGATAGTGTACTGTGTCCATAAGCTGCACCGATTCTTGGCAGGGACACATTTTGTCATCGAAACTGACAACTCCCCGCTCACTGTCATGGAGACAGGGGTCCACAAGAACAATTGGATATACAGATGGTCCCTGATCCTCCAAAATTACTCGTTTTCGGTCAGGCACATCAGTGGCAAGTCTAATACACTAGCTGACATGCTAAGTAGACCTACGAACTTTGAGGTACCTGAATTACCAAAGAAAGACGACATAACTCCATCATCGTCTCTGACATTGGTACCAGTGTGTGAACAGACAGATGTGCCATTATAAAGAGAACTGTTCACACGTATGACTGACTATTTACGTCGATTCAACATATTATAGTCGACACTAGTGTTTATACATTATGATTAATACATCCGGAACATCACGTGGAATATCCAACTATGTATATAGAAACTATGATATTAACTTTAGATATTCGTAAAAGAAAGGACGCGACATCTTCAACGTGCCTGGATTAGAGTAATTAGTTAGTTCAATGAATATAAATGTATCTGTTAATATGTATATAAACATGATATGAATATCTATGTATGTAATTGTCATGTATAATATATATATTTGTATTGCAGTTGCATATAATACTATAGTTTGTATATGTAGTTAGTTTGTAAAAACAGAACAACTTTACATTTTTTTGATTAAATGCACCTTTCCCAATCCCCAATTAAATACACGTATAATTAGTCTTAAAATTAAGTACTTTAGCTTAATCACATCATATCAGTCTCCCGATAGTCTATCATCCCATAAATTAATTTAATAATAATTAGAACAATCTATTTATTTAACACAGTTTAAGTTATAAATATAACATCAATAAATTTGTTGTCCCATCTAGAATTATAGTTAGATTAAGGGAACCAACACATTTCACCCCATTTCATTTAATTATTCAAATTATCTTCCCTTAGTCGGTAAATCTCAGTACACAAAATTATAGATTAGAACAAGAATCGCCATGGCGAAAGTAGCCTTTAGCAAGATGAAAAACATTCTGACCAATAAAAAGATGTCAATTGAAACGAGAAAAAGAGTGTTGAGGGGATACATAGAGCCTGTTCTTTTGTATGGATGTGAAACTTGGACAATGAGCAGTCAAGCTGAAAAGCATCTGATGGCTGCAGAAATGTGGTTTCTGAGGAAAATGCAAAGAATACCATGGACAGACAGAAAAACCAATGATCAAGTACTACAGGAGACAAATGAACATCGTAAACTGATTAGAGAAATTAGACGTAGACAGTCAACATTTTTTGGACATGTTATGAGAAGAAATGGATTGGAGAACTTAGTGACAACTGGCAAGATCGAAGGGAACAGACCAAGAGGAAGACCGAGAGGAAAATACCTGGATGGCTTGGCCACATGGCATGGAAGAGACAGGAACACTGAGCTGATCCACGACACTGGTGATCGAGTGAAATGGCGAGTCATGACCGCCCACGCTTTCCGGCATGGCACATGATTGATTGATACACAGTGCCAATATACCGCACTATTAATCGGCTCAAAAGTCGTCTAAAACTTAGCCAAAATCATTATACATTTTCATTTCATTTTATTTAATTTATTTTTATTTTTATCTTCCTAATAGTTAATTTTCTTGTGTCATTGTAATGTCACAATAATATTGCAATGACATCATAACTTTTTAACATGTGAGAACGAATGTGTGAGAGACAGACGAGAGCAAGAATAGAGTGAATGAATTAAAAACAAGGCGAGTGAACAGCGGGCGAATTTTTTTTCCGCGCCCAAGAGTTTTTATAATTTGTCTGCGTCTTAAATGTAACACATGTGCTTCTGTGATCTCTGTGTGTAGTTGCCACTAATGCATTACAAGTATAGTCACATTTTTAAGTTTCCTAGGTCGACAAGGCAGTCACAAATTATGCTAACGCACTGATTCGTGACGGCATAAACCGACCTACGATGCTTGAAAAACATCATTCAGTACATTATAAACATACACCAATGTTTCTGATTTAAACATACATTAAAGTTAACTAAACACGCAAACAACCAGATATACTTACAGATAAAAATGCAGACAGCAATTAAACGGAAGGGGGGATAACTCACGAACAGGGGACATCACAGATTTACTAAAAACTCTGACTTTACATTGAAAGTGTTAACCACAAACGGAAGTTAGAAAGGTGAACATCAACACACACACAAAATGTAATAGAGTTGGAGAAACATTACATTGGAGCATGAATTTATATTCATGTATTGTGCCGTAAAACGTACAATCTGTGCGGGGTGTCGGTCAATCGACATTTTGAAAAGCAGGTCGTAAAGACAATGGCTTTGGGTCGTTACAGCTCTCATATATGTAATGTGGATGAGTATTCACTCTGGCCAAAAGATTGCGCCACACCTATGAGCTAAAGCTGGTGACGCAATACGGAGGGGGACGAGAGCGTGTCAAGATGCTGGATAGGCACAGATAGAAGTAGGATAGGTATAGATAGAAATAGGACAGGACGGAGGAAAGTAAAGGACAGAGACAGGACATAATAAGGACCTTCACAATAGAATAGATAGAGAGAGAGAGAGACGTATAGGAAGATAGAACTCCAAATTAGTGTTAGGACCAGACCTAGACAGGACACGCATGTGTCATAGCTAGGACATGACTAGAACATACCGGGATTAACTCCCGACATAGGACAGAGTATTGTAATCACGGGGACTACCCGTAAACAGACTGAACTCTAGTATAGCTGTAGGCTACGAGGACTGGACCACTAAACTACGTGACAAGTAATCCAGCACGCTGTGCGGCTGACCGCACGAGATCGGGGTACGAGTAGCTGGACTGGAGCTGTGAATTCAGACAGACCGGGACGTACAGTTAGAGCGACAGGACCTCTGTGTTTACCCTCGCCAGTTGTGTAGTTTAGAGAGGGCATAGTTATACTTAGCTAACATTGAGAATGTATTTGAGTGTTGAATGCCAGTGGTGTATGCTCGTAAGACGAGCCCTGTAATATATATAGATTAAAGCGTGATTCTTTTTCATCCATTCTCCCAAAAAACGTGTTTGTAATTATGAGGTGTGAATGAAGGAACCAGTGTGCTTGTATGAATTCAGTTTGTTGATACTTTCCTTCGATAATGCTCTCACTGTTTCTGTTTTCTTGTTAATATTCTCAATGTTTCTGTTTTCTTGATAATATTCTCATTGTTTCTGTTTTCTTAATATTCTCACTGTTTCTGTTATCTAGATAATATTCTCACTGTTTTCTTGATAATATTCTGACTGTTTTCTTGAAAATATTCTGACTGTTTTCTTGATAATATTCTGACTGTTTTCTTGATAATATTCTGACTGTTTTCTTGATAATATTCTGACTGTTTTCTTGATAATATTATGACTGTTTTCTTCATAATATTCTGACTGTTTTCTTGATAATATTCTGACTGTTTTCTTGATAATATTCTGACTGTTTTCTTGATAATATTCGCACTGTTTTCTTGATAATATTCTGACTGTTTTCTTGATAATAATCTCACTGTTTTCTTGATAACATTCTGACTGTTTTCTTGATAATATTCTCACTGTTTTCTTGATAATGTCACAGGAGGAATAATATCAAGGACAGGAAGATGTAATTTCCTATACTTAGGTGCTCAAAGACAAAGAAGCGCAACACTGACTTTTAGTGGGCCAGAGAAGAAAAGGACAATAAGAAGAAATAGAGAAAGAGCACTGTGTATATTCTCCTCAGTTAACAAGAAAAGGGATAGAATTAGTCAGAAGATTCCAGGAGTTCTTAGGGCGGGGGATATACTGTTGTATACCCCAGACAGAAGATTACACTGCTGGACTGTAACAGGATCAATGAGTTTACACAACAAACTACAGACTAAACA
This sequence comes from Cepaea nemoralis, assembly GCA_014155875.1. Lineage (NCBI taxonomy): Eukaryota > Metazoa > Mollusca > Gastropoda > Stylommatophora > Helicidae > Cepaea > Cepaea nemoralis. The sequence continues at coordinate 15,501 of JACEFZ010020221.1, forward strand.
AAACAAATTAAGAACAACAAAATTAGACTTTTATTGACAGAACTGCATGATTCAGTGACAAACAGGCATCCTGACATGTCACACAACTGACATATACAGAAATGGGAACCTATGTTCCCACAGTAGATATCACTGCTGCCTAACATCGCTATGGATATGACCGAATACCCATCCCTACAAACCAGCAAGGACATGACAACAAAGCGGCCTCAATGTAAACAACAACAACGGTAACAGCAGGTATGGACTCTCTATTGTTATCATCTCAGGGCTCATGGACAGTCGGTACATACAGAAATGGGAATCTGAAATCCCTCAGTTGGAGATAACTGCTGCCTAGCACTGACTACAGGGGCGGTCTCTAAATGACAGTGAGACCTCAATCATGTTCAGTTGAGTCGAAGGGCACCCTCAATACCCACACAAGACACCTGCATCACATAAGTCGACTGGGACCAGATACAGCGAAGAGCCATAACATAACGAATAACAAAACTATAACCCTAACAGCAGAGATATAGTGGCATAAACAGGTATAAACAGGTATACGAATGGGGATGTGAGTGGCCTACGACATTAACCAGAGCTGGGGCTCAAGTTTGCTCTACAACAACCATGGCCAGGGGTCACTACCAAGAGTGGGCTTACAAATTGCCAGTGTAACAGAGCACCATCTCTGTTAAGGAGTTAGGGAGTTAATGAGTGGTGTGCAAGGGGGAAAAGACTAGTACAGGGCACGGCTGAGCATCCCATTGGGATGTAACTAGGGACGCTCAAGCCGTGACGCGGGGGGTAGAGATTTTAGTTACCATCTGTACTTTGAATGAGTAACACCGACTGTAACAACATCCGTCCATAAAGTCATTGTGTGATGTTTTTATTCTACAAATGTATTCAATCAAATAAACATATAAACTACAGTCAAGACTTTGTCTCTGCTCCATCACATCAGTACTGTAACAGGAGCAGAAATGTTGCCGCTTGACCAGGATACGAATTGTCTGGATTTACCGAAGTACTAGCCACGGCATATTTTGAAACGCTCGTCAAACAACTTCATTTGTTGCGGTGACTAACTGAAGCATCGATTGCGGCACGTTTTCAAACATCTGTTGAACACGCATGGAAGATGGATGCTTTTGTTGATACATCCTTGAATGTAAGACTTGCAGCAGCCAAAAGCCCGTCCAGGGGGTGGTTGTTTGTGGGTTTCTGATCTTGTCAGCTGTGTCAAGAAGCTGCTTAATCGGGTCGCCGATTGCAATATCATTTTATCGGGCCTAACAGAAGCCAGGCTGAACTTATCAAGTTATCAAGTTGATCGTTGGCTCTGCGGGATCAAGTTTACATTATCAACGCGAGCACTCAGTGAGGTTTCTATCAAAGGCCTTCCGAGAGGCGACAGTCAAATACCCGTCTAAGGGCGAATCGTCAGTGAGGTTTCTATCAAAGGCCTTCCGAGAGGCGGCAGTCAAATCATTCATTACTGTGTCGATTGAGTCATCTCTTAGACGCTGTACTGTACTTCGTGAGCCTTAACGTCAGTTTCACCCAGTGTCGAATGAACTTAGGACAGGCATCTGGTCAGTTTGTTAAGATGAGAAATGCTCGAGCAGACAACATTGTGCGTAACTGAAGGACTGAAGCAAGTATAATAGTTAACTTAGTAGAAGAGTATAAAACTTATGAAACTTGGTTAGTTTAGAATAACGATATCGACAACATTGCCAACTGAACAAAGTACAAATTTAATGGTTTAATTTGCTGAAAAGTTATAGAACTTGCTTAATTTAGGATAATAATATTGTGTTACTATATATTATTATACTATATTGTGTCGTACTGGTATATTTTGTATTTCAGGTTTTAATAATGGAACCACAGGACCTTTCTTTAGGACAGGTGCTTGGTGGTGTAGGTAGAGCCATATCCAAGTTAGACACAATTTTGAAACAGCAAAGCGTAGCTGTTGACATCGATAAGTTTAGTGGGCAGGCGAAATATTTTAAGAAATGGGTTGTGTCCATCGAAAAACATGCTTATTTAGTGGACGCCACAGATGAGGATAAGAAAAATTTAGCTTATAGGACTAGTGTATCGCCTTTCTCAGATCATATTCGAAGAAAATTGGAGGCAGGAACAAATGAGACGTGGGAGCAATTTAAGGATGATCTAGCTCACAAGTATGCGGAGATCACAGATCCACAACATGCTTTCTCAGTATTAAGACAATCTAGACAAGATGATGGAGAAAGTGTTCAGCTGTTCAGTGACAGGCTGATTAATTTAGCTGAAGAAGCATTTATAGGGCAGAATGTTCAAGGCGAGGAAGTAGAGAGGATGCTGGTTGGAATTTTTGTTGACGGGATAAAGTCAGATGGACTTAAATTCAAACTTATGAGAGAAAATCCTGCGAGATTATCACAGGCTGTGGATATAGCTGTACAGGAAGAAAGTTTAAGAAGAAGATTTAGACTAAGGGTAGGACGAGAGATAGGAAGTAATAGAGAAGAGAGGATTGAGGAACCTATGGAGATAGGACAAGCGAGGTACGGATGGAGAAGACGGGGAGAAGTACAGACACTGCAGGGAAATAATAATCAAAATACTCATGATAGAGAAAGACAAACGAGAAACCCTATAAGAGAGACGGTAGGTAGCACAAATATGGTTTGTTGGAGTTGTGGTCAGAGGGGACACGCTTTTAGATTTTGTGGTAACAGACGTGCTCAGGTTGGTGCACAGAATAGAAGTGTAAACAGTGGACCAAATAGAAATTTTGAAGACAGACAGAGGAATTTTACAAGGCCAAGAACGCAGGAAAACTGGCACCCAACTTACCGAGTAGGACCTGCGGTAGGAGGGAAAACAAAAAGGTCCCAAAAATGAATGAATATATCAATTACCCAAATGACAAGTATAGGAGGACAAGTAGAAATAGAGAATATAGAAAATGGCCTCAACTGGGAGAGATAAAACAGTTTTCAGTGAATATGATCGATCCCAGTTCATGCATCATAGAAATAGGAAGATTTAGAATTAGAACATTGATTGATTCAGGAGCGCAAGTCAGTGTAATCAAGGAAATTTTTTTATATCGCATAGTAAAGAATTCCAGAATAGTTAGAAATCAGGATACTCTACACTCAGTCACTGGACAAAATTTGGAAGTGATTGGACAAACAATGATCAACTTTAGGTTGGGAAACATAAACGTAAGACATCTTTTTCACGTGGTCAGAGAGTTAAATAGGAACATGATCTTAGGTAGAGATTTTTTGATAAAAAATGGTGTAAGGCTTTATTTTGATCTACATAAGTTGAGATTTCAAGACGTCTATGTGGATTTGGAGGAAGACATGCACGTATCGGCCTTGGTCAGAGTAAAAACATCTATGACTTTAAAACCACAGACAGTCAATCTGATACAAGCAAAAATAAAAAAAATCCTTATTTTTCGACAGGACAAACAGTTACAGTAACAGAGTTAGACAGAGAGATAATAGATGAACCAGGGTTAGAAGTCACAGACGGAATAATAACATTAGATAGACAATTCAGTTTTCCGGTAATGATTTTTAATAACACAGGGAAAGAGATTAAATTGTATAGAGGGTGTGTGATTGCAAAAATAGCGCGTGATCTTAACAACATAGCAACAACAGTTAAAGAGGGATTATCAATGAATAAATATCCAGAAGGCCCTATTAATAACCGAAATAGAAATAGAGGAAGTTGGAAAAGACGGAATGATGAATCGATCCATGCATTCAGAAAATATCCATCTCAAGTACATTCAGTAGACAAAACAACGTCATCTTTGAAGAGAGAACAAGAGTTATTATCACAATTGAAAGCTCCGCAAGAGTATAAAGAAGTATTAGAAGACTTAGTAAGAAAAAATCAGGATGTTTTTGCTATTAATGACTTGGAGTTAGGTAAGACTAAGACAGTTACTATGGAAATAGACACAGGAAATCATCCACCAATTAGTTTGAAACCATATAGAACTCCTCTAAGAAATAGAGAGATAGTAGAAAAAGCAATAGAAGATATGCTAAAAGCGGGAATCATAACAAGATCCAAGTCAGAATGGTCATCTCCGATTGTTATAGTGACCAAGAGCGACGGGAGTCACCGTTTCTGCTGTGACTACAGGGCCCTGAACAAAATCACCAAGAACGTAGCTTATCCATTGCCGGTGATTGACGATATTTTGGGGCTACTTAATGGGTCTACCTTCTTCACTACGCTAGACGCAAGGTCAGGATTTTGGTGTATCCCTATGTCGCCGGATGCTCAGAAAAAAAGTGCTTTCTGTACTCACGCAGGTTCTTACGAATTTTTACGAATGCCTTTTGGGGTCAAGACGGCGCCTTCTCATTATATGCTATTAATAAATCAAGTACTGGAGGGCTTGCAAAAGTTTGCATTAGCATACATAGATGACATTTTAATCTACACAGCAGGAGACGTACAAGACCATCTGAAACACGTAAAAGTAGTATTTGATAGACTAAGATTACACGATGTTAAATTGAAACTCAGTAAATGTGAATTCCTAAAAACAGAAACTAAGTATTTGGGGTACATCATCAATAGAGAAGGAATTAAACCAGATCAGGACAAGGTGAAAGTCATTAAAGAACTACCTGCTCCGACCAACGTAAGGGAAGTACGAGCTTTTATTGGTACATGTGGGTACTATCGTCGGTTCATTCCAAATTTTGCACAGATAGCAGAACCCATCACTAATCTGACTTGCAAATATGCAAGATTTAAATGGAATGAAGATTGTCAGAAAGCATTTGATTTTTTGAAAAATAGTTTAACAGTAGTTCCATTATTGGCACATCCAGATCTAGACAAACAATTGATTTTATATACAGATGCATCAGATAACGCCATAGGAGCATGTTTAACGCAACCATATGAAGGGAGAAAATTCCGGAATACCAGGAGTTAAAAACGAAAGACCAATCTACTTTTTGTCACACAAACTTAGTAAATCTCAGAAAAAATGGCCGACCATAGAAAAAGAGGCATACGCTATACACTATGCTTTACAGAAACTAGATTATTACTTACATAACGCCAATTTTATTATAAGAACTGATCACATGCCATTAAAATCTTTGTTAGAAGCTCCAGTACAAAATAGAAAAATTCAAACATGGGCGCTAAATTTACAAGGCTATAACGCAAAAGTGGAGTACTATATCTGGTAAAAATAATACATGTGCCGATTTATTATCCAGAATTCCATATCCAGAAACGACAGAAAGTACTGAAGATGAGGGTGAACCGGAGATAGACGACCGAAACTGGCAAGTAAATATACTAGATTCAGCCATATTGAATAGAGAAAATTTTAGGCAGCTCACTGTCAGATCAGGAATCCGAACCAATAGCGGAAGATCCACAAGTTAATGCAGTTTAATATGAAAGAAGAACAAGAATTGGATCCGAAAGTTATAGAAATAAAACAGAAGTTGAAAGAAACGGGTGAAAACAGTTCTAAGAAGAATTTTTTAGTCTTGCAGGATGACAATCAGTTATATTATGTGAGTGAAAAAAGTGAAGAGTTAAGAAAATACATTCCGAAACATTTGGAAATTGAAATTCTAAAGGCATATCATGATGGGAATGGTCATCTTGGTCGAGACAAGTTAGTTAAAGCCCTCAAGAATAAATATTATTGGCCGAATTTATTTAAAAGCGCTTGTAAATATGTTGACGCGTGTGAGAAATGTAGGTTAAGAAATATGAAAACGATCAAATGTCCCTTACAAGATACTGATATTCCTCAGTTTCCAATGCAGAAAGTGAGTTTAGGATATTTCAGGTCCTCACCCTAGAACGTTATCGGGGAATGTATACCTACTTCATATCGTAGATTGCTATAGTCTTTGGCCAGGAGGTCTATGCAATTCCGGATAAGAGCGCTGATACCATTATTAATATTTTTCTACAAGAGTACATACCAAGGTTTAGTTGCCCACAGACAGTACTCACAGATAATGGTAAGGAGTTCGTGAACAAGAAGTTTGAGAAATTATTACAAGATTTGAATATTGCCCACATAAAAACTTCTTATTATAGACCTTCCTCAAATGCGAAAAATGAGAGACAACATCGGACATTATATAATATAATAGCAAAAATTGTAGAGGAACATGATAGGGATTGGGATCTTTACTTGGGATCTGCATTGAGCGCGATACGCACAAATCAAAATGAAGGGACAGGTTTTTCACCATTTTACTTGTTACACGGAAGAGAACCAATACTCCCAATTGACAATCTGTTAAAACCGAGACGTAAATATATGGGGGAGGATTTTCAGGAAGTAATTATACAAGAAATGCACAAAGCGCATGTAAGGTTAAGAAACAATATAATTAAAGCCAGAGAAAGACAGAAGAAGTACGCAGACAAAAATACACAACTACAGGAATTTAAAGTAGGTGATAGAGTTTATTATAAAAAACATAAAAGAAACTCCAAATTTGATGCTCATTGGATTCCAGGATATTACATTTTAGAAAAGTTAGGTCCAGTATCATATCGTATCAAGAACCAAATCACAGGACATCTGGCGCGGTCACACGTGGAGCATTTAAGACGAGATAATGAAGATAAGGGAGACGATAATAATAATAATTATACAGAAGGGCTATACTCAGATGGACAACTAGTCAGACGAGTCAAATATACGATACCCTTAGATTTTGGAAAAGAACTGGTACAAAAACAAACAATAACAACACCAATTTATGACGAAACTGGTGAACAAGCAGAAACAGTACCGAAAGTTATTAGGGCTGAAGAAAATAATACGTATGATGGTTATAATAGTGTCGAATCTATGGAGGAGGAGGTAACCGCTCCATTTAAAAATACCAGACAAGCAGTGAAAAGGAGGATAGAGAGACAAAGAGATAGAGAAGTTAAAAGACAGAAGAGAATTAGGGAAAACTCATCAAGTGACGAAGACATGCCACTGTTAGAACGGTCTTTAAGGAACCAAGACAAACAAATTAGATTAGATATACAACGGAAAAAATTAGAGGTCAGCAATGTAAACACAGAAGAACGAGAAATGGATGAAAAGTCAGAGACCGATGAAAATGATAGTATGAGTGAAGACATTACAACTTCTCAGCATGAAAATGAAAACTTCGATTTAGAGATGGCACTTATAGAGAAAAATCTAGAATTGTTGAGAAGGTGGAAATATAGCAAATAGATTGATAGAATATGTGCAGATAGCAGGAAAGAATTTTTTTATTTAAGGAAGATTTAAAATGTGTGATCTGTGTTAGAAGACAAATCGTTTTTTTTTTTAATGTACGGAGGTTGATGAAACACAGTAGCTGTAGATTACAGAGTAATGTGATAATTAGAACAGGTTTAGTAGATAGCCTGGTCAAGATTTGTTAAGTTTTTCTTTGCTTTAAATTGAAATTTCAATGCATCATGTATAGTATGCTACATTATTTTGATTGACTTGGTTCTGTAAAATGATTACCATTTAATTTTAGGATAGGACTTGTTGTGTTTTCCTTCTTTTAAGGGTAAATTATCGGTTCAAAAAAGAAACCGGTAATGTTAGGTAACATTAAATAATTTAATGCTTGTTTTATTATGTATATTATGTTGGGGATAAACCATGTATATTGGGCGGGGAGAGAGTTTCGTTTTGAAATGTTTGGTTTTTAATGACTCAAAAATTGTAGTTTCAGTTATTTTGACTTGTTTAAATTAATATATTAAGTTGAGACTTGTTTGGGAAACTGTTATTGTTTTGTTCTGAGTACAGAGTTGATTTAGATCTTATTAAATATTGAATAGGATCCTTCGTTCAGAAAATAATAAGCAAACGACTTTAGACTATAAAGAGAGACATATTTGCATTCTCAGTAGTAGTAAGTTTAGAAAAACATGGAGTGAGGGCCATGTTTGAAAGCTTAGTAGATGGCGATAGATAAAGCTGGGGGATGTCAGTACATATTATAATGGTTTAGAAATAAATTAGATACGTTCATAATAAATGAACGATGAATCTCAAAGATGTTTAAGAATAGAAACACATGGGATGATGGGGTTTAACTAGAATATAGTTGGAAATAAAGCTGTGAATAGCAGAAAAAGAAGTCATGGGAAGTAAGAAATATGGGGGGTTGAAATAGGAGCTGCATTAAGTCAGCATTAATTGAAAATACATGGATTGGATGCCATGTTATATTAAGGGAGAAGAGTGGTTTAACTTATTGACACTTGTTGTGTGGTCAGAGTAAACAAACGTGAGTAATAGTTATGAAGGGACGCTGTGGTAACAGCATAAATCATAATTTTTGGGGAGCTTGCGGAGGTATATTATAAGTAAAGAATAGATACTAATATGCGATAAACAGAGAGAGAGAAAAAGGGCAATTGTTGCTGGCTGATTTATAATACTGACAGTAGAAGGGGGGTTTTAGATCGATGTAACTTTTGACAGGAACATTTAGTATTAACAAAAAATGAAGATAATTGAAGATTAGCGGATTATATGATGTAGGCTTTTGAAAACTTTACGTTGTAAAGTTTTGAGAGTGCATGAGAGGATGAATGGGATAATTGTGACGACTTCTTACTACTTTCTATTGGTGCGCACCAACCACTTTCCTGTCTATCCTGTGTAGTTACTGAGAGTATGATAAGTTGAAAATCTTCAATTTTTGTTAATCATAATTTAGATTGATATTTTTTATATAAAGCGCATAGCTTTTGAAAAGTATACTATGTGGCTGGCTATAAGATGAATTGTGGGATAGAGAGATAGAGAGGGGTGTATTAAATAAGAGTTCCGGTTTAGATTTTAGTTGAGACAGCTTTAAATTGTTCAGTGTGAAATACATATAAGCGGATTGCTAATGGTTTGAGGAGGAAGTAATTTTGTGAGAGCCTTTACTTAAGTGTTTTAGAAAGTCATAGAATTTGGAGTAAGACTTTTCGGGGAAAAGTCTTGTTGAGGGTAGAGAGGAATGTAACAGAGCACCATCTCTGTTAAGGAGTTAGGGAGTTAATGAGTGGTGTGCAAGGGGGAAAAGACTAGTACAGGGCACGGCTGAGCATCCCATTGGGATGTAACTAGGGACGCTCAAGCCGTGACGCGGGGGGTAGAGATTTTAGTTACCATCTGTACTTTGAATGAGTAACACCGACTGTAACAACATCCGTCCATAAAGTCATTGTGTGATGTTTTTATTCTACAAATGTATTCAATCAAATAAACATATAAACTACAGTCCAGACTTTGTCTCTGCTCCATCACATCAGTACTGTAACACCAGTCGTTTTCATGGATTTCCTCGGTCCTTGTGTGTGGGCCACACAAGCCAGTCTTGGTTAAATCTAGAGGCATTTGTGACTCCCTGCTCTAGTCCAGTGACTGGGGAGGGCTGGTTAAAGCCTCCCTATTTGATAATGACATCACTACAGCGATCTACATAATCGCTCCTTCGGCCACGGTCGTTAGTTGAAGAGGGCGGGAAACTGGCGAGCATTCCTTTTTATCCCTGTTTCCAGAGCGGCTTCCCATCATACCCTAGGGCACTGCAAGGGACGCTGGTATTGGTAACATCATCATCATCATGTTTTCACGTCAGGCGATTACAATAATATTCTCACTGTTTCTGTTTTCTTACTTTATCAAATGTCTTGGTATAATTTGTCAAGCACAAATGTTGATATCTTCCAACATTGTTATCATTGCAGCATGTTTTACTTGATCACATACCTTGGTATAATCTATAAAGCACAGCTATTTTAAATATTTATCTTTCTGCGTCACTATTACCTCTGTATTAGTGTTAGTAATGTGTATATAGCACTATTTCACATTTTTCTTTCTCCAATCCATACTGTTCTTAATAAACTTCCAAGTTTTTTTTTTTTTTTTTTTGGTTCTTCTAATTATAATTCTGAGTAAAAGCTTAGTGGCGTGGTTTATTAGGGCGATATTACAAACATTTTGCATTCAGTTGCTCCTAGCTTTTTGTTTTCTCACTGGTAATATCTCTTTTCCAGTTTGAAAAATAGAGTTCCCTAGTATTTCCCACTATCCATTTATATTCTGTATCGTGTATATAGTTCGGCTAAAGCAACGTAATGTTATAGAATTCCTCAATGCTGAAGGCGAGACCCCAATTCGCGCCCACAAGAAAGAAGTTCAAAATGTCACCATCTGTAGGGAAAGTTAAGGCTTCCGTGTTTTGGGATGAGAAAGATGTGATTCTTCTCGACTTCTTGGAACAGGGAAACACGGTGAGTGCCGACTATTACATGTAAACTTTGAAGAAACTTAGAAGACAATTTTACCCATTCAAAGATCCGAGAAATGCACTACTGTTGCACGATAATGTCACGTCACACACAGCTACACGCAACATTGATACAATTGTAGAATACGGCTGGACATTATTACGACGTCACCCTTATAGTCCCGATTTAGCACATTCAGACTTCCAACTGTTTGGACCACTGAAAGAAGATAATCGAGGACATCACTTGAGGACACCGGGACCCTTCAATGCGCCGTATGCCAGTAGTTTAGGACAAAGGACACGGAATTTTACTGTGCGTAAATACATGTCCTTGTGAGAAGACGGACAAAAACTATGACGGAGACTACATTGAAAAATAAATGTTTGAAATACAGACATAGGGTTTAATTTCAATGTGAATTTTATATTATAAATTACTAGGCATTACGTATTTACCGCCCCTCGTATGTTCCCTGTCATACATGAACAAAAACAAAAGTACATCAGCATGATTGTCAAACAATTGACACGGACAACTACCGTAGCATGATTGTCAAACAATTGACACGGACAACTATCGTAGCATGATTGTCAAACAATTGACACAGACAAGTACCGCAGCATGATTGTCAAACAATTGACACTGACAACTACCGCAGCATGATTGTCAAACAATTGACACAGACAAGTACCGCAGCATGATTGTCAAACAATTAACACGGACAACTATCGTAGCATGATTGTCAAACAATTGACACAGACAAGTACCGCAGCATGATTGTCAAACAATTGACACTGACAACTACCGCAGCATGATTGTCAAACAATTGACACTGACAACTACCGCAGCATGATTGTCAAACAATTAACACGGACAACTATCGTAGCATGATTGTCAAACAATTGACACGGACAACTATCGTAGCATGATTGTCAAACAATTGACACTGACAACTACCGCAGCATGATTGTCAAACAATTGACACTGACAACTACCGCAGCATGATTGTCAAACAATTAACACGGACAACTATCGTAGCATGATTGTCAAACAATTGACACGGACAACTACCGCAGCATGATTGTCAAACAATTGACACAGACAACTACCGTAGCATGATTGTCAAACAATTAACACGGACACCTACCGCAGCATGATTATCAAACAATTAACACGGACACCTACCGCAGCATGATTGTCAAACAATTAACACTGACAACTACCGCAGCATGATTGTGAAACAGTTAACACTGACAACTACCGTAGCATGATTGTCAAACAATTAACACTGACAACTACCGTAGCATGATTGTCAAACAATTGACACAGACAACTACCGCAGCATGATTGTCAAACAATTGACACGGACAACTACCGTAGCATGATTGTCAAACAATTGACACGGACAACTACCGTAGCATGATTGTCAAACAATTGACACTGACAAGTACCGCAGCATGATTGTCAAACAATTGACACGGATAACTACCGTAGCATGATTGTCAAACAATTGACACAGACAAGTACCGCAGCATGATTGTCAAACAATTAACACAGACAACTACCGTAGCATGATTGTCAAACAAATGACACAGACAAGTACCGCAGCGTGATTGTCAACCAATTAACACAAACACCAAACAGGGCAAGTTTGTCAAACAATTAACACAGATTGAAGCACCTGGAAATCACCTTCGATAGAAGCCTGTTCTTTACTAAGGGTCATATTGAAGTGGTGGTTACAAAGCGGCAGAAAGGACTCAATGCACTGAAGTGTATGGCGGTAAGGTAAATGGAGCAGGCAATGCTATTTTATGCACTTTTTCTGCACACTTAATCATTTCAGTGGTAGAGTATGGACTAGGAATACTCAACCTATCTCAAAGAGTCAGCTAGTGAAACTAGAGCGCACACAGAATGAAGCCATGAGGGTGATTCAGGGGTGTGTAAGGGACACCCCAAAAGTGTGTATGCGATACATTCTCGCGCTACCGACCATTACAGACTCAATGTGTTGCAGACAAGGTCATACCTCATGGTGGTTGAGGACAAGGATCACCTCCTGCATGATTCCCTGGACGCAGTCAAGGGCCACAGGTTGTTAAAAGGAAGATCATGGATGGCTCAGGCAGAAGACACTATCAGAGACGTGTACACACTTGAGAAGATTGGAAGAGGCAAGGAGTGGGTCAGAGTGCCGAATAGAAATTCAGACTTGTGTAGGGTTATAATAACCACAATGGGTCGTAAGTGTTTGGCGTGGCCAAGCAGGGCGCTACGGAAGATGAATTTCAGCAATTAATTCAGGACCACTCTCGTCCGGACAATGTGATTATCTATACCGATGGCTCTGTGTTAAGAGGCAAAAAAAGTGCCTGAGGATTCATAGCAAAAGAAAAAGCCAATGTTTAATGAAGGAGAGCTTGGCATATGACACAACAACCTCAAGTCTGAGAATGGAGGTGGAGGCGGTTACTGCAGCTTTCGCAGGTTGAAGAACAAACTGCATACGCATGTTGTGGTTGTAAATGACCACAAAGCATGTTGACAAAGGTGAAGACTGGCATGCTTCGTGCTGAATGGCATTCGTCGATTCAGAGGTCGCGGGTTGTGAGCATTCGCTGGATCTTTTCTCCAGGACACTATAGTGTGATTGGACATGGACAGGCAGACAGATTGGTTGGTGTCGCATCACCAAGTGGTGCGGGGGGGGGGGGGGGGTTGATTCATGATAAGGCAGATATGGTGAAGGTCCTCTGGGAGAATGTGATTAATGCAGAAGAACAGATAGACTATCATGGTTTATAGAGAAAGGGGTGGTAAGAGGATCTTGTCGACAGTCGTCACTCAGAGGTAAAGCAAGGCGGACATATAATCAGAGTGGAACGGGAACCATCACTATTGGAACTCTATGCTGGCTGTTGAAGATTATGACTGAGATCTGATGGGAATACTCCGAGTGCAATGATGTCGGTTCTTGACTGGACTCAACTCTAACACTGATAACTACGTCAGCACATTTGTCAAACAATGAACACACTCTGTACCCCAGTAAAGTTGTCAAACAATGAACAAACTCTGTACCCCAGCAAATTTGTCAAACAATGAACAAACTCTGTACCCCAGCAAAGTTGTCAAACAATGAACAAACTCTGTACCCCAGCAAAGTTGTCAAACAATGAACAAACTCTGTACCCCAGCAAATTTGTCAAACAATGAACAAACTCTGTACCCCAGTAAAGTTGTCAAACAATGAACAAACTCTGTACCCCAGCAAATTTGTCAAACAATGAACAAACTCTGTACCCCAGCAAAGTTGTCAAACAATGAACAAACTCTGTACCCCAGAAAAGTTGTCAAACAATGAACATACTCTGTACCCCAGTAAAGTTGTCAAACAATGAACAAACTCTGTACCCCAGCAAATTTGTCAAACAATGAACAAACTCTGTACCCCAGTAAAGTTATCAAACAATGAACAAACTCTGTACCCCAGTAAAGTTGTCAAACAATGAACAAACTCTGTACCCCAGTAAAGTTGTCAAACAATGAACAAACTCTGTACCCCAGTAAAGTTGTCAAACAATGAACAAACTCTGTACCCCAGTAAAGTTGTCAAACAATGAACAAACTCTGTACCCCAGGAAAGTTATCAAACAATGAACAAACTCTGTACCCCAGCAAAGTTGTCAAACAATGAACAAACTCTGTACCCCAGTAAAGTTGTCAAACAATGAACAAACTCTGTACCCCAGTAAAGTTATCAAACAATGAACAAACTCTGTACCCCAGCAAAGTTGTCAAACAATGAACAAACTCTGTACCCCAGCAAAGTTGTCAAACAATGAACAAACTCTGTACCCCAGTAAAGTTGTCAAACAATGAACAAACTCTGTACCCCAGTAAAGTTGTCAAACAATGAACAAACTCTGTACCCCAACAAATTTGTCAAACAATGAACAAACTCTGTACCCCAGTAAAGTTGTCAAACAATGAACAAACTCTGTACCCCAGTAAAGTTATCAAACAATGAACAAACTCTGTACCCCAGCAAAGTTGTCAAACAATGAACAAACTCTGTACCCCAGGAAAGTTATCAAACAATGAACAAACTCTGTACCCCAGCAAAGTTGTCAAACAATGAACAAACTCTGTACCCCAGCAAATTGTCAAACAATGAACAAACTCTGTACCCCAGCAAAGTTGTCAAACAATGAACAAACTCTGTACCCCAGCAAAGTTGTCAAACAATGAACAAACTCTGTACCCCAGTAAAGTTGTCAAACAATGAACAAACTCTGTACCCCAGCAAAGTTGTCAAACAATGAACAAACTCTGTACCCCAGCAAATTTGTCAAACAATGAACAAACTCTGTACCCCAGCAAAGTTGTCAAACAATGAACAAACTCTGTACCCCAGCAAAGTTGTCAAACAATGAACAAACTCTGTACCCCAGTAAAGTTGTCAAACAATGAACAAACTCTGTACCCCAGCAAAGTTGTCAAACAATGAACAAACTCTGTACCCCAGTAAAGTTGTCAAACAATGAACAAACTCTGTACCCCAGTAAAGTTATCAAACAATGAACAAACTCTGTACCCCAGCAAAGTTGTCAAACAATGAACAAACTCTGTACCCCAGCAAAGTTGTCAAACAATGAACAAACTCTGTACCCCAGCAAATTTGTCAAACAATGAACAAACTCTGTACCCCAGCAAAGTTGTCAAACAATGAACAAACTCTGTACCCCAGCAAAGTTGTCAAACAATGAACAAACTCTGTACCCCTGTAAAGTTGTCAAACAATGAACAAACTCTGTACCCCAGCAAAGTTGTCAAACAATGAACAAACTCTGTACCCCAGCAAAGTTGTCAAACAATGAACAAACTCTGTACCCCAGCAAAGTTGTCAAACAATGAACAAACTCTGTACCCCAGCAAAGTTGTCAAACAATGAACAAACTCTGTACCCCAGCAAAGTTGTCAAACAATGAACAAACTCTGTACCCCAGCAAAGTTGTCAAACAATGAACAAACTCTGTACCCCAGCAAAGTTGTCAAACAATGAACAAACTCTGTACCCCAGCAAAGTTGTCAAACAATGAACAAACTCTGTACCCCAGCAAAGTTGTCAAACAATGAACAAACTCTGTACCCCAGCTAAAGTTGTCAAACAATGAACAAACTCTGTACCCCAGCAAAGTTGTCAAACAATGAACAAACTCTGTACCCCAGCAAAGTTGTCAAACAATGAACAAACTCTGTACCCCAGCAAAGTTGTCAAACAATGAACAAACTCTGTACTCCAGCAAAGTTGTCAAACATTGAACAAACTATGTACCCCAGCAAAGTTGTCAAACAATGAACAAACTCTGTACCCCAGTAAAGTTGTCAAACAATGAACAAACTCTGTACCCCAGCAAAGTTGTCAAACAATGAACAAACTCTGTACCCCAGCAAAGTTGTCAAACAATGAACAAACTATGTACCCCAGCAAAGTTGTCAAACAATGAACAAACTCTGTACCCCAGCAAAGTTGTCAAACAATGAACAAACTCTGTACCCCAGTAAAGTTGTCAAACAATGAACAAACTCTGTACCCCAGCAAAGTTGTCAAACAATGAACAAACTATGTACCCCAGCAAAGTTGTCAAACAATGAACAAACTATGTACCCCAGCAAAGTTGTCAAACAATGAACAAACTCTGTACCCCAGCAAAGTTATCAAACAATGAACAAACTCTGTTACCCCAGCAAAGTTGTCAAACAATGAACAAACTCTGTACCCCAGCTAGAGTCAAACATGATTGTGATGTTTACAATTTAATAAATAACAATGGCCACAAGTCATACAGCTGTCTGTCAGGTGTACACAAGTCACACAGTTGTCTGTCTAACATTTCCACGACACATCGCTGTCTGTCAGGTGTACATACAGTTGTCTTTCAAGTGTACACATGACCTACAGTTGTATGTTTAACACTTCCACTGTTCGCCGCTGTCTGTTAGTTGTCCACCAGCTGGAGTATGCATGTATGTACAGCCTGATTGCGATACTGCTCGACTCTGGCCACATCTGGTCACAGCTTGCCTAGGTATCACTTCTGACTTTCTGTATGCAGCCTTATTCTTGCCACTACCATCCCCCTTTCGATTGGACCTCTTTTCCATATCCTCCCAGGGAATGAGGATGTGAGGACTGTCATTGTACGGTGAGGATCGAGGTGTCCCTGCAGATATCTTAATGTCTGTGTCTGCCCATTGGCTGCCTGTTTGCAAACTTGCAGCGTGTCTTAATGCTCTTGGTGATAGATGACTGGGTGGTTCTTGAGCATTGGACCCGGCTGTAACCGGAACGTCTGGGGTTGATCCCGCACTTGTTGATTCTGGTTTCGGACTGTTGCTAGCAGCTGTTTCTGCTGGTCTGCTGTTTCTGCTAGCAGCTGTTTCTGCTGGTCTCCTGTTCAGATGGTGGGCGTGGATATTATCCATCTTGGCCGTTCCGTGGCTGCCTTGGTCCAATCTTTCGTCTGCCAACAGATTTGTCTCTGACTGCCTGGGTTGGGTGGCCGAGAGCTCCAGATCTGCCGGCACGAGCGGCGGGTCTAGCTCCGAGTTGCAAGTGCTGTACTGGTCCTCATCCACGTTCAGCGAGGCACACGATGAGAAGGTCAAGGTAGCTTCCTCGGTGTCATCTCGACCGCTGTCTGGACTCAACACCGGCCTGGGATTGGATCTCTGGCTAATGAGGTCAAGGGCGATCTCTCTCAGAAAAGCAGGCCACGTGATGGAGCTGTAAAGTGGGAGTAAAGGACCTGCAATCAGTGCCTGTACGCACGTATGTGTGTGGGAACTATGTGGGGTGTTGTGTGGGATGTGTGTGGGGGATGTTTGTGGGACAACAGGTTCTGTAATCAATGCCTGCACGCACATATATGTGTGTGTAGGATGTTTGTGAGATGTGTGTTTTGGATGTGTGTGGGATGTATGGGGGAAGTGATAAAGTGTGTGTGTGTGTGTGTGTGTGTGTGTGTGTGTGGGATGTTTGTGGGACAACAGGTTCTGTAATCAGTGCCTGCACGCACATATATGTGTGTGTGGGATGTTGTGAGATGTGTGTTTTGGATGTGTGTGGGATGTATGGGGGAAGTGATGAAGTGTGTGTGTGTGTGTGGGATGTTTGTGGGACAACATGTTCTGTAATCAGTGCCTGCACGCACATATATGTGTGTGTGGGATGTTTGTGAGATGTGTGTGGGATGTGTGGAATTGTGTGTTTGTGGGATGTGTGTGGGACAACATGACCTGCAATCTGTGTCTGCACGCACGTGTGTGGGGGAATGTATGTGGGACAACAGGGCCTGCAACCTGTGTCTGCACGCACGTGTGTGGGGGAATGTGTGTGGGACAACAGGTTCTGTAATCAGTGCCTGCACGCACATATATGTGTGTGTAGGATGTTTGTGAGATGTGTGTGGGATGTGTGGAAGTGTGTGTTTGTGGGATGTGTGTGGGACAACAGGACCTGCAATCTGTGTCTGCACGCACGTGTGTGGGGGAATGTGTGTGGGATAACAGTACCTGTAATCAGTGCTTGCACCCACGTGTGTCACTCTTACAGGATTGTATGGGTGTGTGTGTGAGTGTGTGTTGGTGTGATACATTCTGTATATATTGTTATTTGTGTGTGTGTGTGTGTGTGTGTTTGTGTGCGTGTGTATGTGTTGGTGTGATACATTCTGTATAGATTGTATCTGTGTGTGTGTGCGTGTGTGTGTGCGTGTGTGTGTGTGTATGTGTGTGTGTGCGTGTGTGTTGGTGTGATACATTCTGTATAGATTGTATGTGTGTGTGTGTGTGTGGGTGGGTGGGTGGGTGGATGGATGGATGGATGGATTGATGGATGTGTGTGTGGGTGTGTGTGGGTTGGTCAGTGTGTGTGTATGTATGTATGTACGTATGTACGCACGTGTGTGTGTGCGCGCATGTCTATGTGTGCGTGTGTGGGTGTGCGTCTGTGTATGTGTGTATGCATGCATGAATGAACACACACATGAATACATCAATGAACACATCAATGAACACACTCATGAATAACCAATGAACACACTCATGGACACATCAATAATCACACTCATGAATAACCAATGAACACACTCATGGACACATCAATAATCACACTCATGAATAACCAATGAACACACTCATGGACACATCAATAATCACACTCATGAATAACCAATGAACACACTCATGGACACATCAATAATCACACTCATGAATAACCAATGAACACACTCATGGACACATCAATAATCACACTCATGAATAACCAATGAACACACTCATGAATAACCAATGAACACACTCATGAATAACCAATGAACACACTCATGAATAACCAATGAACACACTCATGGACACATCAATAATCACACTCATGAATAACCAATGAACACACTCATGGACACATCAATAATCACACTCATGACTAACCAATGAACACACTCATGAATAACCAATGAACACACTCATGAATAACCAATGAACACACTCATGAATAACCAATGAACACACTCATGAATAACCAATGAACACACTCATGGACACATCAATAATCACACTCATGAATAACCAATGAACACACTCATGGACACATCAATAATCACACTCATGAATAACCAATGAACACACTCATGAATAACCAATGAACACACTCATGAATAACCAATGAACACACTCATGGACACATCAATAATCACACTCATGAATAACCAATTAACACACTCATGGACACATCAATAATCACACTCATGAATAACCAATGAACACACTCATGGACACATCAATAATCACACTCATGAATAACCAATGAACACACTCATGAACACATCAATAATCACACTCATGAATAACCAATGAACACACTCATGGACACATCAATAATCACACTCATGAATAACCAATGAACACACTCATGAATAACCAATGAACACACTCATGAATAACCAATGAACACACTCATGAATAACCAATGAACACACTCATGAATAACCAATGAACACACTCATGGACACATCAATAATCACACTCATGAATAACCAATGAACACACTCATGAATAACCAATGAACACACTCATGAATAACCAATGAACACACTCATGGACACATCAATAATCACACTCATGAATAACCAATGAACACACTCATGAATAACCAATGAACACACTCATGAATAACCAATGAACACACTCATGGACACATCAATAATCACACTCATGAATAACCAATGAACACACTCATGGACACATCAATAATCACACTCATGAATAACCAATGAACACACTCATGGACACATCAATAATCACACTCATGAATAACTAATGAACACACTCATGGACACATCAATAATCACACTCATGAATAACCAATGAACACACTCATGAATAACCAATGAACACACTCATGAATAACCAATGAACACACTCATGAATAACCAATGAACACACTCATGAATAACCAATGAACACACTCATGGACACATCAATAATCACACTCATGAATAACCAATGAACACACTCATGGACACATCAATAATCACACTCATGAATAACCAATGAACACACTCATGAATAACCAATGAACACACTCATGGACACATCAATAATCACACTCATGAATAACCAATGAACACACTCATGAATAACCAATGAACACACTCATGAATAACCAATGAACACACTCATGGACACATCAATAATCACACTCATGAATAACCAATGAACGCACTCATGAATAACCAATGAACACACTCATGAATAACCAATGAACACACTCATGGACACATCAATAATCACACTCATGAATAACCAATGAACACACTCATGGACACATCAATAATCACACTCATGAATAACCAATGAACACACTCATGGACACATCAATAATCACACTCATGAATAACCAATGAACACACTCATGAATAACCAATGAACACACTCATGAATAACCAATGAACACACTCATGAATAACCAATGAACACACTCATGAATAACCAATGAACACACTCATGAATAACCAATGAACAAACTCATGAATAACCAATGAACACACTCATGGACACATCAATAATCACACTCATGAATAACCAATGAACACACTCATGGACACATCAATAATCACACTCATGAATAACCAATGAACACACTCATGAATAACCAATGAACACACTCATGAATAACCAATGAACACACTCATGGACACATCAATAATCACACTCATGAATAACCAATGAACACACTCATGGACACATCAATAATCACACTCATGAATAACCAATGAACACACTCATGGACACATCAATAATCACACTCATGAATAACCAATGAACACACTCATGAACACATCAATAATCACACTCATGAATAACCAATGAACACACTCATGGACACATCAATAATCACACTCATGAATAACCAATGAACACACTCATGGACACATCAATAATCACACTCATGAATAACCAATGAACACACTCATGGACACATCAATAATCACACTCATGAATAACCAATGAACACACTCATGGACACATCAATAATCACACTCATGAATAACCAATGAACACACTCATGGACACATCAATAATCACACTCATGAATAACCAATGAACACACTCATGGACACATCAATAATCACACTCATGAATAACCAATGAACACACTCATGGACACATCAATAATCACACTCATGAATAACCAATGAACACACTCATGAATACATCAATAATCACACTCATGAATAACCAATGAACACACTCATGGACACATCAATAATCACACTCATGAATAACCAATGAACACACTCATGGACACATCAATAATCACACTCATGAATAACCAATGAACACACTCATGGACACATCAATAATCACACTCATGAATAACCAATGAACACACTCATGGACACATCAATAATCACACTCATGAATAACCAATGAACACACTCATGGACACATCAATAATCACACTCATGAATAACCAATGAACACACTCATGGACACATCAATAATCACACTCATGAATAACCAATGAACACACTCATGGACACATCAATAATCACACTCATGAATAACCAATGAACACACTCATGGACACATCAATAACAATGAACACACTCATGGACACATCATAATCACACTCATGAATACCAATGACACACTCATGGACACATCAATAATCACACTCATGAATAACCAATGAACACACTCATGGACACATCAATAATCACACTCATGAATAACCAATGAAAACACCGATAAACACAATGATGAACACACTCATGAACAGACAATTGGACTTTGATGAACATTTCTAAGACCACCCCAATGAACACACAGACTAACACACTCACGAGTATACTGACCTGTCGAACACACTCACGAGTATACTGACCTGTCTAACACACTCACGAGTATACTGACCTGTCGAACACACTCACGAGTATACTGACCTGTCCAGCTCTTCGTCCATGAACTTGATGCTGTTGTCCAAGCGAGCTGCTTCACAGTACCACTGCTGCCTGTGAATGTGGTTGACAGAACCATGTGATTGAGAGAGCGATGTGATTGATAGGACGATGTGATTGAGAGAACGATGTGATTGAGAGAACAATGTGGTACACATCTGCCAAACTTGGACACTCTATATTGACAGTTCATTGATGGAATAGCCAGGGAGATTCTAGTGATTGCAGTTCAGTGATGGAATAGCCAGGGAGATTCTAGTGATTGCAGTTCAGTGATGGAATAGCCAGGGGGATTCTAGTGATTACAGTTCAGTGATGGAATAGCCAGGGGGATTCTAGTGATTACAGTTCAGTGATGGAATAGCCAGGGGGATTCTAGTGATTGCAGTTCAGTGATGGAATAGCCAGGGGGATTCTAGTGATTGCAGTTCAGTGATGGAATAGCCAGGGACATACTAGAGATGACAGTTCAGTCACTGATGGAATAGCCAGGAACATAATAGACTGTTCTTTTATGTCGAGTCTAACTACTCTATCGGTTTTTTTAATTTCACGACTAATTGCTCAATCAGTCAGTCATCCGTTTTAACTCTGACATAACATATATACATTGTACGCACTATGTGAGTGAATCAGACTCGACATAAAATCACAGAGTGAGTAATTAGACATGACATACACGTAATCTCCCCCGATGGTGTTTCTACCTTGTCGTGGTGGGGGAGCTTGAGTTTCTCAATGACCCTGAGAGCTATGCCGGCGGTAGCGTAGCTACCAGCAGGGCCTCCCAAGCCGGACAGGTCAAAGAGAAACACCCTGGTCCTCCAGGTTGGGGGTTGAAGCGTGGGGTTAACATCCCCACCTTTGTAAAAACAATTTTTGTTACTAAACAGATACATGAGCCTCGAATTCGGATTGACTTATCTGGACAACGACCTTGTAACGTTAAAGGACTTTTGAGATTTGGAACATGGAATGTACGGACACTATATCGAGCTGGAGCGGCTGAAGAACTAACCCGGGAGCTGGTTGAATATCAAATGGATATAACAGCAATTCAAGAAATAAGGTGGCCAGGAGAGGGTACTTTAGAGCAAAATGGAATGATTGTAATATATGGAGGAAACACCAAAAATAAACTTGAATTAGGAACAGGTTTTGTCATAAAAAAAGAGTTATGGGGGAACGTTCTAAACTTTAAAGCTGTTAATGGCAGAATTAGTAAATTACGAATAAAAGGTAAATGGAAAAATATAACGATGATTAATGTACGTGCACCTACTGAAGAGAAAGAAGATGATATTAAAGAAGACTTTTATAATGATCTGGAAGCTGTCATAGAAGAAACCCCCAAACAGGACATCCCGATTGTGCCTGGAAGACTTCAATGCAAAAATAGGTAGAGAGCAAACTCATAAAAAAGTAACCGGTATGGAAAGCCTACATACAACTTCAAATGATAACGGATGAAGAGTCATCAACCTGGCAGAAGCCAAAGGACTGCAGATTACAAAGAAAGGATATACACAAACAAACTTGGAAATCATGTGACATTAGAACCTATAATCAAATAGATCACATTTTAATTAACAACAGAAATGCATCAAACATACAACAAGGTAGAAGTTATAGAGGAGCTGAGTGCCACAGTGACCACTTCCTCGTTGGAGAAAATTTTTAAATAAAACTTAAGAGAGCTTTCTATACTAAACTTACAAAGATTACACCCTACATATAACAGAGAAAAACTACAAGACATTACAGTCAAAGAGAAATTTACAGATGAAATAAAATGTAAACTTGAAACTCTGCAAAACCCTTTGGAGGAAAGCGTTGACCAAACTTGGTTGAACATCAAGAATACAATTCAATCTACCGCAGAAGAATGTCTCGGTGTGTTTACCACGCATAGAAAGAACACATGGTTCAATTAAAAATGTGAAGAAGCAGTCATTAGGAAAAAGAATGAAAGACATTTATGGTTAAATGACATCAACAACATCCAAAAGGAAGAGCATTATAAAAATGAATGTAAAGAGGCTTCAAAAATAGTCCGACAGCAGAAGCGAGAATATATGAGTAATATAATCAAAGATATGGAAACTAATCACCAGAAAAATGAATCCAGAAAGTTTTTTAAAGAACTGAAGTCAATGAAACGAGGGCACCAACAAAACACATATGGTTTAAAAGACAAAAATGGGAATATGATAAATACCAATGAGGAAATGTGCAACACATGGAAAGAATACTTTGTTGAATTACTAAATTGTGAAGCTCCAAGTAACACTTTCCCACAGGAAGAGGTTCTAACATGTGAACCACAAATTGAAGAACCTACATTTGAAGAAATCCTATATGTAATCACACGACTTAAAAACAATAAGGCAACTGGGACTGATGGAATTGCTGCTGAATTTATAAAGGCAGGTGGCCATGCATTACATCTAAAGCTATACGAACTAATAATAAAAATCTGGAGGACAGAAGAATTACCCCATGACTGGAAAGAGTCATTATTGATACCTATCTTTAAGAAAGGAGACAAGTTCCAATGTGAAAATTATAGAGGAATATCACTACTGTCCACAAGCTATAAGATACTATCCGCAGTATTACTAAATAATAGACTAAAACCATATTCAGAATACATATTAGGTGACTAGCAGGCGGGTTTTAGACAAAACAGATCAACAATAGATCAGATATTTATCTTACGACAAATAGCCGAGAAAAATTGGGAATATAAAAGAGATCTCCATAACATTTTTGTGGATTTTAAAAAGGCTTATGATAGTGTCCATAGGAATAGTCTATGGAATGCTATGCAGGAATTTGGAATACCAAGGAAGTTAATCAACATGACCAGACTATGCATGGAAGATACTTATAATATAGTAACATATAAAGGCAGGAAATCAGACCCTTTCCAAATAACATCTGGCTTGAAACAGGGTGATGCACTATCGCCGCTACTCTTCAATCTGGATCTAGAGAAAATTGTAAGGAAGGTAAAGGAGGAATGTGATATTGGAGGAACATCCAAGCTGCTTGGTTATGCAGATGATATAGATATTATAGGGGAAAATGAACAAAAGACATTGGAAATATTGACTCACTTAAAGGAAAAAGCCCAACAGATGGGGCTGGTTATCAATCAAGATAAGACAGAATATATGGTAATTTCAAGAGAAGGAATGGCTAAAAACTCTGGCCACATACAAATAGATAATATGACCATTAAAAGAACGGAAACATACAAATACCTGGGTACAATCTTCAACTGCTCCAACATCATTAGGGAAGAAATACAAATTATAATATTCTGGAAATAAGATATACTATGCACTACAACATCTACTAAAGTCAAATGCGCTATCTCGTAACACCAAAATCACAATATACAAAACACTGATCAGACCAGTTGTGCTGTATGGCTCTGAAACCTGGAGTACAACGAAAGGAGACGAAGCCTTGTTACAAGCCTTTGAGAACAAAGTTTTAAGACGCATCTTTGGATCCATTAGGGATACACAAAGTGGAGAGTGGAAAAGAAGAAGTAACAAAGACATTTATGATCTGTTTAAGTCCCCGCTAATCACTGGTATCATGAAGGCTAATAGACTACAATGGCTGGGGCATATAGAAAGAATGGAAGATAATAGGGAAACAAAACTCGCTTACACTCAGGAATAAATGACCGTAGACCCCGAGGTAGACCAAGAAGACGGTGGAGAGATAATATATATACAGACCTACAAGCACTTGGAACAGCTACTGGCAAGAGAGGGTAAACCAGAGAGACGAATGGAGACGGATTGTATCTGCAGCAAAGAACTTCAATGGCTCGGAACGCTGAAGAAGAAGAAGAAGAAGAAGAAGAAGAAGAAGAAGAAGAAGAAGAAGAAGAAGAAGAAGAAGAAGAAGAAGAAGAAGAAGAAGAAGAAAAAGAAGAGGAAGAAGAAGAAGAAGAAGAAGAAGAGGAAGAAGAAGAAGAAGAAGAAGAAGAAGAAGAAGAAGAAGAAGAACAAGAACAAGAAGAACAAGAACAAGAAGAAGAAGAAGAAGAAGAAGAAGAAGAAGAATATACGCAATCTGAACACGCATAAATTTACCATCTCTCCCCATTCAGATGTCAGGGTAGGGACATTGGCTGGCGCATAGCCGACTGACTGTAAATACAGTTACGCTGCCCCCCCCCCCCCCCCCAACCACCCACCTCACATGTGAGCATGTCTCGGGGCTATGAAAGAGGCATACATGTCATATTTCGCAAACTATGCCAACCCAATATCTCATCTCATAGTCTGGGGAGATTCCAGCCTGAGACAATATCTAATAGTCTGGAGAGATTCCAGCTTGAGACAATATCTCATAGTCTGGAGAGATTCCAGCTTGAGACAATATCTCATAGTCTGGAGAGATTCCAGCTTGAGACAATATCTCATAGTCTGGAAAGATTCTAGTTTGAGACAATATCTCATAGTCTGGAGAGATTCCAGCTTGAGACAATATCTCATAGTCTGGAGAGATTCCAGCTTGAGGCAATATCTCATAGTCTGGAGAGATTCCAGCTTGAGACAATATCTCATAGTCTGGAGAGATTTCATGTTGAGACAACATCTCATAGTCTGGAGAGATTCCAGCTTGAGACAATATCATATAATCTGGAGAGATTCTAGTTTGAGACAATATCTCATAGTCTGGAGAGATTCCATCTTGAGTCAGTATCTCATAGTCTCGAGAGATTCCAGCTTGAGACAATATCTCATAGTCTGGAGAGATTCCAGCTTGAGACAATATCTCATAGTCTGGAGAGATTCTAGTTTGAGACAATATCTCATAGTCTGGAGAGATTCCAGCTTGAGACAATATCTCATAGTCTGGAGAGATTCCAGCTTGAGGCAATATCTCATAGTCTGGAGAGATTCCAGCTTGAGACAATATCTCATAGTCTGGAGAGATTTCATGTTGAGACAACATCTCATAGTCTGGAGAGATTCCAGCTTGAGACAATATCATATAATCTGGAGAGATTCCAGCTTGAGACAATATCTCATAGTCTGGAGAGATTCCATCTTGAGTCAGTATCTCATAGTCTCGAGATATTCCATGTTGAGACAATATCTCATAGTCTGGAGAGATTCCAGCTTGAGACAATATCTCATAGTCTGGAGAGATTCCAGCTTGAGACAATATCTTATAGTCTGGAGAGATTCCATGTTGAGACAATATCTTATAGTCTGGAGAGATTTCATGTTGAGACAATATCTCATAGTCTGGAGAGATTCCAACTTGAGGCAATATCTCATAGTCTGGAGAGATTCCAGCTTTGAGACAATATCTCATAGTCTGTAGAGATTCCAGTTTGAGACAATATCTCATAGTCTGGAGAGATTCCAGCTTGAGACAATATCTCATAGTCTGGAGAGATTCCAGCTTGAGGCAATATCTCATAGTCTGGAGAGATTCCAGTTTGAGGCAATATCTCATAGTCTGGAAAGATTCTAGTTTGAGACAATATCTCATAGTCTGGAGAGATTCTAGTTTGAGACAATATCTCATAGACTGGAGAGATTCTAGTTTGAGACAATATCTAATAGTCTGGAGAGATTCTAGCTTGAGGCAATATCTCATAGTCTGGAGAGATTCCAGTTTGAGACAATATCTCACAGACTGGAGAGATTCCAGTTTGAGACAATATCTCACAGACTGGAGAGATTCCAGTTTGAGGCAATATCTCATAGTCTGGAGAGATTCTAGCTTGTGGCAATATCTCATAGTCTGGAGAGATTCCAGTTTGAGGCAATATCTCATAGTCTGGAGAGATTCCAGTTTGAGACAATATCTCATAGTCTGGAGAGATTCCAGTTTGAGGCAATATCTCATAGTCTGGAGAGATTCCAGTTTGAGACAATATCTCATAGTCTGGAGAGATTCTAGCTTGAGGCAATATCTCATAGTCTGGAAAGATTCTAGTTTGAGACAATATCTCATAGTCTGGAGAGATTCCAGCTTGATACAATATCACATAATCTGGAGAGATTCCAGCTTGATACAATATCTCATAGTCTGGAGAGATTCCAGTTTGAGACAATAAGGTATGTCAACTGTTGTCAATCATGTCAAACACCGCCCCGCCTTCTGTCATCTGATGTCGACACTTACACGGGCGATGTGGTATTCCCTGTGGACCTGGGGGACAGACCTGTCCTTGCACTGTCCTGTTTCTGGAACATCTTCCTGGCCTCTGCAAGTTCTGCTTTGGTCAACACGTGGACGAGTGAGTCCTGCAAAAGAAAGGATGGTCACCTGAATGTCCAGCCCACACAGGATGGGATACTAGCGCCGGCAGTGGTATATATCAAACATACATATCAAACATACACATCAAACATACATATCAAACTTACATATCAAACAAACACATCAAACATACACATCAAACACATATCAAACATACCTATAAAACATACATAATACACATACATATTAAACACCTATTAAACATACACATATACATACATTTAAAACAAACATAAAACAGAAACATATAAAACATATATTGTACATATACATATAAAATAAACATACACATATATACTGTTCCCCCCCCCACCCCCACCCCCCCCCCCCACCCCCCCCCCCCCCCAAAAAAAAAAAACAAAAAAAAAACGCATAGCTATCCGAGGGCGCGATTTTACAAGTTTGTAATAAGTGTCCTTAATAAGTATACCACCTGCGTTATGTAGTCCTTTATTTATTGCGATCCCGAAGAAATCAGAAGCCTTGGAATGTGATCACCATCGAACAACTAGTTTAATGAACCACATCACGATTTTACTAAGAATTATCATGCAAAGAGTTAGGAAGAAAATACAACCCGAAATAGGAGAAGAACAATGTGGGGTTGTAGAAGGCAAGGGTACAGTAAATGCTGTGTATATACTGAGAACAGTAATTGAGCGTTCTGTAGAAGTAAACAAAGATCTACACCTTTGCTTTATTAACCACACCAAGGCTTTCAACAAAGTAAGACACATTTGTTTCTACAGGACAGCTTCGATCAATTCCCTACATGTCAGAGGTAATCTGTTCCTTACATGACAAATGTAAGAAATATCAATTCTTGGCTGATGTAATCTGTTTCATTAATGATAGGTATATCACAGCCCCACATGTCAGCCACTATTTAGAGCTTTACTCAAGTGAGACCAAGCTAGCGGATGATGCCCTCAACGCCATAGAGGCCCTGCCAACTCTTGACCACCTGGACACACTTCCCACTATAACAGAAGTTAAGTGTGCTATAAATGAGCTTGCATCTGGCAAGGCTCCAGGTAAGGATGGGATTCCAATAGAGGTGATCAGGAGTGGGCAAGACACACTCGCTCTACAGATCCACCAGCTAATAGAGCTATGCTGGCGAGAAGGACAAGTCCCACAGGATTTCAAAGATTCAAACATCATAACGCTGTACAAGAACAAGGGAGATCGGAGCTGACTGTAACAACTATAGGGGTATCTCACTTCTGTGTATTGTTGGGAAAGTATTTGCCAGAATTGTCCTGCACAGACTTCAAGTCCTGGGAGATCAAGTCTACCCCGAATCACAGTGTGGCTTCCGTCAGAACCGGTCTACCATTGATATGATATTCTCATTGCGACAGATGCAAGAAAAATGCCGGGAACAAAATCAGCCACTGTTTATTGCCTTCATCGACCTCACAAAGGCATTCGATTTGGTCAGTCGTGAGGGTCTGTTCAAAGCACTAAAGAAGATTGGCTGCCCACCAACTCTTCTGTCCATTGTGGAATCGTTCCACACATGCATGAAGGGTATAATCAAGTTTGATGGCTCAACTTCAGAAGAGTTTGAAATCAAGAGTGGAGTTAAGCAAGGCTGTGTGCTAGCACCCACCCTCTTTGGGATATGCTTTTCACTTCTACTGAAATATGCCTTTCGTGATCAGGATGACGGTATATACATTCACTCACGCTCAGATGGTGGCCTCTATAATGCTCAGAGATTGAAGGCCAAGACCAAAATTAGCAGGGTACTAATCAGAGAGTTGCTTTTTGCGGATGATGCTGCGATTACGACCCACTCTGAGGAAGAATTACAACATCTACTATCTGCATTCTCCAATGCTTGTTCTGAATTTGGTTTAACAATTAACGAAAAGAAGACACAGATTATGTCACAAGGTGCACATGGTGTACCATCAATCTTTATTGACGACGCCGAACTGGAGATAGTAGACCATTTTACATATCTAGGATCAGAGGTAAATAGCAAATTATCCCTCAATCAGGAAATCAACATCAGGATTGGCAAGGCAGCAACAACTATGAACATGTTAGCAAAAAGAGTCTGGGAGAACAGGAAGCTTACTGCCAAAACAAAAGTCCTCGTCTACCAAGCCTGTGTCCTTAGTACTCTTCTTTATGACAGTGAAACCTGGACAACTTCCTCACGCCAAGAGAAACGTTTAAACAGCTTTCATATGCGGTGTCTGCGAAGAATACTTGGTATTAAGTGGCAAGACAAAATCACAAATACTGAAGTATTGGAAAGATCAGGTTGTGTGACGGTGTATTCCATGCTCAGTCTTCGTAGACTTAGATGGATAGGACACGTTAGGAGGATGGATGATGGTAGAATACCAAAGGACATCTTTTTTGGTGAATTACAGACGGGTAGGAGATCTCAGGGTCGGCCTCTACTACGATACAAAGATGTGTGTAAGCGGGACATGATTGATACAGGCATTGATAATGCACATTGGGAGCACGTCGCCGCTGAACGTGTTGCATGGAGGGCAACTATCAGAAACGGAATAAAGACAAAGGAGAAAATGATTGCAGATAAAGCACACACAGAGCGTGAGAGACGTAAGATGGTGCAAAATGGTGGAAATGACCATATTTTCACATGCACCTACTGTGGGCAAACATTTGCAGCAAGAATTGGCCTTACCAGCCACACTCGCCACCGCCATGGATCGTAGTTATTAAGCCTTTTTAAAGCACAATGTACCAAACTATCGTCTGTCAAGACGGAAAGGTGCCAATGGAAATGTCAGCTATATTAAGTCCCACATGGCAGCTATATCACATTACCTATACGATATTTATATCACACTTGTAAATCTTACTTACATCGCTGACTTAACACCCTGACATACCTTACATCTCTGACTCAACACCCCGACATACCTTACATCTCTGACTCAACACCCCGACATACCTTACATCTCTGACTCAACACCCTGACATACCTTACATCTCTGACTCAACACCCTGACATACCTTACATCTCTGACTCAACACCCTGACATACCTTACATCTCTGACTCAACACCCTGACATACCTTACATCTCTGACTCAACACCCTGACATACCTTACATCGCTGACTCAACACTCTGACTGTCTCTATGTTCAGAAGCTGTGTGAATGAGATGACGCCAGGCTTGGCTGGAGCAACAGATCGGAATCGCTGCACAACCTTGTTCTCTTCCTCTGCAGTGACCACGGCGCTGTTCCTCTCCAGGTAATACTTGCAGTATCTCAGGTAGCTGGCCTCCGTGATGTGTTCTGTGTCAGACATAGACCAGACGTCAGCACACATAGACGTGGCACAGTTAGTTCGTTAGTTAGTAGTTAGCTAGCTAGGTATGTGTTCCCTGGTGTGTTCTGTGTCAGACATAGACCAGACGTCAGCACACATAGACGTGGCACAGTTAGTTCGTTAGTTAGTAGTTAGCTAGCTAGGTATGTGTTCCCTGGTGTGTTCTGTGTCAGGCATAGACCAGACGTCAGCACACATAGACGTGGCACAGTTAGTTCGTTAGTTAGTAGGTAACTAGCTAGGTATGTGTTCCCTGGTGTGTTCTGTGTCAGACATAGACCAGACGTCAGCACACATAGACGTGGCACAGTTAGTTCGTTAGTTAGTAGGTAGCTAGCTAGGTATGTGTTCCCTGGTGTGTTCTGTGTCAGACATAGAGCGGACGTCAGGACATACACACATGGCACAGTTAATTAGTTAGTTAGTTAATTATTTAGTTACTTAGGTAGGTAGCTGGTTTCCGTGATGTGTTATGTGTCAGACATAGAGCAGACAATCACGTCAAGACATACACACGTGGCACAGTTAGGTAGTTAGTTAGTATGTTAGTTAGTGTGTTAGTTAGTGTGTTAGTTAGTTAGTGTGTTAGTTAGTTAGTTGGTTAGTTAGTGTGTTAGTTAGTGTGTTAGGTAGTTACTTACTTACTTACTTACTTAGTGTGTTAGTTAGTGTGTTAGTTAGTTAGTGTGTTAGTTAGTTAGTTAGTTGTTAGTTAGTTAGTGTGTTAGTTAGTGTGTTAGTTAGTTAGTTAGTTAGTTCGTCAGTGTGTTTATTAGTTAGTTAACTAGTTAGTTATTTAGTGTGTTAGTTAGTTAGTTAGTTAGTTAGTTAGTTAGTTAGTTAGTTAGTTAGTTAGTTAGTTAACCGCGTCGGTAACTTACGGGGATTGTGAGCCAGTCGCTCAGAAAGCAATGGCAAACTACTGAGCGTAATCTTGCCAAGAAATCAACAATCAGCTGAAAGATGCTGATGTTGACAGCGATGTCCTGTAAAAGATATGCAAACGTTAAAAAAAAAAGTTAGGTAGTTGGTTAGTTACTTAGCTAGTCAGTAATCAGTCATTAGTTAATTAGTTAACTAGTTAATTAAGTAGTTAGTTGGTTAGTTCGTTAGCTAAGTTGTTAACTGTTTAGATTGATAGCTAAGCAGTTACGTAGTTAACTAGTTAGTTAGTAAAATTGTTAATTAATTAGGTAGTTAGTTAGTTTGTTAGCTAAGCAATTAGTTATGTAGTTATTTGGTTAGATTATAAGCTAAGCAGTTAGTTATTTATTTAATTGGTTAGTTTGTTAGCTAGGCAGTTAGTTTTTTAGTTAGGTCATAAGTCAGTCAGTCAGTCACTCAGTTAGATAGTAAGTTATTTAGTTATTTTGTTAGATTGTTAGTTACACAGTAACGTAGTTAGCTAGGCAGTTAGTTATTTAGTCAGTCAGGTCGTTAGTTAGTCAGTCAGTCAGTCAGATAGTTAGTTGGATAGTTAGTTATTTTGTTATTTTTTTTTAGATTGTTAGCTACTTAATAAGGTAGTTAGCTAGTTAGTTAGTTAGTTGGTTAGTTTGTTAGCTAGACAGTTATGTAGTTAGTTGGTAGTTTATTAGCTAGGTAGTTATTTAGTTAGCTAGCTACTTAGTAAGTTAGTTAAGTAGTTGGTTATTTAGACAGTTAATTTATTGAGGAGCAGCTGACTGAGTGGCTAGAATGCTGGATTCTCCTTCGGGAGACCCAGGTTCAAATCCTCGATGTAAGGGATGGTCTGGTTTGCAAGATCAGTCACGCGTCTGGCGTTTGTTGTCTTGGATATATGTGTGAGGTGCACCCAATCGGGAACTTCCCAGCCGACGCAAGTTAGCAAGGCAGGCGTTTCGTGAATGTGACCACAGCGCGAAGCCGGGGTTGCGGTTTGAGCGGGCAAAAGAGCAATGTTTGTTCGATCGCTGGACCAAGTCTCGATAACCGCCCCCCTCTCTCTCTCTCTCTCTCTCTCTCTCTCTCTCTCTCTCTCTCTCTCTCTCTCTCTCTCTCTCTCTCTCTCTCTCTCTCTCTCTCTCTTTCTCTCTCTCGATGAGTAGTGGGCCTGCAGTCAGTAAGCTGGCATAGCTTTTTCTACAGTCCTGCCTGGAGTAGCTTAAAGCTCGTCTGGTAGCGTCCAGTGGATTTGCATGTATCGCCAGGTACCGCGGGAGCACGCTGAGCGATCGCTACTCTTGACCTGCATGTGCGTACATAGTCTGTCTGTGCGTTGAGGCGCACAACTTACACACTCCAGGCACAGGGAGGTAGCTGACACAAAATAACTATCGAGGCCCCGTAATTGGAATGAGTTCACTTTAAACCCTTTAACGAGGATCTATTGGAGGGTAAGTCTGCCGCCAGCAGCAGCGGTAATTCAGCCCCAATAGTGTATATTAAAGTTGTTGCAGTTGGAAAGCTCGTAGTTGGATCTCAGGTGCAGGCAGGCGGTCCGGCTCGCGCCGGTCTACTGCCCGTTGTTCCTGCCTTACCATCTACCGGTCTTTCCCGTGGGTGCTCTTCGCTGAATGTCCCGGGTGTCCGGCACGTTTACTTTGAAAGAAAAACAAAACAACTAAAGTGTACAAAACAGGCCTCGGCTTTCCGAATAATAGTGCATGGAATAATGGAATAGGACCTCGGATCTACTTTGCTGGTTTTCGGAACCGGGGGTAATGATTAACAGGGACAAACGGGGGAATTCGTATTGCGGCGTTAGTGGTGACATTATTGGACCGCCGCAAGACGAGCTTCTGTACAAGATTTGTCAAGAATGTTTTAATAAATCAAGAACGAAAGTTAGAGGCGCGAAGATTATCAGATACCGTCGTAGCAGTAATACCCGCCTACACAGGTACAGACACTTGGTCTGAGGCTCTCAGCTGAGGGATATGGCTGAACGCCTCTAAGTCAAATGCTCCGGTTGAGGGCCTGGCCGTTATTCAGCTTCTACGAGGGAAGTCCGTTTCGAAAGCTCATTAAGTGAGCGTTGTCATAGGTGGAAAAAGCCTCCAATTGGCACAAAATGGAATATTGCTTTGCTATCAAATCCATTGCGAGGGAAGTAAATATCAAAAGCTCATTGCATGAGTGCTGTCAGAGGTGGAAAAAGCGTCCCATTGACACAGAATGAAATATAGCTTGGTTAGCAAATCCATTAAAAGGAAAGTCAGAATCGAAAGCTCATTGAGTGAGCGTTATCAAAGTTGAAAATGCGCCCCAGTAGCACGAAATGAACTACTGCTTGGCTAGCGAATCCATTACGTAGAAGTCCGAAGCGAAATCTCGCTGTGTGGATGTTATCTCCACATTGGTCCCACCTGGTCTTCGGAGGAACAGGGGGCCCAATATACGGAAGTATATGCAGGTCGTGACGATTCCTTGGGTGAGCTTAGTACCAGAGCACTATGTGTCGGCTCTCCAATTATGGAAGCCTCCTTGGATGGCGGGGAATGCCCATTATCTAAGCCTGCCTTACCTTGAGGGCCGACCGGGATGTTTTGGGCTGTTCTGCGTGGATCAGCTGGGATAGGGATGTCATCACCACAGTAAGAGCCGAGAAAGCGACCCAAAGGCACGCACGTGAATAGTGCTTGGTTAGCAAACCAATTTCGTGGACAGTCCGAACCGAAAGCTTGCTGAATGGATGTAATCCACAGACTGACCTCTCCTAGTTTATGTGGGGAGCGGTATGTGGCGAACGAAATGCCCAATATACGGAAGTGAGGCTAAGCAGCCATGTGTAGGACGTTACGATTCCTTGGGCGAGCCTAATACCAGAGCGCTATGTGCCGGCTCTGCATCTATGTAAGCCTCCTTGGATGACGGGAATGCCCATGGTCTGCCCAAGCCTTCCCTTGAGGGCTGACCGGGATGTCTTCGGCCGCTCTAACGACCAGCTGGGATGCGGGTGACCCCACAACAGTGCCAGTCGAATGTCATTCGAAACACCCTAGGAGGTAGAGGAGGAGTTGGAGGAGGAGGAGGAGGAGAGGAGGAGGAGTAGGAGGAGGAGGAGGAGGAGAATCTTCGATAAAGTGTGGATATTTTTTTTATATCGGGGGGAAAGGGAAAACTAATCTGCACAGTTCGTGGCGACTGCACTAGCCAGGCGGCCTTAATTCCTTAGACTCAAGATATCCCTGCCATACACCGCAAGGTACTTTATTGGCAGTAGATGAAAGTTTGATGACAGCTAATTAGTCACTTTGTCAGTCAGTCAGTTAATTTTTTGGTTTGTTAGTTATTGAGTTATTTGGTTATATTGTCAACATAATGAAGATGCTTGCATAGCTACACATTGATGGTAAAGACCTTAGACTTGTAAAAAACAAACATATTAGAAACAACAAGTTGCCATGAAGACTGATAATGAAATAGGTCAATTTCAGCCTATTAAGAGAGATATAAGACAGGGATGTGTAATGTCTCCAGATGTTTTCCCCCTGTACAGTGACAACATGTAAGAAATGTAGATAATACGAAAGAAATCATCATTGGGGGACGTAACATCAAAAAACATTAGATATGCGAATGATACAGTATTGACTGCAGACAATGAGAAGGATCTGCAAGATTTAGTAGATGCGGTTTTTGCACAAAGTGAAAAACTAGTGTTGAATTAAATTGTAAGAAGACACAGATTATGGTCGTCACTAGGAATAAGGAAATAATAATGTTTTGCATATCCTTTACAGGACATCGCTGTCAACATCAACATCTTTCAGCTGATTGTTGATTTCTTGGCAAGATTACGCTCAGTAGTTTGCCATTGCTTTTTGAGCGACCGGCTCCATTCTCTCATAAGTCACTGGCGCGACTCGAACCGCTTCCAATTCTCGTACGCTCACGTCAACCACGAGAGTATTCGGGGTTACGGAGAAAGCTGCTAACTCCTCGACCAGGGAGACAGGCAAAAAGGAAATACCACAACGAAATATACAAGTAAATGGGAATATTTCCAATAAGGAAATACCACAATGAAATATACAAGTAAATGGGAATATTCTTAAATAGGTGAATCTCCTCTGATGCGTCTCCACCTTGGCGTGGTAGAGGGGCTTGCGTGTCTCAATGACCTTAAGAGCCCTGCCGAGGGAAGCACAACTACATGTCGGACAGACCTTGAGATAGGAACCAGACCAAGAGAGACACGACCTGCTGCTCTGCAGGCAGACTGAGGATTAGCAGTCAAAAGGTCAAATCAGGCGCGCGAAAGCACTAATTCTTGGTCCTGACACACACTCTAAGGCTCCCAGCTGAGGGATATGGCTGAACGCCTCTAAGCCATTAACCCTTGGATGTGAGAGCCGGGCCGATACTCGCCTACTGAAAAACGGAGGTGAGATACTGAGCACGCTACATGCTTAGTCCAGATACTTGTTCGAAGGCTCTCAGCTGGGGGATATGAGGGATCCCTGGATGAGAGGGCCTCGCCGTTACTCGCTCAGTGATGCGTGGAGGTAAGGTGCTGAGCCGGCAGCACATGTAGCTTACCTCGTGAGAGGTTACTAAAGGTGGAAATGCGCCCCAGTCGCACACGATGGTTACGATGAAAATCTTTATCTAAACTCATGGAGTGAGCGTAGTCTAAGGTGGAAGAGCGTCTCATTGACATGGAGTGAGCGTAGTCAAAGGTGGGAGAGCGCCTCATTGACACAAAATGGAACGCTTAGCTAGTGAATCCATTACGTGGTAGTCCGAAGCGAAAGCTTGATGAGTGGATGCAGTCTGCAGACTGTCCGTCCCTGGTTTGTGTGGGAGGCGACCAGTGGCATACGAAATGCCCAGTACATAGAAGTGAGGAATTAAAGCAGCCATGAGCAGGATGTGGCGGTTCCTTGGGTGAGCCCAGTCTCAGAGCAATATGTGCCGGCTCTGAAATTATGGAAGCCTCCTTGGATATCGGGTAATGCCTATGGTCTGCCCTTGCCTTCCCTTGAGGGTTGACCGAGATGTCTATGACCGTTCTAACTTGACCAGCTGAGATGTGGACGGCACCACAAAGGTGAGAGACCCCCAGGGATGCTAACCTGGTCAAAAACGCACGCAAAATTCGGATGTGTTGGCCTATGGGTCTAGGCCCAAGGGTGCATAACAATATACAGCAATTACATTTGGAAAAACACTCAGGATGTAACGCAGAAGAAGAAACAAGTGAATCGGTACAGTTAATTTAGCTGGAAAGTCATAACATCTGATTGCAGGTGCCTTGAAGAGATGAGAACAAGAATCGCCATGGCGAAGATAGCTGTTTCAAGATTGAAAACATACAATCTGACTATTCACCCAAGTCTTTGAAAACAGCAGACACAATCTGATCAATCACCCAAGACTATGGGAAGCAACAGACACAATCTGACCTCTCACTTAGGTCTTTGAAAACAATAGACACAATCTGACCTCTCACTTAGGTCTTTGAAAACAAGTGACACAATCTGACCTCTCACTTAGGTCTTTGAAAACAATAGACACAATCTGACCTCTCACTTAGGTCTTTGAAAACAATAGACACAATCTGACCTCTCACTTAGGTCTTTGAAAACAATAGACACAATCTGACCTCTCACTTAGGTCTTTGAAAACAATAGACACAATTTGACCTCTCACTTAGGTCTTTGAAAACAAGTGACACAATCTGACCTCTCACTTAGGTCTTTGAAAACAAAAGACACAATCTGAACTCTCACTTAGGTCTTTGAAAACAATAGACACAATCTGAGCCCACAACCAGTTCTGTGGAAACAACAACAAAAATCTGAGCCCACAACCAGGTCTGTGGAAACAACAACAAAAATCTGAGCCCACAACCAGGTCTGTGGAAACAACAACAAAAATCTGAGCCCACAACCAGGTCTGTGGAAACAACAACAAAAATCTGAGCCCACAACCAGGTCTGTGGAAACAACAACAAAAATCTGAGCCCACAACCAGGTCTGTGGAAACAACAACAAAAATCTGAGCCCACAACCAGGTCTGTGGAAACAACAACAAAAATCTGAGCCCACAACCAGGTCTGTGGAAACAACAACACAAATCTGAGCCCACAACCAGGTCTGTGGAAACAACAGAAAGAATCTGAACCCACACCAAGATCTGTGGAAACAACAACAACAATCTGAACCCACAACAAGGTGGAAACAACAACAAAAATCTGAACCCACAACCAGGTCTGTGGAAACAACAACAAAAATCTGAGCCCACAACCAGGTCTGTGGAAACAACAACAAAAATCTGAACCCACAACCAGGTCTGTGGAAACAACAACAACAATCTGAACCCACAAATAGGTCTGTGGAAACAACAACAAAAATCTGAGCCCACAACAAGGTCTGTGGAAACAACAACAAAATTCTGAACTCACAACCAGGTCTGTGGAAACAACAACAAAAATCTGAGCTCATAACAAGGTCTGTGGAAACAACAACAACAATCTGAGCCCACAACCAGGTCTGTGGAAACAACAACAAAAATCTGAGCCCACAACAAGGTCTGTGGAAACAACAACAAACATCTGAACCCACAACCAGGTCTGTGGAAACAACAACAAAAATCTGAGCCCACAACCAGGTCTGTGGAAACAACAACAAAAATCTGAGCTCACAACCAGGTCTGTGGAAACAACAACAAAAATCTGAACCCACAACCAGGTCTGTGGAAACAACAACAAAAATCTGAGCCCACAACCAGGTCTGTGGAAACAACAACAAAAATCTGAGCCCACAACCAGGTCTGTGGAAACAACAACAAAAATCTGAGCCCACAACCAGGTCTGTGGAAACAACAACAAAAATCTGAACTCACAACCAGGTCTGTGGAAACAACAACAAAAATCTGAGCCCACAACCAGGTCTGTGGAAACAACAACAAAAATCTGAACCCACAACCAGGTCTGTGGAAACAACAACAAAAATCTGAGCCCACAACCAGGTCTGTGGAAACAACAACAACAATCTGAACCCACAACCAGGTCTGTGGAAACAACAACAAAAATCTGAACCCACAACCAGGTCTGTGGAAACAACAACAAAAATCTGAACCCACAACCAGGTCTGTGGAAACAACAACAACAATCTGAACCGACAACCAGGTCTGTGGAAACAACAACAAAAATCTGAGCTCACAACCAGGTCTGTGGAAACAACAACAAAAATCTGAGCCCACAACCAGGTCTGTGGAAACAACAACAAAAATCTGAACCCACAACCAGGTCTGTGGAAACAACAACAAAAATCTGAACCCACAACCAGGTCTGTGGAAACAACAACAAAAATCTGAACCCACAACCAGGTCTGTGGAAACAACAACAAAAATCTGAACCCACAACCAGGTCTGTGGAAACAACAACAAAAATCTGAACCCACAACCAGGTCTGTGGAAACAACAACAAAAATCTGAGCCCACAACCAGGTCTGTGGAAACAACAACAAAAATCTGAACCCACAACCAGGTCTGTGGAAACAACAACAAAAATCTGAGCTCACAACCAGGTCTGTGGAAACAACAACAAAAATCTGAGCCCACAACCAGGTCTGTGGAAACAACAACAAAAATCTGAACCCCACAACCAGGTCTGTGGAAACAACAACAAAAATCTGAACCCACAACCAGGTCTGTGGAAACAACAACAAAAATCTGAGCCCACAACCAGGTCTGTGGAAACAACAACAAATATCATAACCCACAACCAGGTCTGTGGAAACAACAACAAAAATCTGAGCCGACAACCAGGTCTGTGGAAACAACAACAAAAATCTGAGCCCACAACCAGGTCTGTGGAAACAACAGCAAAAATCTGAGCCCACAACCAGGTCTGTGGAAACAACAACAACAATCTGAACCCACAACCAGGTCTGTGGAAACAACAACAAAAATCTGAACCCACAACCAGGTCTGTGGAAACAACAACAAAAATCTGAGCCCACAACCAGGTCTGTGGAAACAACAACAAAACTCTGAGCCCACAACAAGGTCTGTGGAAACAACAACAAAAATCTGAGCTCACAACCAAGTCTGTGGAAACAACAACAAAAATCTGAACCCACAACCAGGTCTGTGGAAACAACAACACAAATCTGAGCCCACAACCAGGTCTGTGGAAACAACAACAAAAATCTGAACCCACAACCAGGTCTGTGGAAACAACAACAAAAATCTGAGCCCACAACCAGGTCTGTGGAAACAACAAAAATCTGAGCCGACAACCAGGTCTGTGGAAACAACAACAAAAATCTGAGCTCACAACCAGGTCTGTGGAAACAACAACAAAAATCTGAACCCACAACCAGGTCTGTGGAAACAACAACAAAAATCTGAGCCCACAACCAGGTCTGTGGAAACAACAACAAAAATCTGAGCCCACAACCAGGTCTGTGGAAACAACAACAAAAATCTGAGCCCACAACCAGGTCTGTGGAAACAACAACAAAAATCTGAGCCGACAACCAGGTCTGTGGAAACAACAACAAAAATCTGAACCCACAACCAGGTCTGTGGAAACAACAACAAAAATCTGAACCCACAACCAGGTCTGTGGAAACAACAACAAAAATCTGAACCCACAACCAGGTCTGTGGAAACAACAACAAAAATCTGAGCCCACAACCAGGTCTGTGGAAACAACAACAAAAATCTGAGCCCACAACAAGGTCTGTGGAAACAACAACAAAAATCTGAGCTCACAACCAGGTCTGTGGAAACAACGAAAATCTGAGCCCACAACCAGGTCTGTGAAAACAACAAAAATCTGAGCCCACAACAAGGTCTGTGGAAACAACAACAAAAATCTGAGCCCACAACCAGGTCTGTGGAAACAACAACAAAAATCTGAACCCACAACAAGATCTGTGGAAACAACAACAAAAATCTTAGCCTACAACCAGGTCTGTGGAAACAACAACAAAAATCTGAGCCCACAACCAGGCCTGTGGAAACAACAGACACTATCTGATTACTCACCCTTTGAGATATCCAGGTCCTCCAGTTCATTCAGAATGATCTTGACCTCTTCTTGAGTAAGAAGATGGTTCAGGGACACCTGACATTATACAAGGACATACAATATGTCATGACATCAAACTATTAGTTACTATATCACATGTTGATGTTTAACTTACACACTGATGACAAATTGATCTATATCTTACACATTGATGACATGTAGATGTATAACTTACACATTGATGACATGATGATGTATAACTTACACTACTGATGACATGTTGATCTATATCTTACACATTTG
The DNA here is from genome assembly GCA_014155875.1 of Cepaea nemoralis. NCBI lineage: Eukaryota > Metazoa > Mollusca > Gastropoda > Stylommatophora > Helicidae > Cepaea > Cepaea nemoralis. The sequence continues at coordinate 57,225 of JACEFZ010020221.1, forward strand.
ATGACATGTTGATCTATATCTTACACATTGATGACAAGTTGATCTATATCTTACACATTGATGACATGTTGATCTATATCTTACACACTGATGACATGTTGATCTATATCTTACACATTGATGATAATTTAACGTTTAAATTACACACTGATGATACGTTGACGTTTAACTTACACACTAATGTTAATGTGACGTTTAGCTTACACTGATGAGGCGTTGATGTTTAATTTACCCACTGATGATTAGTTAACGTTTAATTTACACACTGATGATTAGTTAACGTTTAATTTACACACTGGTGATTACATGCAGATAACATCACAACAGAAATGATTAAAGCTTTAGAAGAATATGGACTAGATCAAGTCACCAGACTGCTGACTACATTATATGATACTGGAGATATACCTTCTGAATTATGTAACTCTGTATTTATTGCAATCCCAAAGATATCGGAAGCCTTGGAATGTGATCAACATAGAACAATTAGTATAATGAGCCACACCACAAAGATTTTGCTACGAATTATCATGCAAAGAGTGAGGAAGAAATTATAACCTGAAATAGGGGAAGAACAATGTGGGTTTGTAGAAGGAAAGGTAATAGTAAATGCTGTGTATATGCTGCGAACAGTTATTGAACGTGCTATAGAAGTAAACAAGGATATAAATCTTTGCTTTATTGACTACACAAAAGCTTTTGATAGCGTTAGACATGTCAACATGGTGGATATGCTTGCTTTCTTCTTCTTCTTCTTCTTCTTCTTCTTCTTCTTCTTCTTCTTCTTCTTCTTCTTCTTCTTCTTCTTCTTCTTCTTCTTCTTCTTCTTCTTCTTCTTCTTCTTCTTCTTCTTCTTCTTCTTCTTCTTCTTCTTCTTCTTCAGCGTTCCGAGCCATTGAGGTTCTTTGCTGCAGATACAATCTTTCTCCATTCGTCTCTCTGGTTGACCTTCTCTTGCCAGTCGTTGATTCCAAGTGCTTGTAGGTCTGTATATATATTATCTCTCCACCGCCTTCTTGGTCTACCTCGGGGTCTACGGTCATTTATTTCCTGAGTGTAAGCGAGTTTTGTTTCCCTATTGTCTTCCATTCTTTCTATATGCCCCAGCCATTGTAGTCTATTAGCCTTCATGATACCAGTGATTAGCGGGGACTTAAACAGATCATAAATGTCTTTGTTACTTCTTCTTTTCCACTCTCCACTTTGTGTATCCCTAATGGGTCCAAAGATGCGTCTTAAAACTTTGTTCTCAAAGGTTTGTAACAAGGCTTCGTCTCCTTTCGTTGTACTCCAGGTTTCAGAGCCATACAGCACAACTGGTCTGATCAGTGTTTTGTATATTGTGATTTTGGTGTTACGAGATAGCGCATTTGATTTTAGTAGATGTTGTAGTGCATAGTATATCTTATTTCCAGAATTGATTCTAGTTTGTATTTCTTCCCTTATGATGTTGGAGCAGTTGAAGATTGTACCCAGGTATTTGTATGTTTCCGTTCTTTTAATGGTCATATTATCTATTTGTATGTGGCCAGAGTTTTTAGCCATTCCTTCTCTTGAAATTACCATATATTCTGTCTTATCTTGGTTGATAACCAGCCCCATCTGTTGGGCTTTTTCCTTTAAGTGAGTCAATATTTCCAATGTCTTTTGTTCATTTTCCCCTATAATATCTATATCATCTGCATAACCAAGCAGCTTGGATGTTCCTCCAATATCACATTCCTCCTTTATCTTCCTTACAACTTTCTCTAGAGCCAGATTGAAGAGTAGCGGCGATAGTGCATCACCTTGTTTCAAGCCAGATGTTATTTGGAAAGGGTCTGATTTCCTGCCTTTATATGTTACTATATTATAAGTATCTTCCATGCATAGTCTGGTCATGTTGATTAACTTCCTTGGTATTCCAAATTCCTGCATAGCATTCCATAGACTATTCCTATGGACACTATCATAAGCCTTTTTAAAATCCACAAAAATGTTATGGAGATCTCTTTTATATTCCCAATTTTTCTCGGCTATTTGTCGTAAGATAAATATCTGATCTATTGTTGATCTGTTTTGTCTAAAACCCGCCTGGTAGTCACCTAATATGTCTTCTGAATATGGTTTTAGTCTATTTAGTAATACTGCGGATAGTATCTTATAGCTTGTGGACAGTAGTGATATTCCTCTATAATTTTCACATTGGGACTTGTCTCCTTTCTTAAAGATAGGTATCAATAATGACTTTTCCAGTCATGGGGTAATTCTTCTGTCCTCCAGATTTTTATTATTAGTTCGTATAGCTTTAGATGTAATGCATGGCCACCTGCCTTTATAAATTCAGCAGCAATTCCATCAGCCCCTAGTTGCCTTATTGTTTTTAAGTCGTGTGATTACATATAGGATTTCTTCAAATGCAGGTTCTTCAATTTGTGGTTCACACGTTAGAACCTCTTCCTGTGGGAAAGTGTTACTTAGAGCTTCACAATTTAGTAATTCAACAAAATATTCTTTCCATGTGTTGTACATTTCCTCATTGGTATTTATCATATTCCCATTTTTGTCTTTTAAACCATATGTGTTGTGTTGGTGCCCTCGTTTCATTGACTTCAGTTCTTTAAAAAACTTTCTGGATTCGTTTTTCTGGTGATTAGTTTCTATATCTTTGATTATATTACTCATATATTCTCGCTTCTGCTGTCTGACTATTTTTGTAGCCTCTTTACATTCATTTCTATAATGCTCTTCCTTTTGGATGTTGTTGATGTCATTTAACCATAAATGTCTTTCATTCTTTTTCCTAATGACTGCTTCTTCACATTTTTAATTGAACCATGTGTTCTTTCTATGCGTGGTAAACACACCGAGACATTCTTCTGCGGTAGATTGAATTATATTCTTGATGTTCAATCAAGTTTGGTCAACGCTTTCCTCCAAAGGGTTTTGCAGAGTTTCAAGTTTACATTTTATTTCATCTGTACATTTCTCTTTGACTGTAATTTCTTGTAGTTTTTCTCTGTTATATGTTGGGTGTAATCTTTTTAATTTAGTATAGAAAGCTCTCTTAAGTTTTATTTTAAATTTTGCTCCAACGAGGAAGTGGTCGCTGTGGCACTCAGCTCCTCTATAACTTCTAACTTGTTGTATGTTTGATGCATTTCTGTTGTTAATTAAAATGTGATCTATTTGATTATAGGTTCTCTTGTCACATGATTTCCAAGTTTGTTTGTGTATATCCTTTCTTTGTAGTCTGGTACTGCTAATCTGCAGTCCTTTGGCTTCTGCCAGGTTGATGACTCTCCATCCATTATCATTTGAAGTTGTATGTAGGCTTTCCATACCGGCCACTTTTTTATGAGTTTGCTCTCTACCTATTTTTGCATTGAAGTCTCCCAGCACAATCAGGATGTCCTGTTTGGGGGTTTCTTCTATGACATCTTCCAAATCATTATAAAAGTCTTCTTTAACGTCATCTTCTTTCTCTTCAGTAGGTGCATGTACATTAATCATCGTTATATTTTTCCATTTACCTTTTATTCGTAATTTACTAATTCTGTCATTAACAGCTTTAAAGTTTAGAACGTTCCCCCATAACTCTTTTTTGATGACAAAACCTGTTCCTAATTCATGTTTATTTTGGGTGTTTCCTCCATATATTACAATCATTCCATTTTGCTCTAAAGTACCCTCTTCTGGCCACCTTATTTCTTGAATTGCTGTTATATCCATCTGATATTCAACCAGCTCCCGGGTTAGTTCTTCAGCCGCTCCAGCTCGATATAGTGTCAGCACATTCGATGTTCCAAATCTCAAAAGCCCTTTAACGTTCCGAGGTCGTTGTCCAAATAAGTCAGTCCAAATCGAGGCTTATGTATCTGTTTCGTAACAAACTGGTTGTTACAAAGGTGGGGATGTTAACCCCACGCCTCAACCCCCAACCTGGAGGACCAGGGTGTTTCTCTTTGTCTGTTCTCTACCCTTTGACCTGTCCGGCTTGTGAGGCCCTGCTGGTAGCTACGCTACCGCCGGCATAGCTCTCAGGTTCATTGAGAAGCCCAAGCTCCCCCACCACGACAAGTTTATGCTTGCAGATCTGCAAATTGATGGGAAAGACATTAGACTTATAAAAACATATAGTGGAATCAACAAGCTGCCATAAGGATTGATAATGAAGTGGGACATTATCAGCCTATTAAGAGAGGTGTTAGGCAGGGATGCATAATGTCTTCAGATCTTTATTCCCTGTACAGTGAAAATATTTTCAGAAATGTAGAAGATGTAAATGGAATCAGCATTGGAGGACGAAACATCAATAACATTAGATATGCAGATGATACAGTATTGATTGCAGACAATGCGCAGGATCTGCAACAATTAGTAGATGCGGTTGTTGTACGCAGTGAGCAGCTGGAGTTAGAATTAAATTGTAAAATGACAGGTTATGGTCGTCACTAGGAAAAACGAAGCACCACAATGTAATATACAAGTAAATGGGAATATTCTTCAACAAGTGAATCGATATAATTATCTCGGAACAGTCATAACATCTGATGGGAGATGCCTTGAAGAGATTAGAACAAGAATCGCCATGGCGAAAGTAGCCTTTAGCAAGATAAAAAACATTCTGACCAATAAAAAGATGTCAAATGAAACGTTGAGGGGATACATAGAGCCTGTTTTTATTTTGTATGGATGTGAAACTTGGACAATGTGCAGTCAAGCCGAAAAATATCTGATGGCTGCAGAAATGTGGTTTCTGAGGAAAATGCAAAGAATACCACGGACAGATAGAAAAACCAATGACCAAGTACTACAGGAGACAAAAGAAACTCGTAAATTGGTTAGAGAAATTAGACGTAGACAGTCAAAATATTGTGGACATGTTATGAGAAGAAATTGATTGGAGAACTTAGTGACAACTGGCAAGATCGAAGGGAACAGACCAAGAGGAAGACCAAGAGGAAAATACCTGGATGGCTTGGCCACATGGCATGGACGAGACAGGAACACTGAGCTGATCCACGACTCTGGTGATCGAGTGAAATGGCGAGTCATGACCGCTCACGCTGTCCGGCATGGCACATGATTCATTGATTGATTACGTGGCGTTTAAATTGCAAACTGGTGATAAATTGATGTTTAACATTACACTGATTGTGAGTTGACTTTTAACTTACACACTTATGATAAGTTGACGTTTAACTTACACACTGATGATAAGTTGACGTTTAACTTACACACTGATGATAAGTTGATATTTAACTTACACACTGATGATAAGTTGACGTTTAACTTACACACTGATGATAAGTTGACGTTTAACTTACACACTGATGCTAAGTTGACGTTTAACTTACACACTGATGATAAATTGGCGTTTAACTTACACACTGATGATAAGTTGGCGTCTAACTTACACACTGATGATAAGTTGATGTTTAACTTACAAACTGATGATAAGTTGACGTTTAACTTACACACTGATGATAAGTTGACGTTTAACTTACACACCGATGATAAGTTGACGTTTAACTTACACACTGGTGATAAGTTGACGTTTAACTTACACACTAATGATAAGTTGACGTTTAACTTACACACTGATGATAAGTTGACGATTAACTTACATACTGATGATAAGTTGACGTTTAACTTACACACTGATGATAAGTTGACGTTCAACTTACACACTGATGATAAGGTGACATTTAACTTACACACTGATGACAAGTTGACGTTTAACTTACACATTGATGATAAGTTGACGTTTAACTTACACACTGATGATAAGTTGACGTTTAACTTACACACTGATGATAAGTTGACGTTTAATTTACACACTGATGATAAGTTGACGTTTAACTTACACACTAGTGATAAGTTGACGTTTAACTTACACACTGATGATAAGTTGACGTTTAAACTTAACACTGATGATAAGTTGACGTTTAACTTACACCGATGATAAGTTGACGTTTAACTTACACGCTGATGATAAGTTGCCGTTTAACTTACACACTGATGATTAAGTTGACGTTTAATTTACACACTAATGATAAGTTGACGTTTAACTTACACACTGATGATAAGTTGACGTTTAACTTACACACTGATGATAAGTTGACGTTTAACTTACACACTGATGATAAGTTGACGTTTAACTTACACACTAATGATCAGTTGACGTTTAACTTTACACACCGATGCTAAGTTGACGTTTTAACTTTACCACGCTGAGTGATAAGTTGACGTTTAACTTACACACTGATGATAAGTTGACGTTTTAACTTACACACTGATGATAAGTGACGTTTAATTTACACCACTGATGATAAGTGACGTTTACTTACACACTGATAGATAAGCTGCCGTTTACTTACACACTGATGATAAGTTGACGTTTAACTTACACACTGATGATAAGCTGACGTTTAACTTACACACTGATGATAAGTTGACGTTTAACTTACACACTGATGATAAGTTGACGTTTAACTTAGACACTGATGATAAGTTGAAGTTTAACTTACACACTGATTATAAGTTGACATTTAACTTACACACTGATGATAAGTTGACGTTTAACTTAAACACTGATGATAAGTTGACGTTTAACTTACACACTAATGATAAGTTGACGTTTAACTTACACACGGATGATAAGTTGGCGATTAACTTACATACTGCTGATAAGTTGACGTTTAACTCACACACTGATGATAAGTTGACGTTTAACTTACACACTGATGATAAGTTGACGTTTAACTTACACACTGATGATAAGTTGACGTTTAACTTACACACTGATGATAAGTTGACGTTTAATTTACACACTGATGATAAGTTGACGTTTAACTTACATACTGATGATAAGTTGACGTTTAACTTACAAACTGATGATAAGTTGACGTTTAACTTACACACTGATGATAAGTTGACGTTTAACTTACACACTGATGATAAGTTGACGTTTAACTTACACACTGATGATAAGTTGACGTTTAACTTAGACACTGATGATAAGTTGACGTTTAACTTTCTCACTGATGATAAGTTGACGTTTAATTTACACACTGATGATATGTTGACGTTTAACTTACACAATGATGATAAGTTGACGTTTAACTTACATACTGATGATAAGTTGTTGTTTAACTTACACACTGGTGACAACTCCACCTGTCGGCAGCGATCAGATGGCGAGAGGTGTCAGTGAGAGGATGCCCAATCTTGGCCAGGCAGCTGTCATGATACGCTCGATAGCAGACGCGGCAGGCCCTCACGTGACTTCCGGTGTACACCTCGCAGATGTAGCAGATGTCGTCAGGCACTGGCTGGCGAGCACACAAATATACTCACACTAGACACTTGGCTGGCGAGCACACAAACATACTCACACTAGACACATGGCTGCGGAGCACACAAACATACTCACACTAGACACTTGGCTGGCGAGCACACAAATATATTCACACTAGACACTTGACTGGGAACCACACAAACATACTCACACTAGACACTTGACTGGGAACCACACAAACATACTCACACTAGACACTTGACTGGGAACCACACAAACATACTCACACTAGACACTTGACTGGGAACCACACAAACATACTCACACTAGACACTTGACTGGAAACCACACAAATATATTCACACTAGACACTTGGCTGGGAACCACACAAATATATTCACACTAGACACTTGGCTGGGGAGCACACAAATATACTCACACTAGACACTTGGCTGGGAACCACACAAACATACTCACACTAGACACTTGACTGGGAACCACACAAATATATTCACACTAGACACTTGGCTGGGGAGCACACAAATATACTCACACTAGACACTTGGCTGGGAACCACACAAACATACTCACACTAGACACTTGACTGGGAACCACACAAATATATTCATACTAGACACTTGGCTGGGGAGCACACAAATATACTCACACTAGACACTTGGCTGGGGAGCACACAAATATACTCACACTAGACACTTGGCTGGGGAGCACACAAATATACTCACACTAAACACATGGCTGAGGAGCACACAAATATACTCACATTAGACACTTGGCTGGGGAGCACACAAATATACTCACACTAGACACTTGACTGGGAACCACACAAATATATTCACACTAGACACTTGGCTGGGGAGCACACAAATATACTCACACTAGACACTTGACTGGGAACCACACAAACATTCTCACACTAGACACTTGGCTGGGAACCACACAAACATTCTCACACTAGACACTTGAATGGGAACCACACAAACATTCTCACACTAGACACTTGGCTGGGAACCACACAAACATTCTCACACTAGACACTTGACTGGGAACCACACAAACATTCTCACACTAGACACTTGGCTGGGAACCACACAAACATTCTCACACTAGACACTTGGCTGGGAACCACACAAACATTCTTACACTAGACACTTGGCTGGGAACCACACAATCATTCTCACACTAGACACTTGGCTGGGAACCACACAAACATTCTCACACTAGACACTTGGCTGAGAACCACACACACATTCTCACACTAGACACTTGGCTGGGGAGCACACAAATATACTCATACTAGACACTTGACTGGGAACCACACAAACATACTCACACTAGACACTTGACTGGGAACCACACAAATATATTCACACTAGACACTTGGCTAGGGAGCACACAAATATACTCACACTAGACACTTGGTTGGGGAGCACGCAAATATACTCACACTAGACACTTGACTGGGAACCACACAAACATACTCACACTAGACACTTGACTGGGAACCACACAACTATATTCACACTAGACACTTGGCTGGGGAGCACACAAATATACTCACACTAGACACTAGGCTGGGGAGCACGCAAATATACTCACACTAGACACTTGACTGGGGAGCACACAAATATACTCACACTAGACACATGGCTGGGGAGCACACAAATATACTCACATTAGACACTTGGCTGGGGAGCACACAAATATACTCACACTAGACACTTGGCTGGGGAGCACACAAATATACTCACACTAGACACTTGGCTGGGGAGCACACAAATATACTCACACTAGACACTTGGCTGGGAACCACACAAACATTCTCACACTAGACACTTGGCTGGGAACCACACAAACATTCTCACACTAGACACTTGACTGGGAACCACACAAACATTCTCACACTAGACACTTGGCTGGGAACCACACAAACATTCTCACACTAGACACTTGACTGGGAACCACACAAACATTCTCACACTAGACACTTGGCTGGGAACCACACAAACATTCTCACACTAGACACTTGGCTGGGAACCACACAAACATTCTCACACTAGACACTTGGATGGGAACCACACAATCATTCTCACACTAGACACTTGGCTGGGAACCACACAAACATTCTCACACTAGACACTTGGCTGGGGAGCACACAAATATACTCATACTAGACACTTGGCTGGGGAGCACACAAATATACTCACACTAGACACCTGGCTGGGGAGCACACAAATATACTCACACTAGACACTTGGCTGGGGAGCACACAAATATACTCACACTAGACACCTGGCTGGGGAGCACACAAATATACTCACACTAGACACTTGGCTGGGGAGCACATAAATATACTCACACTAGACACTTGGCTGGGGAGCACACAAATATACTCACACTAGACACTTGGCTGGGAACCACACAAATATGCTCACACTAGACACTTGGCTGGGGAGCACACAAATATACTCACACTAGACACTTGGCTGGGGAGCACACAAATATACTCACACTAAACACTTGGCTGGGAACAAAACAAACATTCTCAGACTAGACACTTGGCTGGGGAGCACACAAATATACTCATACTAGACACTTGGCTGGGGAGCACACAAATATACTCACACTAGACACCTGGCTGGGGAGCACACAATTATACTCACACTAGACACTTGGCTGGGGAGCACATAAATATGCTCACACTAGACACTTGGCTGGGGAGCACACAAATATACTCACACTAGACACTTGGCTGGGGAGCACACAAACATACTCACATTAGGCACTTGGCTGGGGAGAACACAAACATACTCACACTAGACTTCAGGCTGGGGAGCACACAAATATACTCACACTAGACTTCAGGCTGGGGAGCAAACAAATATACTCACATTAGACACCTGGCTGGCGAGCACACAAACACACTCACACTAGACACCTGGCTGGGAACCACACAAACATACTCACAATAGACACTTGGCTAGGGAGCACACAAACATAATCACACTAGACTTCAGGCTGGGGAGCACATAAATATACTCACACTAGACTTCTGGCTGAGGAGCACACAAATATACTCACACTAGACACCTGGCTGGCGAGCATACAAACACACTCACACTAGACACCTGGCTGGGGAGCACACAACTATACTCACACTAAACATATGACTGGGGAGCACACAAATATACTCACACAAGACACTTGACTGGGGAGCACACAAATATACTCACACTAGACACTTGGCTGGGGAGCACACAAACATACTCACACTAGACACCTGGCTGGGGAGCAGACAAACATACTCGCACTAGACACCTGGCTGGGGAGCAAACAAACATACTCACACTAGACACCTGGCTGGGGAGCACACAACCAGACTCACACTACACATATGACTGGGGAGCAAACAAACATAATCACACTAGATACCTGGCTGGGGAGCACACAAACATACTCACACTAGACACCTGGCTGGGGAGCACACAAACATACTCACACTAGACACCTGGCTGGGGAGCAAACAAACATACTCACACTAGACACTTGGCTGGGCAGCACACAAACATACTCACACTAGACTTCAGGCTGGGGAGCACACAAATATACTCACACTAGACTTCTGGCTGAGGAGCACTCAAATATACTCACACTAGACTTCAGGCTGGGGAGCACACAAATATACTCACACTAGACACTTGGCTGGGGAGCACACAAATATACCCACACTAGACTTCTGGCTGAGGAGCACACAAATATACTCACACTAGACTTCTAGCTGGGGAGCACTCAAATATACTCACACTAGACTTCTGGCTGAGGAGCACTCAAATATACTCACACTGGACTTCAGGCTGGGGAGTACACAATTATACTCACACTAGACACTTGGCTGGAAACCACACAAATATACTCACACTAGACACTTAACTGGGGAGCACACAGATATATTCACACTAGACACTTGGCTGGGGAGCACACAAATATACTAACACTAGACTTCTGGCTGAGGAGCACACAAATATACTCACACTAGACACTTCCCTGGGGAGCACACAAATATACTCACACTAGACACTTGGCTGGGAACCACAGAAATATACTCACACTAGACACTTAACTAGGGAGCACACAATTATATTCACACTAGACACTTGGCTGGGGAGCACACAAATATACTCACACTAGACTTCTGGCTGAGGAGCACACAAATGTACTCACACTAGACACTTGGCTGGGGAGCACACAAATATACTCACACTAGACACTTGGCTGGGAACCACAGAAATATTCTCACACTAGACACTTAACTGGGGAGCACACAAATATACTCACACTAGACACTTGGCTGGGGAGCACACAAATATACTCACACTAGACTTCAGGCTGGGGAGCACTCAAATATACTCACACTAGACTTCTGGCTGGGGAGCACTCAAATATACTCACATTAGACTTCTGGCTGGGGAGCACTCAAATATACTCACACTAGACGTCAGGCTGGGGAGTACACAAATATACTCACACTAGACTTCTGGCTGAGGAGCACTCAAATATATTCACACTAGACTTCAGGCTGGGGAGCACACAAATATACTCACACTAGACACCTGGCTGAGGAGCACTCAAATATACTCACACTAGACTTCAGGCTGGGGAGCACACAAATATACTCACACTAGACTTCTGGCTGTAGAGCACACAAATATACTCACACTAGACTTCTGGCTGGGGAGCACACAAATGTACTTACACTAGACACTTGGCTGGGGAGCACACAAATATACTCACACTAGACAATTGGCTAGGAAGCACACAAATATACTCACACTAGACACCTGGCTGGGAAGCACACAAATATACTCACACTAGACACTTGGCTGGGGAGCACACAAATATACTCACACTAGACACTTCCCTGGGGAGCACACAAATATACTCACACTAGACACTTGGCTGGGGAGCACACAAACATACTCACACTAGACACTTGGCTGGGGAGCACACAAACATAATCACACTAGACTTCAGACTGGGGATCACACAAATATACTCACACTAGACTTCTGGCTGAGGAGCACACAAATATACTCACACTAGACACCTGGCTGAGGAGCACTCAAATATACTCACACTAGACTTCAGGCTGGGGAGCACACAAATATACTCACACTAGACACCTGGCTGGCGAGCACACAAACACACTCACACTAGACACCTGGCTGGGGAGCACACAAATATACTCACACTAAACATATGACTGGGGAGCACACAAATATACTCACACAAGAGACTTTACTGTGGAGTACACAAACATACTCACACTAGACACCTGGCTGGGGAGCAGACAAACATACTCACACTAGACACCTGGCTGGGGAGCACACAACCATACTCACACTAAATATATGACTGGGGAGCAAACAAACATAATCACACTAGATACCTGGCTGGGGAGCACACAAACATACTCACACTAGACACCTGGCTGGGGAGCACACAAACATACTCACACTAGACACCTGGCTGGGGAGCAAACAAACATACTCACACTAGACACTTGGCTGGGCAGCACACAAACATACTCACACTAGACTTCAGGCTGGGGAGCACACAAATATACTCACACTAGACTTCTGGCTGAGGAGCACTCAAATATACTCACACTAGACTTCAGGCTGGGGAGCACACAAATATACTCACACTAGACACTTGGCTGGGGAGCACACAAATATACCCACACTAGACTTCTGGCTGAGGAGCACTCAAATATACTCACACTAGACTTCTGGCTGGGGAGCACTCAAATATACTCACACTAGACTTCAGGCTGGGGAGCACACAAATATACTCACACTAGACTTCTGGCTGAGGAGCACTCAAATATACTCACACTGGACTTCAGGCTGGGGAGTACACAATTATACTCACACTAGACACTTGGCTGGAAACCACACAAATATACTCACACTAGACACTTAACTGGGGAGCACACAAATATATTCACACTAGACACTTGGCTGGGGAGCACACAAATATACTCATACTAGACACTTGACTGGGAACCACACAAACATACTCACACTAGACACTTGACTGGGAACCACACAAATATATTCACACTAGACACTTGGCTAGGGAGCACACAGAAATATACTCACACTAGACACTTAACTTAGGGAGCACGCAATATATTCTACTAGACACTTGGCTGGGAGCCACACAAACATACTCACACTAGACTTCTGGCTGAGGAGCACACAAATGTACTCACACTAGACACTTGGCTGAGGAGCACACAAGTATACTCACACTAGACACTTGGCTGGGAACCACAGAAATATTCTCACACTAGACACTTAACTGGGGAGCACACAAATATATTCACACTAGACATTTGGCTGGGGAGCACACAAATATACTCACACTAGACACTTGGCTGGGGAGCACACAAATATACTCACACTAGACTTCAGGCTGGGGAGCACTCAAATATACTCACACTAGACTTCTGGCTGGGGAGCACTCAAATATACTCACACTAGACTTCAGGCTGGGGTGCATACAAATATACTCACACTAGACTTCTGGCTGAGGAGCACTCAAATATACTCACACTGGACTTCAGGCTGGAGAGTACACAAATATACTCACACTAGACACCTGACTGAGGAGCACTCAAACATACTCACACTAGACTTCAGGCTGGGAAGCACACAAATATACTCACACTAGACTTCTGTCTGTGGAGCACACAAATATACTCACACTAGACTTCTGGCTGGGGAGCACACAAATATACTCACACTAGACACTTGGCTGGGAAGCACTCAAATATACTCACACTAGACACTTGGCTGGGGAGCACACAAATATACTCACACTAGACTTCTGGCTGGGGAGTACACAAATATACTCACACTAGACACCTGACTGAGGAGCACTCAAACATACTCACACTAGACTTCAGGCTGGGGAGCACACAAATATACTCACACTAGACTTCTGGCTGTGGAGCACACAAATATACTCACACTAGACACTTGGCTGGGAACCACAGAAATATTCTCACACTAGACATTTAACTGGGGAGCACACAAATATATTCACACTAGACATTTGGCTGGGGAGCACACAAATATACTCACACTAGACTTCAGGCTGGGGAGCACTCAAATATACTCACACTAGACTTCTGGCTGGGGAGCACTCAAATATACTCACACTAGACTTCAGGCTGGGGTGCATACAAATATACTCACACTAGACTTCTGGCTGAGGAGCACTCAAATATACTCACACTGGACTTCAGGCTGGAGAGTACACAAATATACTCACACTAGACACCTGACTGAGGAGCACTCAAACATACTCACACTAGACTTCAGGCTGGGAAGCACACAAATATACTCACACTAGACTTCTGGCTGTGGAGCACACAAATATACTCACACTAGACTTCTGGCTGGGGAGCACACAAATATACTCACACTAGACACTTGGCTGGGAAGAACTCAAATATACTCACACTAGACACTTGGCTGGGGAGCACACAAATATACTCACACTAGACTTCTGGCTGGGGAGTACACAAATATAATCACACTAGACACCTGACTGAGGAGCACTCAAACATACTCACACTAGACTTCAGGCTGGGGAGCACACAAATATACTCACACTAGACTTCTGGCTGTGGAGCACACAAATATACTCACACTAGACTTCTGGCTGGGGAGCACACAAATATACTCACACTAGACACTTGGCTGGGAAGCACTCAAATATACTCACACTAGACACTTGGCTGGGGAGCACACAAATATACTCACACTAGACTTCTGGCTGAGGAGCACTAAAATATACTCACATTAGACTTCTGGCTGGGGATCACTCAAATATACTCACACTAGACGTCAGGCTGGGGAGTACACAAATATACTCACACTAGACTTCTGGCTGAGGAGCACTCAAATATACTCACACTAGACTTCAGGCTGGGGAGCACACAAATATACTCACATTAGACACCTGGCTGAGGAGCACTCAAATACACTCACACTAGACTTCAGGCTGGGGAGCACACAAATATACTCATACTAGACTTCTGGCTGTGGAGCACACAAATATACTCACACTAGACTTCTGGCTGGGGAGCACACAAATGTACTTACACTAGACACTTGGCTGGGGAGCACACAAATATACTCACACTAGACAATTGGCTAGGAAGCACACAAATATACTCACACTAGATACCTGGCTGGGAAGCACACAAATATACTCACACTAGACACTTGGCTGGGGAGCACACAAATATACTCACACTAGACACTTCCCTGGGGAGCACACAAATATACTCACACTAGACACCTGGCTGGGGAGCACACAAACATACTCACACTAGACATTTGGCTGGGGAGCACACAAACATACTCACAATAGACACTTGGCTAGGGAGCACACAAACATAATCACACTAGACTTCAGACTGGGGATCACACAAATATACTCACACTAGACACTTGGCTGGGAAGCACTCAAATATACTCACACTAGACACTTGGCTGGGGAGCACACAAATATACTCACACTAGACTTCTTGCTGGGGAGTACACAAATATACTCACACTAGATACCTGGCTGGGGAGCACACAAACATACTCACACTAGACACCTGGCTGGGGAGCACACAAACATACTCACACTAGACACCTGGCTGGGGAGCAAACAAACATACTCACACTAGACACCTGGTTGGGGAGCACACAAATATACTCACACTAGACACCTGGCTGGGGAGCACTCAAATATACTCACACTAGACACTTGGCTGAGGAGCACTCAAATATACTCACACTAGACACTTGGCTGGGGAGCACACAAATATACTCACACTAGACACTTGGCTGGGGAGCACATAAATATACTCACACTAGACACTTGGCTGGGGAGCACACAATAATACTCACACTAGACACCTGGCTGGGGAGCACACAAACATACTCAAACTAGACACCTGGCTGGGGAGCACAGAAACATACTCACACTAGACACCTGGATGGGGAGCACACAAATATACTCACACTAGACACCTGGCTGTGGAGCACACAAACATACTCACACTAGACTTCTGGCTGTGGAGCACAGAAACATACTCACACTAGACACCTGGATGGGGAGCACACAAATATACTCACACTAGACACCTGGCTGTGGAGCACACAAACATACTCACACTAGACTTCTGGCTGTGGAGCACACAAACACACTCATACTATACTTCTGGCTGTGGAGCACACAAACATACTCACACTAGACTTCTGGCTCGGGAGCACACAAATATACTCACACTAGACACCTGGCTGACGACCACACAAACTTACTCACACTATAAACCTGACTGGGGAGCACACAAACATAGATTGTCACAGTAGACACCTGGCAGGGGAGTCCACAAACATAGATTGTCACACTAGACACCTGTCTGGGGAGCACACAAACATAGATTGTCACACTAGACACTTGGCTGGGGAGCACACAAATATAGATCGTCACACTAAACACCTGGTTGGGGAGTCCACGAACATAGATTGTCAGACTAGACACCTTGCTGGGGAGCACACAAACATAGATTGACAAACTAGACATGAGGCTGGGGAGTCCACACAAATACATTGTCACACTAGACACCTGGCTGGGGAGTCCACAAACATAGATTGACACACTAGAAACCTGGCAGGGGAGTCCACAAACATAGATTGACACACTAGAAACCTGGCAGGGGAGTCCACAAATATAGATTGACACACTAGAAACCTGGCAGGGGAGTCCACAAACATTGAATGTCATTATAAACACCTGGCTGGGGGGGGGGGGGAGGAGGGGGGGTAACAAACATAGACTGACACACTAAACAAATTTTTGGGGA